>JAZAYU010000053.1:2935241-3535241 GCA_038501625.1 Corbicula japonica
AGAAAACACAGCCTACCCACGCAGCCAGTTTTGAGAAAAAGAAGGCATGTGTTTGTAAGAAGATCAATTTCAAATAAATTTAATTACCACCTAGGAACGGTCAGTGGCAAACAAAAAACGAGAAAATAAAAGGCGGAACCATATCAAACAGAACTTTGACAAGGATCTGATAATCCAAAGTTGGTATGGGCTGTTATGGAAATGCATACTACTGTCCACGCCACCAAGTCATGGGTTGGGCGCAACTCAGTCCCCCGTACATTCAATCAGTGCTGTTATCAGTTACGTCCTTTGAAGGTCGTTGAGCACGATATTTATGTATTTTGTCAATAGTACTTCTAAAATTGCTTTTGTTTAAATTTTTCGGCCAGCTTGTGGATGAGTGGTTTCGGTGTCTCAGCGGATGTTGTTCGGTCGCCCCAAAGATATACTTTCTGCTTTTTGGGTTTTGCCTTTGGCGTTGTCTGCGATGTGCGGGGTTTGTGTTCTAAGGTCCCCTGTTGGTGTTATATTTTGTTTAGTTCCTCCTGTTGTTTTCTCGTTTGGGGCGGGCCCGTTCTTTTATCTGGGGGCCGTGCGTCGCTGGGCGTGGAGTGGTGTTGGTCTGAAAATACCTCATTGAAGTTCCATGTCCGCCGTCGTATGCATGCCGTCGTTTGGGATGGATCGGCATTGTACTGTTTGTTGATGTAAGTGTTGGGTTGCGCTCGGCCCGGAGCTGGGCGACGTGGGCAGTGGTATGCATTTCCATGACTGCCCATGAACAGGCTCAATCAAAACCGAGTCTGCAATATTTTCATATTTGTCGTGTTCGGTGGCCTTCAAAGTTCCATTTTTATCTATTTCAATATTTACACCAGTAAATAGAACTATTTTGAGGTAATGGTCTTAAAATTCACACAGTGGTGATACAAAACCATACCTGTCGAAATCTGTAAGTGATAGATGTTCACACGTGCACAAAGTAAAGTACTGTCAACTATCTAGTGCAAGTTTCTGTGTCTTATTGTCCTATTCTGTCAGATTCCTGCTTTAACATCGTTGTCTTCTTTACAGTACTAAGGCTTAGATTGAGGTCAGAAAAAACATCTGTTCTGTTCTTTGTTAGGGTCATTTATTTGTTTGAACAAGACATGGTTGACGGATTTACAATTTGCATGTCTCTTTGTCAGACTGCAAAATCATATTCACGTGTATATTGTAAAGGGAAACATGAAAGTTGTTTCGTCATAAAATAATCGTATACGATACAAAACTCATTGCTACAGTGGGTTAATATAATAAATATCGTGATTGAAAAAGTAAAATAGGCACATCACGAATAGCCACATCCAGACAGAGAACCCAACACAGCCAATAATAGAGAGCAAGGTGCTTAACTATGATCAATTTTTATAAAGGATATCATAAACATTTAACGAAAATGATTAACCACGTTGTTAAGGTATCGCAAACATTGCAAATAGCGAATACAGGCTTAAATTTAAAAAAATGAATTTTGGGGGAAATACTTATTGCCAGCTAGATTTTAGTAAATAAATGTATTTAGCTATGGATGTAGTAAATGTTTGCAAGCTCAGTTTAGTCTAATTCATGTTCTAATTACCAGGCACATACTAAACAAAAGAAAAACCATTTGCATGAGAACTCTGAAATTCATAAACAATATACCAAAGCAACTCATACCTGAAATAAGTATATGCTGGTCTACAATGTTTAGTGCCTATTCGTCAAAATAATGTTAGGGTTTTCAAGAAATTCAAGGAAATCTTACTTCCTGGTTCAAAGTGAAAGTAGATTCTTTTGCTTAAGTATGTGCTTGGTAATTAGAACATGAATTAGACTAAACTGAGCTTTCAAACATTTACTACATCCATAGCTAAATACATAGCTAATTCCCCCAAAATCCATTTTTGAAATTTTAGCTAGTTTTCGCCATTTGCAATGTTTGCGACCTCTTAACGCATTTGAACGGTCAGTGGCAAAGCATTTCCCCACGTGGGATTTGCATAAACGTTACACTTGCCGAAACAGGTAAACATATAAACAAACAAGTTCAATTTGGATCTTAGTGAATTAGCTCCAGCCCACCCATAGATACGACAATCTTGCATGCAAAAGCACAAAAATAAAAAAAGCATGTTATAAAATTTGTTTGATAAACCAAATTGTTAATGAAAAAGAAAGATAGTGAAAAGGTTGATTACATGCAATAAACTGTACGACTGGACTTTGTGTCATGCCGTCTTAATGATTTAGCACTTGTTTTCATTATACTATAGCAAGATTTTATAGCGTTTCCTAAAATTATCACTCAGATTATTTCTAAAAGGACATTGTATACATAACCATATATTTATATGATGTGTATTTCTAAAATCTCCTAAAAAATAACAATAACCATGTTAAGCAAGAGCTTGGGAGCACGTTCCTGTTCATATTTGTTCATTCATTTATATCTATGGGTCGACAAATAAAAAAAGGTGAAATATGCATTTCAGGAATCGCCACAGAAGACCTCCCCACAAACCCTTAAACCCCCGCCACCGTCCTGCTACAAAGAGGCAAGCACAACGACCAACTGCAGATAGGCAAACCACCAGGACCGCAGAGCGCTGTAGAACATAAATAAGGAAATGTTTAAAATTATTTATACATTTAAAAGGTCTATTTTTTCCTATAGTTTATTCTTTCTGTGTAAAAAAAGACTTAGACATTTTTGAAAAACAAAAACCATCTTTCTGTGTGCGATATAAATAGTGTGCAAAAAGTGAGCATCGCTTCAATAAAGACAGTATGTTAATTGCTTGACTTGAAATTATTACTGAAAAAAAAAACAAAAATAACTAATGTTTGAATTTTTTCAAAACTCATAAACATAAATAACAAAACTGATATAACAGTGCATATTTTAAATATTGAATTCTAAAGTTCAAGTATATTTATATCAAGTATGTGCCTTTTCCTTCCAAAAAATATACCAACTGAAAGCTATTATTTTTATTATTCCAGAGTAAGTTCCATTTTAAGTAGGATTGTGTCTGGGGTGGGAATTGTCTCCACCTAATGCAAACCAGCTGGGTGGGGATTTTGTCCCTGTACACAAATATCCTAAGTGGGAATTTTTCCAAGGCGATTATTTTCTGCAAAAAATAATACAATGTTAAAACGGTCTAACCCCAAACTGTGACATTATTATTACTTGGACTGGTACTAAGAAAACCTAAGTAAGTTACCATCATGGAAAGTAGGCGGGAGATGGAAGCTTGAAAGTAGTGACCTTAAATGAGATTTCTTACTAATCTATGTACTAAGATATTTTTATGAATAACTGTAAAGGTTCAGTTCGCATATCAGGAAACCCCATACTAACAAAACACAACATTCCCACACAGACGAACTTCTGGCTTCAAATAGGCTTTCTCTTTTATCAGCTTAATATAAACAAAGTTATATCATCCATAAACCTCTGCTTTAAAGATCATAAAGCTCTTTTAGTAAAACTGTTGTTTTACTGTTGAACTCAATTCATTATTAACAACCGAACAATCTTCCCAATAAACTCGTTTGGCTCTATCGATGTAATGTAATGGTGATTTTTGTGGAAAATTCTACCGAATATTCCAAGCGTCGCGAAACACTGTCAATGAATGATGGAAATATTGTGTGTACAGAGGCAGACTTGCTATTATTTCACCAAGATTACTGAATCATCGTGATATTACGTGTTCTATGCGCTTACACCGCTGGGAAATCTAAGCATTTTTCCCTCGGTACTGGTCGTTCACATTTCAGCGTCTTCAGTTCTTATATCATTTCAGAATGGTGACTGTAAGGACAAATGACAAAATATGAACGTTGCCGAAAACGAAAAATACGAAAACATTACAACATGTACTTTAACCATAACCGTCTAGTCAGCGGGATTAGCACAACAAAGTCATCAATAGTAAGGCAGATAGAGATCTAAAATACGGAAAACAATTTCTTTGAACAAAGAAAAAGATTTGGTTGAAACGATTAGGGCTGAAGGTTACAAAACTGATATTGGAAACCAGTGTCCAAACTCAAGCTTATGATTGGCTGAAATGGCGACCCCGCGGCCCCATTCTCAAATCTCAAGCATCTGATTGGCTGAAATGGCGATTGGTCGATCAGATGCTCAATCAGATGCTCGAGATTTGAGACAGGTTTCCATGCTCAGTTTTATAACCTTGGGCATAGAATTCAAACATGTTAACACCTCCTAGCAGCAGCCTCAACGGATTGCCCTTAGAATGTTTTAACGGATTAGAGACCGTACACTAGCACTAGCTTCAGGGATTTATATCAAAGAGCCTGCGACCGCCTTGAAGTAGAGGAACCTTGGAATATTATTTACCTGAAAATACCGCATTGAATATTCCACATTCACCGTCATATGCAAACTATCGTTTCTTTAGAGGATAGATCAGAATTGGTACTGTTTACATGTATAACTATTTAGTTGCGCTCAACCCCGGACTAGGCGGCGTGGACTTTATTATGCATTTCCATTTAAATGAACTCCTATGGATATCGAACGATTACTAAGAAACAGATCCGACAAAAGTGTTTTTCCAGGTGGGCTAGAGTGGACAAGCGAATGACACATCCGGATATATGACAAAAGAAGAGAAACGTACAGCGTCACTTAGTATCTACGAGGGATGATCCAAGTTTTGTTGCTACCTCCATTAGTAAACATTTGACGTCCGACTGTTTAATGTTAGCATATACTGATAAACACACATGATTTCAGTTGTATTACTTTAAGCACTAATATTAAAAGCTTAAAAATAATAGGGCTCTAAAACGAAGTTTTGATAAATCCGCTGTGAGCCGATTTTTTAACGCAAAAGCAGCGAAATTTTTTTACGTGACGCCATATCATATTGTGAGCAGCAGTTTAAGTATAAGTGAGGTGATTGCAAGTTTACCTTTTCTACGCATAGTTGATGATTTGCGTTGAAACAAGAAAACGGTTGAAACTTGAAAAAAACGCCCAACGCGCTATATTAAATTTTTGCTACAAACAAAGAAATCGCTTCTTGAAACAACGGAAATGATAACGGTAACATATAGTGAAAACTAGGTAAACAGAAGACTAGTTTTCAGATGGTATGAACGCCTTCGAAGGGGACTTGATCACTGTATGATCGTGCAAGGACCGGAAGGCCAGCAACACGAACGGATGCGAACGTCAGAATTGTGACAGACGCTAAGTTAACTTGTTTAGTTTGGTTTATTTCCCCTAAAATTAAGTTAAAATTATATAGTATTAAATTTATATAAGAATTAGGATTAAATGTATTCAATTTGAGTATTTTAAAACACGCATATTTATTTAAAAAATAATTTATTGTTTACGGTCTTGTGATATTTGTAAGTAACGTCAACGACGTCGTTTGTTCGCAGCGCTGGTCGCTGATGTGCTTTATGTAATTAACTGTTATTCATTAACAATTTGGTTTATCAAACTTTACATGATATTCTGTAATACATTCAAGTATATGTATATCGACTTTGGTGGCTGTAATATTACTACAAAAATGTAATATATAGGCAGTGACAAAACTATTGGATCACCCCTTGTACTATTTATCACGACAATCTGAGTTTAGAAGTCCCCAATCTGAGTTTAGAAGTATCCAAGGTCTTGGAGAAATTGGTTTCTTCGTGTTACGGTATTAAACTGATTAAGTGGCGTCTCCAATTATTCTAACTACCTTGTTGTTCTGATCATATGAACTTGTACAATAAGGAACGAATCAATTCTATTGATATAGCACCGTGTGATCTGAAGAGATATTGTCGATTCTACGAATGACTTGAAAAATCGCTCTGTATTGCTGATCCATGTTCATTCTAATCGGCCAACATCCCGATCTAATTTATTGTCATATATATTTTGATCAGGCTCCATTCATGACTGGAGAATTAATTTGAAAGTTCTAGTAAATCAACATTGGGCAGAAATTGTTTTTTTCTGTTACCGCACGATACAATCTTGACAAGTAATTATTTGTCGACGTTTCATTATTCCTCTGAATGTTTTTGTATGAATATACGGAGAACCAATTAACTATCTAAGTGTACTCGCTTATTGCCAAAAAGCACTAATTTTGCAATGCACAACATGACTCTTAGACGTTTTTATGTAATAATTTCATAAATTCAAAAGGCCATGAAACATTTGAGTAGCTAGCCAAGGCGACAGAAAATATGCCGCCACGACAAAAAACCGATGCGACAAAATTTGGACGCGACGTACAGCATCACAAAACTCAAACAAAAACGTCAAAATGATTGACAACTTTTGACAAACATGGACAAAATTTATTTATTCATTTCAATGTCACGCTAATTGTTTGTCCCTGGTCATTTTAAACATATAAACAAGATATTATTGTGGCATGTAACATGTACTGCGGCTTCTGTTTACAGTATATTCCCTGAATATAACACATAATAAAGATTTTGAACAATGCACGTCAAAAAGTCGAATTGAATGAAAACTGCACAGGATTCGCATTTGCATTTTATTTTCTTAACACTTGAATGAATAAGATTTTACATTTTTATTAATCCAATACGTTAATTAAAATATTATTTCAGTACCAGAACTCTTTGTTACAGAATAAGCATAATTCCGTTCTATGTTCGGTCTTTTGTCGCGTAGGAATTTTGTCCCGTCTGCCTGTCGGCGTTGTGTCTGTCGGTGTATCGTCTCAAATACGCCATTTAAACCTATTGCGGGCCCTCATCCAACGCTTCACTGTTACTGTGCCCTGTTCTAGAGAATCATACAAACTAAACAAAGTTAAACTAATATTGATAGTGATATTGATAAAGACCATCATATATCTCCGTACGCTTCTGCAGTTTGTTATTGTGCTTCTCTCTTTGGTAGCGGGATGGCTTCTTGAACAAAATATGTTAATCGTTTAAGCGCTGACTAAACTTAATAAGATCACCCATTCTTATATAAAGTTTCTATAATTAAGGTTTAAACTGAAATGCAAGTATAGGGTGTGATCAGACTGCGCGGAGCAATATACAATATGGGCCTACATTTGTTGCAACGATGATAAATGCTCTGCTCATTGTTTTAAGTGTTAATTATTCACTTTCCTTTTTCTGCAAAATCTTAATCATGTCGGTTCAAGCAAAATAAGCCTGACCTTTAAAAAATGCATCATGATTTAATAGCTCTATTAAATAATTCGTCCACGGTCCTTCTTCAATATTGCGTGTAAAAAAACTACGTTGTTAAT
This sequence comes from Corbicula japonica, assembly GCA_038501625.1. Lineage (NCBI taxonomy): Eukaryota > Metazoa > Mollusca > Bivalvia > Venerida > Cyrenidae > Corbicula > Corbicula japonica. Next base: position 2,942,537 of record JAZAYU010000053.1, read on the forward strand.
GCTATTACGACTATGTTTAACACAAGAAAATTCTTCCCTACGGAAATTTTATGAAATTATGAATATTAACTTGTCATGGAACTTCACCATGCATCAAAACTCTGGCGCACAAAGACTTCGTGTGTCGTTTGCTATTCACAACTATGACATGTCAGAGACAGAAATTTCCTATCCTGTTTATGGTTTCATTAACATACGTAACTTCTTGAATTCTGTAGTGAAAATTCAACTTTCAATTTATTATTTTGAAGAACTCGAATTACGGCAAAAAACGTATTTATAATCTGATCTTCTTCTACTGATTTTTTCAGCAATCTTATAACAGCTAGGATATAACTGCAGTCTGATTTTTTTAAAATAACTAAAATATTAATTTCAACCAAACACCTTTCCTTTTTTGAAAAAAAAATATTGATTGTTGCAGATATATTCTAAATATACTACTCAAATTTAGATACGAAGTAGGAACAAACAAAATATTTCTATGCAGCAGACTACCTAACCCCAAAGCCATACAAATACAGCGGCATCGCCTAGCCAACCAGGCAAGAGACCAGAGATCCTGGAGTCGAATCAGCAAGAACACGAAGACAAGGACGAAAGAAACAGATCAAGATTCTAGGTTCTTTCAAAAGAGTTCACTATTAACCATAAAATCTTCAACTGTTTTATCGTTTAGGGCAAGCCCATTCTTTTATCTGGAGTCATACGCCGCTGATCATGGAATGGTGTTCATCTGAAAATACCGCATTGGATGTTCCATGTTAACATCCATATGCAAACAATCACTTGGGATGGATCAAATTTGTACTGGTTGCAGATATAAATACTGAGTTGCGCTCAACCCGGGCCAGGCGGCATGGGCAGTAATATGCATTTCCATTACTACCCATGAACAAATAGGTTTAATCAAACCAGCAGACAATCATTTTATTTGGCGGTTATCATTTAACGGTTATTGACTTATAAATCATGATTAATATTACACTAGACTAAATTGAGCTTGCAAACATTTACTACATCCATAGCTAAATACATTTATTTACTAAAATCTAGGTGGCAATAAGTATTTCCCCCAAAATCCATTTTTGAAATTTTAGCTAGTTTTCGCCATTTGCAATGTTTGCGACCTCTTAACGCATTTGAACGGTCAGTGGCAAAGCATTTCGCCACGTGGGATTTGCATAAACGTTACACTTGCCGAAACAGGTAAACATATAAACAAACAAGTTCAATTTGGATCTTAGCTCCAGCCCACCCATAGATACGACAATCTTGCATGCAAAAGCACAAAAATTTAAAAAAGAATGCTATAAAATTTGTTTGATAAACCAAATTGTTAATGAAAAAGAAAGATAGTGAAAAGGTTGATTACATGCAATAAACTGTACTACTGGACTTTGTGTTATGCCGTCTTAGTGATTTAGCACTTGTTTTCATTATACTATAGCAAGATTTTATAGCGTTTCCTAAAATTATCACTCAGATTATTTCTAAAAGGACATTGTATACATAATCATATATTTATATGATGTGTATTTCTAAAATCTCCTAAAAAAATAACAATGACCATGTTAAGCAAGAGCTTGGGAGCACGTTCCTGTTCATATTTGATCATTCATTTATATCTATGGGTCGACAAATAAAAAAAGGTGAAATATGCATATCAGGAATCGCCACAAAAGACCTCCCCACAAACCCCTAAACCCCCGCCACCGTCGTGCAACAAAGAGGCAAGCACAACGACCAACTGCAGATAGGCAAACCACCAGGCCCGCAGAGCGCTGTAGAACATAAATAAGGAAAAGTTTAATCTAAAATTATTTATACATTTAAAAGGTCTATTTTTTCCTATAGTTTATTCTTTCTGGGTAAAAAAAGATATAGACATTTTTGAAAAACAAAAACCAGCTTTCTCTGTGCGATAGGAATAGTGTGCAAAAAGTGAGCTTCAATAAAGACAGTATGTTAATTGCTTGACTTGAAATTATTACTGAAAAAAAAACAACTAATGTTTGAATTTTTTCAAAACTCATAAACACAAATAACAAAACTGATATAACAGTGCATATTTTAAATATTGAATTCTAAAGTTCATGTATATTTATATCAAGTATGTGCCTTTTCCTTCCAAAAAATAAACCAACTGAAAACTATCGGCAGCAGTGCATAATTATGTGACTATGAGGGATTTTATTATTCCAGAGTAAGTTCCATTTTAAGTAGGATTGTGTCTGGGGTGGGATTGTCTCCACCTAATGCAAACCTGCTGGGTGGGGATTTTGTCCCTGTACACAAATATCCTAAGTGGGAATTTTTCCAAGGCGATTATTTTCTGCAAAAAAATAATACAATGTTAAAACGGTCTAACCCCAAACTGTGACATTAGTATTACTGGGACTGGTACTAAGAAAACCTAAGTAAGTTACCATCATGGAAAGAAGGCGAGAGATGGAAGCTTGAAACTAGTGACCTAAAATGAGATTTCTTACTAATCTATGTACTAAGATATTTTTATGAATAACTGTAAAGGTTCAGTTCGCATATCAGGAAAACCCATACTAACAAAACACAACATTCCCACACAGCCGAACTTCTGGCTTCAAATAGGCTTTCTCTTTTATCAGCTTAATATAAACAAAGTTATATCATCCATAAACCTCTGCTTTAATGATCATAAAGCTCTTTTAGTAAAACTGCTGTTTTACTATTGAGTTCATTATTGACAACCGAACAATCTTCCCAATAAACTCGTTTGGCTCTATCGATGTAATGTAATGGTGATTTTTGTGGAAAATTCTACCGAATATTCCAAGCGTCGCGAAACACTGTCAATGAATGATGGAAATATTGTGTGTACAGAGGCAGACTTGCTATTATTTCACCAAGATAACTGAATCATCGTGATATTACGTGTTCTATGCGCTTACACCGCTGGGAAATCTAAGCATTTTTCCCTCGGTACTGGTCGTTCACATTTCAGCGTCTTCAGTTCTTATATCATTTCAGAATGGTGACTGTAAGGACAAATGACAAAATATGAACGTTGCCGAAAACGAAAAAAACGAAAACATTACAACATGTACTTTAACCATAACCGTCTAGTCAGCGGGATTAGCACAACAAAGTCATCAATAGTAAGGCAGATAGAGATCTAAAATACGGAAAACAATTTCTTTGAACAAAGAAAAAGATTTGGTTGAAACGATTAGGGCTGAAGGTTACAAAACTGATATTGGAAACCAATCTCAAATCTCAAGCATCTGATTGGCTGAAATGGCGACCCCGCGGCCCCATTTTCAAATCTCAAGCATCTGATTGGCTGAAATTGCGATTGGTCGCCATTTCAGCCAATCAGATGCTCGACATTTGAGACTGGTTTCCATGCTCAGTATTATAACCTTGGGCATAGAATTCAAACATGTTAACAGCTCCTAGCAGCAGCCTCAACGGATTGCCCTTAGAATGTTTTAACGGATTAGAGACCGCACTAGCTTCAGGGATTTATATCAAAGAGCCTGCGACCGCCTTGAAGTAGAGGAACCTTGGAATATTATTTACCTGAAAATACCGCATTGAATATTCCACATTCACCGTCATATGCAAACTATCGTTTCTTTAGAGGAAAGATCAAAATTGGTACTGTTTACATGTATAACTATTTAGTTGCGCTCAACCCCGGACTAGGCGGCGTGGACTTTATTATGCATTTCCATTTAAATGAACTCCTATGGATATCGAACGATTACTAAGAAACAGATCCGACAAAAGTGTTTTTCCAGGTGGGCTAGAGTGGACAAGCGAATGACACATCCGGATATATGACAAAAGAAGAGAAACGTAGCATTTACGTACAGCGTCACTTAGTATCTACGAGGGATGATCCAAGTTTTGTTGCTACCTCCATTAGTAAACATTTGACGTCCGACTGTTTAATGTTAGCATATACTGATAAACACACATGATTTCAGTTGTATTACTTTAAGCACTAATATTAAAAGCTTAAAAATAATAGGGCTCTATAACGAAGTTTTGATAAATCCGCTGTGAGCCGATTTTTTAACGCAAAAGCAGCGAAATTTTTTTACGTGACGCCATATCATATTGTGAGCAGCAGTTTAAGTATAAGTGAGGTGATTGCAAGTTTACCTTTTCTACGCATAGTTGATGATTTGCGTTGAAACAAGAAAACGGTTGAAACTTGATAAAAAAAACGCCCAACGCGCTATATTAAATTTTTGCTACAAACAAAGAAATCGCTTCTTGAAACAACGGAAATGATAACTGTAACATATAGTGAAAACTAGGTAAACAGAAGACTAGTTTTTAGATGGTATGAACGCCTTCGAAGGGGAGTTGATCACTGTTGCAGTATTTTCATATTTGTAATGTTATGTGGCTTTCAATCTTCCAGTTTCTTCGTTTAAACAAATAAAGAAAATAAAGGGCCACCTTAATTTCTTTACTTTATTCGTTTAACAATAATCGCTGAAATGCTTCTAACATAATAAACATATGCTTTGTGTGTTGATCACTTTGCTAACCGCTTTGTTTCGCGACTTTGGCAGCAGTTTAGGCACAACACCACATACACTTGGAAAAAAAGTAAATTTTGAAACGTGCTTTTATCGGAGGAATCAGTTTCAAAACCTATAATGTCTTTGGATTTAAAAATGTTTATTGAGTTCAACATCTTTCTTATTCCAAACAAAACTTAATAACACCTTAAGCTCCTTTTATATGTATTTAGAGACACCAAATCAAAATAAAATTGTTTTTGACGCCATCTCTTTGAAAATTGTCATCATCTCATACTTTATGATATTTTTCTTCCGCTGTGCATGTAAGCTAAGCCAAAATGATTTATTTTCTTTTTCCTGATATTCGTATTACCTTATATCACCTTAACAATATCAAATCAAATTTATGTAAATTACGATCAAATTTAAAAAAGGTAAATAATGCATATCATGAATGGCCACATCCAACTGACACAGCCTCTCCACACAGCAAAAAGCAGAAAGGGAAAATAGCATGGTTTATACAATGATCAGTTTCAAAGTAGACGTCATACACAATTAACGAAAGTAATAACCCGCGGGGTTACCGCCTTGGAACGGTCAGTGGCAAAACCAGGTTCTAAGGTGCACCAACCTCACACTTGCCCAAATAGGTTCTCAAATGAACAAAAAGTACAAGTAGTCTTGGTGAAATAACTTAAAACTTAAACGGCATATAAATACAATGAAAAGGTGAAGTGTGCACATCACGAAAAGCTTAATTAATCCAACACATCCGCTCCCCCCTCCACCCCATTTCCCACACGCACCCTCGCGCCCACATTGCAAATTAAGACAGAATCAAAACGCATGTGTATGTGTTGTTCAAAATTACGTACAACCCAAGGGTTTTAATATAACTTGCCGGGTTACAGCCTTGTAACGGAAATAGAGCCACACTAACCTCAACTTGCTTGCCAGGTTTCAGGTGAACGAGCATGTTTAAGCTGCCTTGTTTAAATCACACCATACATCATAATAAGTAATAAGTTGTTCTCTGATATCGTAACCCTTTGTTATGGTCCTTTGTGATGAATGCGACCATCTTTCTTAATACTAAGACTTATGCCATATATTAACGCAGTGGCCTTGTGTTACTTAACGCCTGATTTTTTTCTTTAGGAGAACGTCTGTGAGAAGTAAAGTGGAAAGGAAGAGTAATTAACTGAAAACAATTTCCTTTAAGCAATGCATATGACCTTAAGACGCGTGAAGTCGAACCCGACCTGAAGGTATTGGTCTGTGTTTTTGTTCCTCAAGTCGTCTTATAAATTGATACTTTGTGTATCAATGATAGAAAAAGTAACTGAGCGGATTTGATTCGACTCTCTTATGCATGGACAAACGCACAGACGAATATATTTCTCCCATTGTGACAGTTTAGTCTAGTTCGTGACAAAAAGGGTAGAGAAATATTTAGGTTTAAGGTTTGAAAGTTGTTCGTTGGCAGATAAGACTTGGGGCAATAGTCAAGATATGATTCAATGTAACCATGCATATGAGAAGACTATATACTTTAATTATCTCTGTATAATACCTCAACGGCAAAATCGGATTATCTACAGATATAATAACTGATACGGAATAGAAAAGAGTATTGACATATTTAAGTTCAGTTCCCCGGAGAAGGGTTAAATAAAGTTGAGCACAGGTCACTTGCCTCCTTCAGTCAGCATTGGATTATGATAATGGTTTTACGAATTTATAAATGAGATTGCCACAGGTTATTGCCCTAATTTAGATACGAAGTAGGAACAAACAAAATATTTCTATGCAGCGGCCGACCTAACCCCAAAGCCATACAAATACAGCGGCATCGCCTAGCCAACCAGGCAAGAGATCAGAGACCCTGGAGTCGAATCAGCAAGAACACGAAGACAAGGACGAACGAAACAGATCAAGATTCTAGGTTCTTTCAAAAGAGTTTACTATTAACCATAAAATCTTCAACTGTTTTATCGTTTAGGGCAAGCCCATTCTTTTATCTGGAGTCAAACGCCGCTGATCATGGAATGGTGTTCATCTGAAAATACCGCATTGGATGTTCCATGTTAACATCCATATGCAAACAATCGCTTGGGATGGATCAAATTTGTACTGGTTACAGATATAAATACTAAGTTGCGCTCAACCCGGGCCAGGCGGCATTTGCAGTACATTTGTAATATGCATTTCCATTACTACCCATGAACAAACAGGTTTAATCAAACCAGTAGACAATCATTTTATTTGGAGGTTATCATTTAACGGTTATTGACTTATTAATCATGATTACTGTTTACATTCCCGTAAAAAGAAATAGAAATATTTTTAAAAAAAAAAACTGTGAAACAACATCAGGAATGGTCACACTGAGAAAACACACCCTCCACACACAGCCGAATAAACAGTGAGGAAAAGTCTGGGTTTGTAAGATCAATCTCAAATAAGACATAACAACGAAAAAAGGAATCAGAGGGTTTACCCTAGGAATATATTCTAAAGAGATTAGACTGTAACCTAATATTACACTGAAGATTTGTAGAACTTTTATATCTGCATGTACAATTATGATAGTGAAACCACTGCGACCCGAACGTTGTTGTCCACGTGTTCCACCAAATGACTGATCTAGTCGAACTTAAGCCCGCTTTACACTGTCCCATTGTATGCCCCGATGCGTCCCGGTAATTTGTAGCCGGTGGACCTGGATGAACCGGGAAGGTTCGTGAAGACTAGTTCACAGTGCCCCGGTGGATCCCAGTATGCCTGAAGCTGAATCGACGTCTACCGGCTTGCACCGTAACAATATTGTGGCAGCCTGTTACTTTACTGGCATTCATTGGTTGCTACCGTGTCAAACTGTATTTTGACCGGCACGAGTCGGGGCTACGTCTGTTCTCCTCCGTAACACACCGTGGCAAAACCGGGAAGTCACCGTATCCCCACTACGGTGTCACACGGTCGTCTTACCTTGGCGAGACGGATCATAGCGGAAGAGATCCCGGATCCCCAGAATAAGCCGGCGTTGGTTTCGCTCTCCCGAAATTTGTTTAAATTTTAAACACCACCGGGTCATTCCCCTGTGATCGCCGGTTAAATACGGTTCATCGTGATTCAATGCGGTTCTTCCCGGCGTCACTACGGTTGTGGTTCCGGTTGGCCCCGGTGTCAAAACCGGGACGCACTGGGGCTGTATACAGGGACAGTGTGAACCAGGCTTAACAAACGAGCAGTGTTGCGCAGAAACTGTTGACGTTCTTAGCCCAGACAGCACAACATCAGATGTTTGTGCTGACCGTAAATGCTCTATCAGAATGTATGTACAGAACAAGCATGTGATATGTTAACCAAATGTTTCTGAGTAAATGTAATTTTTAAAAGCTCCCAATTATTCGGGTTTAGCTTATATGGCCCTCAATTTATGCTTTTTTATGTATAGCTAATTACGTTAAATATAATAATAATAATAATAATAATAATAATAATAATAATAATAATAATAATAATAATAATAATAATAATAATAATAATAATAATAATAATAATAATAATAATTAAAATGATGATGATGATGATGATGATGATGATGATGATGATGATGATGATGATGATGATTAAACTACCTTTAAGCCATAACTTACTGATTTACTTTTTTCCTGAAATGCAATTTGAAATTTAGGCTAAATTTTGCCGTTAACCCTTTAGTATATTGACACAGATATTTTACCGATTACAGACGTATAATGAGAGAGCACCGACAACATAAGAATGTCACCGTAGGTTTATAAAGTTAATAACCTCTCATTTTCTATAAACAAGATGTCATTCAAACACTTATTAGGATTCTATTTACAGGATAAGACGTGATCATTCCTTGAAAAATCAACAGGAATCGTCCTCTTATGCTGTTTTCTGAATGACGAAATTGATTTTTATTCATCGGAGTTCTGAACACTCACTGATCTGATTAGGCACCCGGCTAGTAAGATTGCACAAGCAAATGTCAGAAAGGCAAAATGATCAATGTATTTGTGTTTCGAAATAAATTAACAGAAATATGCATAAATATCAATTGTTTAATTGTTAACTGCAATCCATCTTACGAAATTCACCAAATTCAGGGAAATAAAGCTAGAAGACTGTCGTCAAAGAAGCGGAACACTTTAAACACTTTACCAGAAAAACAATCTGTCTTAAAAGAACCATTACATTCCGAGGTTAACAACAAATGAAAAGATAAATTGGCAAATAAAAACACCATATTTGGCTTTTGGATCTGTTTTGGGACAGCAATGGAAACAAAAATAACTGCCTCGAGGTAAGCTCGACTCGTTTTAAATAAAAAAAATTAAACATTTCATAATCGAATCAAATCCTTTCAAATCTGAAAATTTGTACAAACAAGAAGATAAAAAGTGTATTTAGCTGCCTTATTTAATGAAATCCCTGCGTGTTGATACGGTATTGCATTTCTGAAATGAAAAGTGAAATATGCATATTAGGAATTGCCACACCCAGAAAACACAGCCTACCCACGCAGCCAGTATTGAGAAAAAGAAGGCATGTGTTTGTAAGAAGATCAATTTCAAATAAATTTAATTACCACCTTGGAACGGTCAGTGGCAAACAAAAAACGAGAAAATAAAAGGCGGAACCATATCAAATAGAACTTTGACAAGGATCTGATAATCCAAAGTTGGTATGGGCTGTTATGGAAATGCATACTACTGTCCACGCCACCAAGTCATGGGTTGGGCGCAACTCAGTCCCCCGTACATTCAATCAGTGCTGTTATCAGTTACGTCCTTTGAAGGTCGTTGAGCACGATATTTATGTATTTTGTCAATAGTACTTCTAAAATTGCTTTTGTTTAAATTTTTCGGCCAGCTTGTGGATGAGTGGTTTCGGTGTCTCAGCGGATGTTGTTCGGTCGCCCCAAAGATATACTTTCTGCTTTTTGGGTTTTGCCTTTGGCGTTGTCTGCGATGTGCGGGGTTTGTGTTCTAAGGTCCCCTGTTGGTGTTATATTTTGTTTAGTTCCTCCTGTTGTTTTCTCGTTTGGGGCGGGCCCGTTCTTTTATCTGGGGGCCGTGCGTCGCTGGGCGTGGAGTGGTGTTGGTCTGAAAATACCTCATTGAAGTTCCATGTCCGCCGTCGTATGCATGCCGTCGTTTGGGATGGATCGGCATTGTACTGTTTGTTGATGTAAGTGTTGGGTTGCGCTCGGCCCGGAGCTGGGCGACGTGGGCAGTGGTATGCATTTCCATGACTGCCCATGAACAGGCTCAATCAAAACCGAGTCTGCAATATTTTCATATTTGTCGTGTTCGGTGGCCTTCAAAGTTCCATTTTCATCTATTTCAATATTTACACCAGTAAATAGAACTATTTTGAGGTAATGGTCTTAAAATTCACACAGTGGTGATACAAAACCATACCTGTCGAAATCTGTAAGTGATAGATGTTCACACGTGCACAAAGTAAAGTACTGTCAACTATCTAGTGCAAGTTTCTGTGTCTTATTGTCCTATTCTGTCAGATTCCTGCTTTAACATCGTTGTCTTCTTTACAGTACTAAGGCTTAGATTGAGGTCAGAAAAAACATCTGTTCTGTTCTTTGTTAGGGTCATTTATTTGTTTGAACAAGACATGGTTGACGGATTTACAATTTGCATGTCTCTTTGTCAGACTGCAAAATCATATTCACGTGTATATTGTAAAGGGAAACATGAAAGTTGTTTCGTCATAAAATAATCGTATACGATACAAAACTCATTGCTACAGTGGGTTAATATAATAAATATCGTGATTGAAAAAGTAAAATAGGCACATCACGAATAGCCACATCCAGACAGAGAACCCAACACAGCCAATAATAGAGAGCAAGGTGCTTAACTATGATCAATTTTTATAAAGGATATCATAAACATTTAACGAAAATGATTAACCACGTTGTTAAGGTATCGCAAACATTGCAAATAGCGAATACAGGCTTAAATTTAAAAAAATGAATTTTGGGGGAAATACTTATTGCCAGCTAGATTTTAGTAAATAAATGTATTTAGCTATGGATGTAGTAAATGTTTGCAAGCTCAGTTTAGTCTAATTCATGTTCTAATTACCAGGCACATACTAAAACAAAAGAAAAACCATTTGCATGAGAACTCTGAAATTCATAAACAATATACCAAAGCAACTCATACCTGAAATAAGTATATGCTGGTCTACAATGTTTAGTGCCTATTCGTCAAAATAATGTTAGGGTTTTCAAGAAATTCAAGGAAATCTTACTTCCTGGTTCAAAGTGAAAGTAGATTCTTTTGCTTAAGTATGTGCTTGGTAATTAGAACATGAATTAGACTAAACTGAGCTTTCAAACATTTACTACATCCATAGCTAAATACATAGCTAATTCCCCCAAAATCCATTTTTGAAATTTTAGCTAGTTTTCGCCATTTGCAATGTTTGCGACCTCTTAACGCATTTGAACGGTCAGTGGCAAAGCATTTCGCCACGTGGGATTTGCATAAACGTTACACTTGCCGAAACAGGTAAACATATAAACAAACAAGTTCAATTTGGATCTTAGTGAATTAGCTCCAGCCCACCCATAGATACGACAATCTTGCATGCAAAAGCACAAAAATAAAAAAAGCATGTTATAAAATTTGTTTGATAAACCAAATTGTTAATGAAAAAGAAAGATAGTGAAAAGGTTGATTACATGCAATAAACTGTACGACTGGACTTTGTGTTATGCCGTCTTAATGATTTAGCACTTGTTTTCATTATACTATAGCAAGATTTTATAGCGTTTCCTAAAATTATCACTCAGATTATTTCTAAAAGGACATTGTATACATAATCATATATTTATATGATGTGTATTTCTAAAATCTCCTAAAAAATAACAATGACCATGTTAAGCAAGAGCTTGGGAGCACGTTCCTGTTCATATTTGTTCATTCATTTATATCTATGGGTCGACAAATAAAAAAAGGTGAAATATGCATATCAGGAATCGCCACAGAAGACCTCCCCACAAACCCTTAAACCCCCGCCACCGTCGTGCAACAAAGAGGCAAGCACAACGACCAACTGCAGATAGGCAAACCACCAGGACCGCAGAGCGCTGTAGAACATAAATAAGGAAATGTTTAAAATTATTTATACATTTAAAAGGTCTATTTTTTCCTATAGTTTATTTTTTCTGGGTAAAAAAAGACTTAGACATTTTTGAAAAACAAAAACCAGCTTTCTCTGTGCGATATAAATAGTGTGCAAAAAGTGAGCATCGCTTCAATAAAGACAGTATGTTAATTGCTTGACTTGAAATTATTACTGAAAAAACAAAAATAACTAATGTTTGAATTTTTTCAAAACTCATAAACAAAAATAACAAAACTGATATAACAGTGCATATTTTAAATATTGAATTCTAAAGTTCAAGTATATTTATATCAAGTATGTGCCTTTTCCTTCCAAAAAATATACCAACTGAAAGCTATTATTTTTATTATTCCAGAGTAAGTTCCATTTTAAGTAGGATTGTGTCTGGGGTGGGAATTGTCTCCACCTAATGCAAACCAGCTGGGTGGGGATTTTGTCCCTGTACACAAATATCCTAAGTGGGAATTTTTCCAAGGCGATTATTTTCTGCAAAAAATAATACAATGTTAAAACGGTCTAACCCCAAACTGTGACATTATTATTACTTGGACTGGTACTAAGAAAACCTAAGTAAGTTACCATCATGGAAAGTAGGCGGGAGATGGAAGCTTGAAACTAGTGACCTTAAATGAGATTTCTTACTAATCTATGTACTAAGATATTTTTATGAATAACTGTAAAGGTTCAGTTCGCATATCAGGAAACCCCATACTAACAAAACACAACATTCCCACACAGCCGAACTTCTGGCTTCAAATAGGCTTTCTCTTTTATCAGCTTAATATAAACAAAGTTATATCATCCATAAACCTCTGCTTTAAAGATCATAAAGCTCTTTTAGTAAAACTGTTGTTTTACTGTTGAACTCAATTCATTATTGACAACCGAACAATCTTCCCAATAAACTCGTTTGGCTCTATCGATGTAATGTAATGGTGATTTTTGTGGAAAATTCTACCGAATATTCCAAGCGTCGCGAAACACTGTCAATGAATGATGGAAATATTGTGTGTACAGAGGCAGACTTGCTATTATTTCACCAAGATTACTGAATCATCGTGATATTACGTGTTCTATGCGCTTACACCGCTGGGAAATCTAAGCATTTTTCCCTCGGTACTGGTCGTTCACATTTCAGCGTCTTCAGTTCTTATATCATTTCAGAATGGTGACTGTAAGGACAAATGACAAAATATGAACGTTGCCGAAAACGAAAAATACGAAAACATTACAACATGTACTTTAACCATAACCGTCTAGTCAGCGGGATTAGCACAACAAAGTCATCAATAGTAAGGCAGATAGAGATCTAAAATACGGAAAACAATTTCTTTGAACAAAGAAAAAGATTTGGTTGAAACGATTAGGGCTGAAGGTTATAAAACTGATATTGGAAACCAGTCTCCAATCTCAAGCTTATGATTGGCTGAAATGGCGACCCCGCGGCCCCATTCTCAAATCTCAAGCATCTGATTGGCTGAAATGGCGATTGGTCGCCATTTCAGCCAATCAGATGCTCGAGATTTGAGACAGGTTTCCATGCTCAGTTTTATAACCTTGGGCATAGAATTCAAACATGCTAACACCTCCTAGCAGCAGCCTCAACGGATTGCCCTTAGAATGTTTTAACGGATTAGAGACCGTACACTAGCACTAGCTTCAGGGATTTATATCAAAGAGCCTGCGACCGCCTTGAACTACAGGAACCTTGGAATATTATTTACCTGAAAATACCGCATTGAATATTCCACATTCACCGTCATATGCAAACTATCGTTTCTTTAGAGGAAAGATCAAAATTGGTACTGTTTACATGTATAACTATTTAGTTGCGCTCAACCCCGGACTAGGCGGCGTGGACTTTATTATGCATTTCCATTTAAATGAACTCCTATGGATATCGAACGATTACTAAGAAACAGATCCGACAAAAGTGTTTTTCCAGGTGGGCTAGAGTGGACAAGCGAATGACACATCCGGATATATGACAAAAGAAGAGAAACGTACAGCGTCACTTAGTATCTACGAGGGATGATCCAAGTTTTGTTGCTACCTCCATTAGTAAACATTTGACGTCCGACTGTTTAATGTTAGCATATACTGATAAACACACATGATTTCAGTTGTATTACTTTAAGCACTAATATTAAAAGCTTAAAAATAATAGGGCTCTAAAACGAAGTTTTGATAAATCCGCTGTGAGCCGATTTTTTAACGCAAAAGCAGCGAAATTTTTTTACGTGACGCCATATCATATTGTGAGCAGCAGTTTAAGTATAAGTGAGGTGATTGCAAGTTTACCTTTTCTACGCATAGTTGATGATTTGCGTTGAAACAAGAAAACGGTTGAAACTTGAAAAAAACGCCCAACGCGCTATATTAAATTTTTGCTACAAACAAAGAAATCGCTTCTTGAAACAACGGAAATGATAACGGTAACATATAGTGAAAACTAGGTAAACAGAAGACTAGTTTTCAGATGGTATGAACGCCTTCGAAGGGGACTTGATCACTGTATGATCGTGCAAGGACCGGAAGGCCAGCAACACGAACGGATGCGAACGTCAGAATTGTGACAGACGCTAAGTTAACTTGTTTAGTTTGGTTTATTTCCCCTAAAATTAAGTTAAAATTATATAGTATTAAATTTATATAAGAATTAGGATTAAATGTATTCAATTTGAGTATTTTAAAACACGCATATTTATTTAAAAAATAATTTATTGTTTACGGTCTTGTGATATTTGTAAGTAACGTCAACGACGTCGTTTGTTCGCAGCGCTGGTCGCTGATGTGCTTTATGTAATTAACTGTTATTCATTAACAATTTGGTTTATCAAACTTTACATGATATTCTGTAATACATTCAAGTATATGTATATCGACTTTGGTGGCTGTAATATTACTACAAAAATGTAATATATAGGCAGTGACAAAACTATTGGATCACCCCTTGTACTATTTATCACGACAATCTGAGTTTAGAAGTCCCCAATCTGAGTTTAGAAGTATCCAAGGTCTTGGAGAAATTGGTTTCTTCGTGTTACGGTATTAAACTGATTAAGTGGCGTCTCCAATTATTCTAACTACCTTGTTGTTCTGATCATATGAACTTGTACAATAAGGAACGAATCAATTCTATTGATATAGCACCGTGTGATCTGAAGAGATATTGTCGATTCTACGAATGACTTGAAAAATCGCTCTGTATTGCTGATCCATGTTCATTCTAATCGGCCAACATCCCGATCTAATTTATTGTCATATATATTTTGATCAGGCTCCATTCATGACTGGAGAATTAATTTGAAAGTTCTAGTAAATCAACATTGGGCAGAAATTGTTTTTTTCTGTTACCGCACGATACAATCTTGACAAGTAATTATTTGTCGACGTTTCATTATTCCTCTGAATGTTTTTGTATGAATATACGGAGAACCAATTAACTATCTAAGTGTACTCGCTTATTGCCAAAAAGCACTAATTTTGCAATGCACAACATGACTCTTAGACGTTTTTATGTAATAATTTCATAAATTCAAAAGGCCATGAAACATTTGAGTAGCTAGCCAAGGCGACAGAAAATATGCCGCCACGACAAAAAACCGATGCGACAAAATTTGGACGCGACGTACAGCATCACAAAACTCAAACAAAAACGTCAAAATGATTGACAACTTTTGACAAACATGGACAAAATTTATTTATTCATTTCAATGTCACGCTAATTGTTTGTCCCTGGTCATTTTAAACATATAAACAAGATATTATTGTGGCATGTAACATGTACTGCGGCTTCTGTTTACAGTATATTCCCTGAATATAACACATAATAAAGATTTTGAACAATGCACGTCAAAAAGTCGAATTGAATGAAAACTGCACAGGATTCGCATTTGCATTTTATTTTCTTAACACTTGAATGAATAAGATTTTACATTTTTATTAATCCAATACGTTAATTAAAATATTATTTCAGTACCAGAACTCTTTGTTACAGAATAAGCATAATTCCGTTCTATGTTCGGTCTTTTGTCGCGTAGGAATTTTGTCCCGTCTGCCTGTCGGCGTTGTGTCTGTCGGTGTATCGTCTCAAATACGCCATTTAAACCTATTGCGGGCCCTCATCCAACGCTTCACTGTTACTGTGCCCTGTTCTAGAGAATCATACAAACTAAACAAAGTTAAACTAATATTGATAGTGATATTGATAAAGACCATCATATATCTCCGTACGCTTCTGCAGTTTGTTATTGTGCTTCTCTCTTTGGTAGCGGGATGGCTTCTTGAACAAAATATGTTAATCGTTTAAGCGCTGACTAAACTTAATAAGATCACCCATTCTTATATAAAGTTTCTATAATTAAGGTTTAAACTGAAATGCAAGTATAGGGTGTGATCAGACTGCGCGGAGCAATATACAATATGGGCCTACATTTGTTGCAACGATGATAAATGCTCTGCTCATTGTTTTAAGTGTTAATTATTCACTTTCCTTTTTCTGCAAAATCTTAATCATGTCGGTTCAAGCAAAATAAGCCTGACCTTTAAAAAATGCATCATGATTTAATAGCTCTATTAAATAATTCGTCCACGGTCCTTCTTCAATATTGCGTGTAAAAAAACTACGTTGTTAATGCTATTACGACTATGTTTAACACAAGAAAATTCTTCCCTACGGAAATTTTATGAAATTATGAATATTAACTTGTCATGGAACTTCACCATGCATCAAAACTCTGGCGCACAAAGACTTCGTGTGTCGTTTGCTATTCACAACTATGACATGTCAGAGACAGAAATTTCCTATCCTGTTTATGGTTTCATTAACATACGTAACTTCTTGAATTCTGTAGTGAAAATTCAACTTTCAATTTATTATTTTGAAGAACTCGAATTACGGCAAAAAACGTATTTATAATCTGATCTTCTTCTACTGATTTTTTCAGCAATCTTATAACAGCTAGGATATAACTGCAGTCTGATTTTTTTAAAATAACTAAAATATTAATTTCAACCAAACACCTTTCCTTTTTTGAAAAAAAAATATTGATTGTTGCAGATATATTCTAAATATACTACTCAAATTTAGATACGAAGTAGGAACAAACAAAATATTTCTATGCAGCAGACTACCTAACCCCAAAGCCATACAAATACAGCGGCATCGCCTAGCCAACCAGGCAAGAGACCAGAGATCCTGGAGTCGAATCAGCAAGAACACGAAGACAAGGACGAAAGAAACAGATCAAGATTCTAGGTTCTTTCAAAAGAGTTCACTATTAACCATAAAATCTTCAACTGTTTTATCGTTTAGGGCAAGCCCATTCTTTTATCTGGAGTCATACGCCGCTGATCATGGAATGGTGTTCATCTGAAAATACCGCATTGGATGTTCCATGTTAACATCCATATGCAAACAATCACTTGGGATGGATCAAATTTGTACTGGTTGCAGATATAAATACTGAGTTGCGCTCAACCCGGGCCAGGCGGCATGGGCAGTAATATGCATTTCCATTACTACCCATGAACAAATAGGTTTAATCAAACCAGCAGACAATCATTTTATTTGGCGGTTATCATTTAACGGTTATTGACTTATAAATCATGATTAATATTACACTAGACTAAATTGAGCTTGCAAACATTTACTACATCCATAGCTAAATACATTTATTTACTAAAATCTAGGTGGCAATAAGTATTTCCCCCAAAATCCATTTTTGAAATTTTAGCTAGTTTTCGCCATTTGCAATGTTTGCGACCTCTTAACGCATTTGAACGGTCAGTGGCAAAGCATTTCGCCACGTGGGATTTGCATAAACGTTACACTTGCCGAAACAGGTAAACATATAAACAAACAAGTTCAATTTGGATCTTAGCTCCAGCCCACCCATAGATACGACAATCTTGCATGCAAAAGCACAAAAATTTAAAAAAGAATGCTATAAAATTTGTTTGATAAACCAAATTGTTAATGAAAAAGAAAGATAGTGAAAAGGTTGATTACATGCAATAAACTGTACTACTGGACTTTGTGTTATGCCGTCTTAGTGATTTAGCACTTGTTTTCATTATACTATAGCAAGATTTTATAGCGTTTCCTAAAATTATCACTCAGATTATTTCTAAAAGGACATTGTATACATAATCATATATTTATATGATGTGTATTTCTAAAATCTCCTAAAAAAATAACAATGACCATGTTAAGCAAGAGCTTGGGAGCACGTTCCTGTTCATATTTGATCATTCATTTATATCTATGGGTCGACAAATAAAAAAAGGTGAAATATGCATATCAGGAATCGCCACAAAAGACCTCCCCACAAACCCCTAAACCCCCGCCACCGTCGTGCAACAAAGAGGCAAGCACAACGACCAACTGCAGATAGGCAAACCACCAGGCCCGCAGAGCGCTGTAGAACATAAATAAGGAAAAGTTTAATCTAAAATTATTTATACATTTAAAAGGTCTATTTTTTCCTATAGTTTATTCTTTCTGGGTAAAAAAAGATATAGACATTTTTGAAAAACAAAAACCAGCTTTCTCTGTGCGATAGGAATAGTGTGCAAAAAGTGAGCTTCAATAAAGACAGTATGTTAATTGCTTGACTTGAAATTATTACTGAAAAAAAAAACAACTAATGTTTGAATTTTTTCAAAACTCATAAACACAAATAACAAAACTGATATAACAGTGCATATTTTAAATATTGAATTCTAAAGTTCATGTATATTTATATCAAGTATGTGCCTTTTCCTTCCAAAAAATAAACCAACTGAAAACTATCGGCAGCAGTGCATAATTATGTGACTATGAGGGATTTTATTATTCCAGAGTAAGTTCCATTTTAAGTAGGATTGTGTCTGGGGTGGGATTGTCTCCACCTAATGCAAACCTGCTGGGTGGGGATTTTGTCCCTGTACACAAATATCCTAAGTGGGAATTTTTCCAAGGCGATTATTTTCTGCAAAAAAATAATACAATGTTAAAACGGTCTAACCCCAAACTGTGACATTAGTATTACTGGGACTGGTACTAAGAAAACCTAAGTAAGTTACCATCATGGAAAGAAGGCGGGAGATGGAAGCTTGAAACTAGTGACCTAAAATGAGATTTCTTACTAATCTATGTACTAAGATATTTTTATGAATAACTGTAAAGGTTCAGTTCGCATATCAGGAAAACCCATACTAACAAAACACAACATTCCCACACAGCCGAACTTCTGGCTTCAAATAGGCTTTCTCTTTTATCAGCTTAATATAAACAAAGTTATATCATCCATAAACCTCTGCTTTAATGATCATAAAGCTCTTTTAGTAAAACTGCTGTTTTACTATTGAGTTCATTATTGACAACCGAACAATCTTCCCAATAAACTCGTTTGGCTCTATCGATGTAATGTAATGGTGATTTTTGTGGAAAATTCTACCGAATATTCCAAGCGTCGCGAAACACTGTCAATGAATGATGGAAATATTGTGTGTACAGAGGCAGACTTGCTATTATTTCACCAAGATTACTGAATCATCGTGATATTACGTGTTCTATGCGCTTACACCGCTGGGAAATCTAAGCATTTTTCCCTCGGTACTGGTCGTTCACATTTCAGCGTCTTCAGTTCTTATATCATTTCAGAATGGTGACTGTAAGGACAAATGACAAAATATGAACGTTGCCGAAAACGAAAAAAACGAAAACATTACAACATGTACTTTAACCATAACCGTCTAGTCAGCGGGATTAGCACAACAAAGTCATCAATAGTAAGGCAGATAGAGATCTAAAATACGGAAAACAATTTCTTTGAACAAAGAAAAAGATTTGGTTGAAACGATTAGGGCTGAAGGTTACAAAACTGATATTGGAAACCAATCTCAAATCTCAAGCATCTGATTGGCTGAAATGGCGACCCCGCGGCCCCATTTTCAAATCTCAAGCATCTGATTGGCTGAAATTGCGATTGGTCGCCATTTCAGCCAATCAGATGCTCGACATTTGAGACTGGTTTCCATGCTCAGTATTATAACCTTGGGCATAGAATTCAAACATGTTAACACCTCCTAGCAGCAGCCTCAACGGATTGCCCTTAGAATGTTTTAACGGATTAGAGACCGCACTAGCTTCAGGGATTTATATCAAAGAGCCTGCGACCGCCTTGAACTACAGGAACCTTGGAATATTATTTACCTGAAAATACCGCATTGAATATTCCACATTCACCGTCATATGCAAACTATCGTTTCTTTAGAGGAAAGATCAAAATTGGTACTGTTTACATGTATAACTATTTAGTTGCGCTCAACCCCGGACTAGGCGGCGTGGACTTTATTATGCATTTCCATTTAAATGAACTCCTATGGATATCGAACGATTACTAAGAAACAGATCCGACAAAAGTGTTTTTCCAGGTGGGCTAGAGTGGACAAGCGAATGACACATCCGGATATATGACAAAAGAAGAGAAACGTAGCATTTACGTACAGCGTCACTTAGTATCTACGAGGGATGATCCAAGTTTTGTTGCTACCTCCATTAGTAAACATTTGACGTCCGACTGTTTAATGTTAGCATATACTGATAAACACACATGATTTCAGTTGTATTACTTTAAGCACTAATATTAAAAGCTTAAAAATAATAGGGCTCTATAACGAAGTTTTGATAAATCCGCTGTGAGCCGATTTTTTAACGCAAAAGCAGCGAAATTTTTTTACGTGACGCCATATCATATTGTGAGCAGCAGTTTAAGTATAAGTGAGGTGATTGCAAGTTTACCTTTTCTACGCATAGTTGATGATTTGCGTTGAAACAAGAAAACGGTTGAAACTTGATAAAAAAAACGCCCAACGCGCTATATTAAATTTTTGCTACAAACAAAGAAATCGCTTCTTGAAACAACGGAAATGATAACTGTAACATATAGTGAAAACTAGGTAAACAGAAGACTAGTTTTTAGATGGTATGAACGCCTTCGAAGGGGAGTTGATCACTGTGTGATCGTGCAAGGACCGGAAGGCCAGCAACACGAACGGATGCGAACGTCAGAATTGTGTCAGACGCTAAGTTAACTTGTTTAGTTTGGTTTATTTCCCCTAAAATTAAGTTAAAATTATATAGTATTAAATTTATATAAGAATTAGGATTAAATGTATTCAATTTGAGTATTTTAAAACACGCATATTTATTTAAAAAATAATTTATTGTTTACGGTCTTGTGATATTTGTAAGTAACGTCAACGACGTCGTTTGTGCGCAGCGCTGGTCGCTGATGTGCTTTATGTAATTAACTGTTATTCATTAACAATTTGGTTTATCAAACTTTACATGATGTTCTGTAATACATTCAAGTATATGTATATCGACTTTGGTGGCTGTAATATTACTACAAAAATGTAATATATAGGCAGTGACAAAACTATTGGATCACCCCTCGTACTATTTATCACGACAATCTGAGTTAAGATGTCCCCAATCTGAGTTTAGAAGTATCCAAGGTCTTGGAGAAATTGGTTTCTTCGTGTTACGGTATTAAACTGATTAAGTGGCGTCTCCAATTATTCTAACTTCCTTGTTGTTCTGATCATATGAACTTGTACAATAAGGAACGAATCAATTCTATTGATATAGCACCGTGTGATCTGAAGAGATATTGTTGATTCTACGAATGACTTGAAAAATCGCTCTGTATTGCTGATCCATGTTCATTCTAATCGGCCAACATCCCGATCTGATTTATTGTCATCTATATTTTGATCAGGCTCCATTCATGACTGGAGAATTAATTTGAAAGTTCCAGTAAATCAACATTGTGCAGAAATTGTTTTTTTCTGTTACCGCACGATACAATCTTGACAAGTAATTATTTGTCGACGTTTCATTATTCCTCTGAATGTTTTTGTATGAATATACGGAGAACCAATTAACTATCTAAGTGTACTCGCTTATTGCCAAAAAGCACTAATTTTGCAATGCACAACATGACTCTTAGACGTTTTTATGTAATAATTTTATAAATTCAAAAGGCCATGAAACATTTGAGTAGCTAGCCAAGGCGACAGAAAATATGCCGCCACGACAAAAAACCGATGCGACAAAATTTGTACAGCATCACAAAACTCAAACAACAGCGTCAAAATGATTGACAACTTTTGACAAACATGGACAAAATTTATTTATTCATTTCAAAGTCACGTTAATTGTTTGTTCCTGGTCATTTTAAACCTATAAACAAGATATTAGGGTGGCATGTAACATGTACTGCGGCTTCTGTTTACAGTATATTCCCTGAATATAACACATAATAAAGATTTTGAACAATGCACGTCAAAAAGTCGAATTGAATGAAAACTGCACAGGATTCGCATTTGCATTTTATATTTTATTTTTTTTAACACTTGAATAAATAAGATTTTACATTTTTATTAATCCAATACGTTAATTAAAATATTATTTCAGTACCAGAACTCTTTGTTACAGAATAAGCATAATTCCGTTCTATGTTCGGTCTTTTGTCGCGTAGGAATTTTGTCCCGTCTGCCTGTCGGCGTTGTGTCTGTCGGTGTATCGTC
This sequence comes from Corbicula japonica, assembly GCA_038501625.1. Lineage (NCBI taxonomy): Eukaryota > Metazoa > Mollusca > Bivalvia > Venerida > Cyrenidae > Corbicula > Corbicula japonica. The sequence continues at coordinate 2,964,829 of JAZAYU010000053.1, forward strand.
TCAAATACGCCATTTAAACCTATTCCGGGCCCTCATCCAACGCTACACTGTTACTGTGCCCTGTTCTAGAGAATCATACAAACCAAACAAAGATAAACTAATATTGATAGTTATATTGATAAAGACCATCATATCTCTCCGTACGCTTCTGCAGTTTGTTATTGTGCTTCTCTCTTTGGTAGCGGGATGGCTTCTTGAACAAAATGTGTTAATCGTTTAAGCGCTGACTAAACTTAATAAGATCACCCATTCTTATATAAAGTTTCTATAATTACGGTTCAAACTGAAAAGCAAGTATAGACTGTGATCAGACTGCGCGGAGCAATATACAATATGGGCCTACATTTGTTGCAACGATGATAAATGCTCTGCTCATTGTTTTAAGTGTTAACTATTCACTTTCCTTTTTCTGCAAAATCTTAATCATGTCAGTTCAAGCAAAATAAGCCTGACCTTTAAAAAATGCATCATGATTTAATAGCTCTATTAAATAATTCGTCCACGGTCCTTCTTCAATATTGCGTGTAAAAAAACTACGTTGTTAATGCTATTACGACTATGTTTAACACAAGAAAATTCTTCCCTACGGAAATTTTATGAAATTATGAATATTAACTTGTCATGGAACTTCACCATGCATCAAAACTCTGGCGTACGAAGACTTCGTGTGTCGTTTGCTATTCACAACTATGACATGTCAGTCAGAGACAGAACTTTCCAATCCTGTTTATGGTTTCATTAACATACGTAACTTATTGAATTCTGTAGTGAAAATTCAACTTTTACTTTATTATTTTGAAGAACTCGAATTACGGCAAGAAACGTTTTTATAATATGATCTTCTTCTACTGATTTTTTCAGCAATCTTATAACAGCTAGGATATAACTGCAGTCTGATTTTTAAAAATAACTAAAATATTAATTTCAACCAAACACCTTTCCTTTTTTGAAAAAAATATTGATTGTTGCAGATATATTCTAAATATACTACTCAAAATTTGAATGGGCCGAAAACTGTTGAAGCAGAAAATCGGTTGAATCTTGGTAGGGGCAATAATTCGGGATAAAACAGAAAGCGACCCATATCAAACTTTGAGTAGTATATTTCATGACAAATTTCAAGTTATAAAACTGTGACATGGTCGCTGTCTGAGCTCGGTAAAATAAGCAACTGACCATAGCTATCAATCATCGGTGGTGTGACTGTTCATATCATGTAGAGCTTACTTACAGCACATTGGATGGGATATTACTTTTTGTATCATTGTTTTTATACCGTTGAAGCAAGTCATTTCTTCTTTACATTCAAGATTTTTCCTCTTAATGTTCAGACTTTCTTGTTAGAGCAAAAACCTTCAGTATAATCAGCAGACAAATCGGTGCAAGTTTTCCTTAAATGGTAAAATGACGAGGAATAGCTTATAAATCCCTGGCATTGCGGAGATAATGACTCCTTTAATGAGCAAACTCAGTGGTCATCTAGCTGAATACAGCAACATCCATCAACCTTCGGAGGCTAATCGTATGATCAGTTAAGTCTCATTTCCCAGGAAATAAATTCTCAGTCCACAAGGTATAAATGTCACCAACAGTTCGAACGAATGGCAGGAAAATGTATGACTTGAATTCAGTACAATGAGACGATAAAACAACAACAACAGCAACATTGAATGAATAATTTCAGCAATTCTTATCCATTTTCACATCCTGTCGGAATATAAAGTATTAAGGTGCTAGAACAATATACTAAAATCTAAAAATTCTTTAAATCCGGAAGTACATTATTGACAAAAGCAATCTTTGTATATAAAATGATATAATGTAATTTATCTTAGACCGAACAATCAATTCTGGACGAATTATGGGTCCTGCATTATATAAACTATTACTGGATGATAATTAATATGTACATTTATTCCGACCCAAGAGAACTCAGAGAGTTTCCAAGACAGTAATTAGGAAATATTTGTTTTGAATAAACAACAAAAAAACAAACAAGAAAAAAACGTCGCCACGCGCCGAAAACCAGGTTTTCATTTAATACTTGTATTTGATATCAATAGATCACAGCTAACTCAAGTTATTATGCAGAAATTGAATTTCCATGACCATGACCTTGATCAAAGAGATCTGAGGAGCAATTCCAAGTTGGGTCTTGGTATAAGCTATCCACACACCAAGTTTGGTGTCAATAGGTCAAAGAAAACTGAAGTCATTACATGGAAACTGATTTTCTATTTTAAGCAACAGTGACCTTGACCTTGATCAAAGAAACATGCAAAGCAATTCCAAGTTGCATCCCATATAAGCTTCCCACACACTAAGTTTGGTGTCAATAGGTCAAAGCAAACTCAAGTCATTGAGCAGAAACTGAATTTCTTTTTTAAGCAACAGTGACCTTGACCTTGATCAAGGTAGCAATCTCAAGTTGTGTCTTGATATAAGCTACCCACATACCAAGTTTGGTGTTAATAGGTCACAGCTTACTCAAATAATTATGTGGAACCTCAATTTCTATTTTTGGAACAGTTATCTTGACCTTGATCACAGACACCAGGTAGCAATCCTGAGTAGCATCTTGATATAAGCTACCGACACACCAAACTTTGGTGTTAATAGGCCAAAGGGAACTCAAGTTATTGAGCAGAAACTGAATTTCTATTTTTAGCAACAGTGACCTTGACCTTAACCAGAGACACCTTGGTGGTAATCCCAAGCTGCCTCTTGATATAAGAAATCCAAATACCAAGTTTGGCGACAAAAGGCAATTTGGTGTCAATAGACAACTTTCACAAAAAAACTTAAAAATTCTAAGTGAAAAGGGGGCATAACTTTGGCAAATTACAGTCAGGGGTTATGAAACTTGCCCTGATTATTGATATTGTTCTGTCCGACAACTATGTTAAGTTTCAAAGCTGTACCTTGAACAGTTACTTAGAAAAAGACAACTTTAACAAAAAACTTAACCAAAATTCTTAGTGAAAAAGGGGCATAACAGTGGCAAAATACAGTCAGGGGTTATGAAACTTGTCCTGGTAATTAGTATTGTGATGTCAGACAACTATGTTAAGTTTCAAAGCTGTACCTTGAACAGTTACTGAGAAAAAGACAACTTCAACAAAAAACTTAACCAAATGTTGACGCCTGCCCGCCCAACGACATACCCCAATCCAATAACCAGGATTTTTCTAAAGAAAACCTGGTTAACAACAACATTTGTTTAGAATTATTTAGGAAATGGTGTGTTGGTAAATGAAATGTATCGTAATTTAAATTGATTTTATAAACCAATCAAAATGGTTTGTGAGTTAACAGATTAACTGGAAGTGTTGTTCGTTACATATTCTTTGGACATTTTTTTTCAGATGAGCTTACACTTCATGCAGTTTATTAAAAGTGCAAGAAGGGATTTAAGTGACATCTGGATATATTAATCTCTGATCTTTTTGATTTAGAATGATTTGATTTCATGGTTGTCAATACAATATTAGCTCGTGATACACGTTTTAGCTTTCCAAAAAGCTAGTTGGTCATTAGCATATTATAATAGACCAGTTGGTTTTAATGATTCACTACACAACTCCTGCTGTTAATGTATACTCTATGCCAAAAGAAAGTGTGTATTTTGTTTTTGGTGATTTTTATTAACTGCTTTTTCTAATGCCTAAATATTTGGTATTAACATTGAGATTAGAACTTGGATATTTTTACTATAGAATTTAAATAATCTTATCTTAATTAATCAACTGTATCACATTATAACATACAATATTTGAATTGAATTTCTTAACAAAGAGGGCACTTCCTGATGGCAAGTACCACTGTGACACAGAACAAATCATGAAGTCAGATAACAGGTTCCGTGTTATATCTAAGGCAAAAAGAAATCCATAAGGTGTCTTGCAAATGAACACAATTTGTATCAGTCACCAAAATTTGCCTTGTCATTTTAAAAAGGTTAGTTTGCTCAACTAATTAGTCTGACTGAAAGGAATGGATTTTTTTTCAGAAAAATTCTAGATGTTGACTGTCTAGAATTGTTAGTTTGCATCAAAGAATGAGGTAACAGGAATATAATCTGACATCACTGAAGTGCGACTACCCTTGGGAACCAGAATACCTGACAATGTTTACCATAGTTTAAGTCTTCTGCATTTCACCAATACAATGCATGTCCACTTATTGGTTTACTGGTGATAAGGCAACAATGTGGAAAGCAATGTGATCAGGGCGCAGTTTTAATTTATTTAAGTGGAGACACTTGTGTGAATGATATAAAATTCTTCATGATTATGATAATGAAAGTAATTTAAGTTGAATGTTCTACTAGCAAGGTTAATACTCGTATCTTTACTATCCTTTATTTCAGCATCTTGTTGCTTTACCACTGAGTTTGAAATTACAAATCCTTACAAATCTTTGAAGAAGGAGCTTGAAAACATGTGATCTGATAAATCCAACAAATCTTAAAACATTATTTCCTTCTCAATGGCTACATACTGGTAATATAAACTAAAGGCAAAACGGGCTGAAGCAATCAAATGAATCAACAACAAACATTCTTTCATAGTCCAATTTATTTGAGTTTCTTTCAGTTTTAAAGATACTGTAATACATGATTGAACAAATAGGATCTTCAAAGAAGAATATCAGAATTTTTTTTTACAATTCATTTTTTTAAACTAGAACAGTTTCTATTACACCACACTTTTTCACTAAGTGATGAAAGATTCCAAAAAGCAATAAGATGTGCAGAATCTTCAAGAAAAGTTCTGTTCTAAACAGAATTATCAGTATGTGCAATGTGTTTCAACATCATTCAGTGACACATCACTTTCTTGTGATTATCAAGGATAATTTGTTTCAACTCTCTCACAAAACATTTCGTGTTGATGGGACTAACTTGATCCCAAAAAGTCTCAAGCCACAATCTTCACAGGATTCATTGTCAATGTTGTGTTTCAACATCATTCAGTGACACATCACTTTCTTGTGATAATCAAGGATTATTTGTTTCAACTCTCTCACAAAACATTTCGTGTTGATGGGACTAACTTGATCCCAAAAAGTCTCAAGCCACATTCTTCACAGGATTCATTGTAAACATATAATTGGCCTAATATCAACACCGTGTACATGGTTTTGACTTTATGATATATCCACCTAGTAGAATGTGCATTTCAACAAATCACTATTAAAACCTTTCCCATTGGCAGAAATGTGAGATTTTGACAGATTTTGTACTAGCTTTTCTATAATCCTGCATTGCCAAAAGTTAATTTTGGTTGACATTTTGATTTATGCCAACAATATTCATACGATACAATATTGAAATTGGTGAAATGTTTATTTAGCCAGACTACATAAAATAAAGGCTTACTTTATTTAACCCTTTACTCCAAATATGAGGGTTTTATAGCATGGGCGAAAAGTGTTGATCCAGATCAGCTGGCACATCTGTGCTATCTGAATAGATCTAAAATGTTTGCTTAATGGATAGAAACAACTTAATAAATCTAAAAGCAAACACTATAGATCCTGATCAGATGGCATAGAGGTGCCAACTGATCTGGATCTACATTGATCACACACAAGATTAAGACATATCTATGGAGTAAAGGGTTACATCTGTACACAATTACAATATTTGTATTTCTTAAACTTCCTAATTTAAAGCTGTAAAAAGAAAATATATTGCTTTCAAACTGCTTCCCAGCAGACTGATTCAATGTGCAAATTTTACCATTTTCCCAGTAAAGTTTCTCATTAAAATGCTTATAACCATAAAAAACAATTTTACACTTCAAATTCCTCTGCAGTGTCTCATTCTGGCAATAAATCAACATAGCCTCGACATATTAACATCTAACTGAGACTTCAAACAATAATTACTGATACTTTCTTCTAGAAAACACATAGAATATGCATGATATGCATGAACTGCAAGGAAAATCGGCTCCAGAAGCTTATGATTGTGATGCTAGGCTCTTAAATCTTCAGACAAATATTAAATTCTTAAAAACACTCTAACAGAAAGCATTAAAGCAAGTTGTTGGAGGGATTCAATTTTAATTACAGTGCATTGTATCAGCATAAATCAGGATTTCTTGCTAAGTACTAGAAACACAGTCCTTAACCGACTTAAGCTATTTGACGATTATTTTATCTGTTGCAGAATTTCTTCCTGTATTTGAGGTCGATGAAGGAGGTTTGAACTCGTTTCTCCAGCTTTGCAAGCTCCATGACAGCTGGGGCCAGGGTCTCCACATGCCCCTTGTAACCACTTCCTGTAACAGAATTACAACTCATTCACTATTGTGTATACACCAGAAATGCTACATAATTTAATCAACCCTATACTGCATGGTATACATGTTATATCCCATAATTATTATAGGACTGGTGAACAACCAGATCAACCTGCACATCCATGTAGTCTGATTAGGCTTAGGACTAGATGTCTGCTTCATGGTCAGAAATGATCTGAAAAATCTACAAGCAATACATGTAGATTCTGTGCCCAAGATCATATAACTAAATCTGGAGATCAGTCTCAAATCTCAAGCATCTAGACAAGTCGCCATTTCAGCCAATCAGATGCTTGAGATTTGAGACTGATCATAAATCTAAGTTTTATGATCTTGGGTCCTGATCAGACTGTACAGATATAACTTACCATGGGATGGTAAAAGCCATATGCAGAGAGTAAATGGTCAAGTTCTCATCAAAATCTCAGTCCAATGTTGTAGTGTTTATGAAAATCATCAAAATCTCAGACAAATGTTGTAGTGTTTATGAGAATCATCAATGTTGTAGTGTTTATGAGAATCATCAAAATCTCAGTCCAATGTTGTAGTGTTTATGAGAATCATCAAAATCTCAGTCCAATGTTGTAGTGTTTATGAGAATCATCAAAATCTCAGTCCAATGTTGTAGTGTTTATGAGAATCATCAAAATCTCAGTCCAATGTTGTAGTGTTTATGAGAATCATCAAAATCTCAGTTAAATGTTGTAGTGTTTATGAGAATCATCAAAATCTCAGTCCAATGTTGTAGTGTTTATGAGAATCATCAAAATCTCAGTCAAATTTTGTAGTGTTTATGACAATCATACTATTACTATTCACCATCTGACCATGGCCTACAGTTGACTATCCTCGTGTATTTCTGTAAGACATTTCTCTGAACATGGATAGAATTTGCTTAATTCAATAAAGGCCAGACCACTACATGTTGAGCTAATAAACAGCAGGTAATGGCTAAAAGGAATACTTCGGGCAAATACTCGAGTTTTATAGCAGTCAACAGGTAAATATATAAAGTATTACTTATAGTCAGGAAAAGGAGTAATGATGTATACTCCCTCAAATAAATGGAAATTATGAACTATGCAAGACCTGTATTTTTCCTCTTCTGGCCATATGTCACCTTGCCATCAAACTCATTCAGCGGCACTTTCATATCGGGTTCTATCTGGTCTATAGTGATGTCCAAGTGCTCCTCTACATCTCCTAGGATCTGAAATATAGCCAGTTAACAGGTAGAATAGCTTGGATATAATGAATTCCAGACAACAGACCAGCAATATGGTGAATCATGAACTAAACAGCAAAGATCATAAACATGTGTAGTCATGAATTACCTCTCCAAAAGACCATGAACATGTAGTTATGAACAATTGAACATGGACCAGGGACACTTGTGGTCTTGAATTACTACACAAAAACCAGAAACTAAGGTTATCATGAATTACCCAACACAGACCAGGAATACAGCTGGTCATGAACTAGGAACATAGCATTATACAATGATTTATTTAAAGACAACTTGAACTGATTTAAAAACTGTTATAACTACCACAATACTATTAATTGGATTGATGGTACAGACATTTCACTTATATGGTATAGCAAGTTATCACGTAAGCAAAATGTACATTGAACATCATGCATGGTTTTAGCAGGTATGGATTCACCTGGTCCCAAGGTTATAAAGCTGAGTTTGGAAACCAGTCTCAAATCTCAAGCATCTGATTGGCTGAAATGGCGACAGGTCGCCATTTCAGCCAATCAGATGCTTGAGATTTGAGACTGGTTTCCATGCTCAGTTTTATAACCTTGGGCACAGGTCTTCAGCTTGTCTCAAAGTGATTTATCATTTTATAAATAACAAACAAATCTATAGATCCTAATGTCACATAATCCAGTGATTCTGACACTTGTATTTTTAATGAACAAATGACAGGAAGCCCCTTGTCTTAAACCTGTCAAATGAATGCAAGTAATCTGTTTTCTTTAGAGGCACTTGTTTCAAAAATAAAATGAATACTGTCAAAAATGTTCCTACAAACATGCTTAAATAAAGATTTATTATATGAATATGTGTATCGATTTCATAAAATAAAACTGTTTTATTAGCATTTGTGAGTTTGAAATAAATTTATATAATACCATTTATTTCTCCGTTTCCATCAACTGTTGTAAATGTATAACATTTATACTTTTTTTGTTACTTGTAGGACATATTTAAAATGTCATTTTTTAAAGCTACCAACCAAATAAAGATACACGTTTTCTACAACTTTAAACTTCAACCTTTTCTGAATACATGTATTTTATTCAATGGTTGTTCAGTGATAACTATAGAAAATTATAACAATATGCAATTGTAGGTTTGTATTTTTTAGTTGGGTATGTAAACAATTGCACACAAGATGGAAGGTCGAGCATGATGTGGTTTACATACGCAACGAGAAATAATACCAACTACAGACTGCATACTGTCATAATGTTCCTTTTATTATATACCCTTCTCACTCAAAACAAATTTAAATAAACTAAACAACAAAATTTTAGTCAAACACATAATAGTAGAAATAAAAATAGTAATGCGATAGTAAATTTATGAACGGCGTAAAAATATCATAACGGTTGAATTTGTAAAAATATCATAACGGTTGAATTTGTAAATAAGGTTTTTCTTTGATGTGAATATGTTATCTAATATCTGAGATAATCAAGCTTTAACAGGTCTGCGATATAATTAAGGTTAAGTTCAATCGTAACGAAGACCAAAAGTTGGCATCTAATATGTGTTGCTGATTCTCTGATTTGACCTACTGCTCTAGTTTTTGATTGAAGATGACCCAATTTCAAAATGAACTTACACCAATATTCTGAGCAAGTTTGATGGTTATTGGATTAAAAATGTGACCTCCATTGTGTTTATCAGATTTTTCTTAAATCTGACCTAGTGACCTGCTTTCTGAGCCAAAGAAACACCATCTTAACCCTTTCCTCCATAGATAAACCTTCAATGTGTGTTCGAAGTGTAGATATAGAACAGCCGGCAAGGATCTGCACTGTTCGCTCTTTGATTTGTTAGGTTATTTCTGACCAAAATGCGATCAGAGCAGACCCTGATCAGATGGCACAGATGTGCCGGCTGATCTAGATCTACACTGGTCGCACATGAGTAAAAATGCATATATATGGAGAAAAGGGTTTAAAAAGAACAGAAAGATAACTTACCAGCTTCTGTTGTGAATTTTGTAAATTAATGTTTACAATACTGGCATCTTCAATGACATCATAGAGTCAGCATGTGGATTGTTTACAATGTTTATTTGAAAGGAATATAGTTATAGGCATAGAATTAATACAGGAAGATAGGATATTAAGGAAACCAGTGCTGTAGATTTAACTTGAGAACACTGGCAATACCTGGGGTTCATTGTACCAGATGCAGCAGCCTCCCCGGTCCGTCAGATTGGTGTTGTAACATCCTCGTCCTTTGTTGGCGCAGTTAGAGTGGTACCATACCTATCAATTATGTAAATTTTGCCATCAGATGTATACAATCTTATTATGCTGCATGCAAATCAAGTTAAGTTAAACCAGCACACTAGTAATCCTAATTTAAATATTTACCTTAATGGGCCTAATGCTGAATGACATTAAGGTAAATACAACTTCTAAAATCAGTATTCTGAAACATTTTAAAGCATTAAATAAAGTGTGCATTGGTGTTATGCCTTATCTAATCATATTTTTTTTAAATATTTACGAAATATAACATTAGGCAATAGAAAATTAATTACTAGATTCTCATCCCAGCCCACCCCACATCAAAATTTACATTACGAGTTCGAATCAGTACAGTTCAAAAACGCAGTATGAAACAAATGTGCGAATTGGCAATTCATAGTCGGCTATATGCTTATTTATCTTTGCACTACACAAGGATCATTAGAAACAGTGAGAAATATAAATAAAAAATAAAACCCACCCATCTGCCCCATTTTTTCCCAAAATTTGGATGAGAATCTGGTAATTAATTTTCTATTGCCTTAATAGAACAACAGCTTAAAGATGATTTAGTCTTCCTGGCTGAGGGCTGAAACTAATATGTTAGGTAACAGTTTGATTTACTAATCACTCATGACAACTCTGGCCTGCTCATTCCTGACTGCGCTAATAAACTCTATTATCAAATAGCTTTTTTATTTCTGTAACATTGTCATTACACACTATCAGCTTTCAGTCAGTTAAATTGCTGCAGCGATTCCGACAGATAAATTAACAGCTGAATTAGCTGACGCCAGTTCACATCCAGAATTCTCATTTTATTCCCTGATAATCATCAAACTAAATGAAACATAGGATATTCAATGCAGCCATCAGACAAATGTCTCTATTCTTAACAAATAACATGCTATCAAATAAATCTGCAAAGGCATTTCAACAAAGAATTGAAGTAAATATTTCACCATTATTACATAGGAGGTTCTGGCCATATATCTAGCATACTACACATTTTTGCACACAATACTGTAGAAAACTACTTAAAAAATCAATCAAAAACTTTAAAAGTAAACATTGTGAAGAGTAGATATAGAACAGCCGGCACAGATGTCTGATCAGGATCTGCACTCTTCGCTTTTTGATTTGTTATTTTATTCTGACCAAAATGCGACCAGTACAGACCGTGATCAGACGTTACAGACCGTGATTGTGTATGATTTATTTTGCCTGGACGATAATTCGATGACAGATTTGAACATGTCTTGTTACAGATGCTTGCATCTTGACAGGCAGGAAACATTGATGTCCATGTGACGGCAGTTCATACGACTGATTTGATGTATATTTATTCACTTTGAACTCGGTCCTACTTAAATGAACTTACATGAAAACACATAATTAAGTTCCTAACCTATGTTTTAACAAAGTAATGTAAGATCAGAAATAACCAAGTAGATGTTCTGATATAAGCAGCAAATACATGTATTCATAGTGAAACCTCTCTAATAACACCATCTTTGGGACTGGACAAAAAAGGTCTTAAAAGTGAGGTGGTCTTAATTCTGCAGAAAAAAATGCAAAGCATTTAAAGGAACGTTAAAACAGTGGTCTTATTACTGAGATGGTCTTGATTTCAGAGTGGTCTTAGTGAGGGGTTTTACTGTACAGTTGTGAATTGTAAGTCAGGAAGTACATAATATTTAAGTACATGTATAATCATTTACCTTTTCTTTGACAGTAGCCACTAAGGATATGGCCAAACCCATTCTGAAAAACAAAAAAAATACTAACATGAACCTCAGGGCTGAAGGTTATAAAACTGAGATTGGAAACCAGTCTCAAATCTCGAGCATCTGATTGGCTGAAATGGCAACTGGTCCCCATTTTAGCCAATCAGATGTTTGAGATTTGAAACTGGTTTCCATGCTCAGTTTTATAATCTTGGGCACTGGCTTCTGCTGCAAACTGAAGTTACTAGAACACTAAACTCTTGATACAATAAAGTTTGTTTAAGAATGCTGTTAGATAAACTGCCATGTAGTGCCTTGGATCCAGTAAACAATAAAAAAATCAAACCTCAAAGTTGCAGTTTCATTATCCCCTGCATTGAACTAGAGTTTTAACAACTTTCATGGTCATTACTTATGTGGATATGCAAACTTTACAGGGATTCTTAATTTCCATCATAAATGAGCAAGAGTAATCAAATCTAAAACCTCAAAAAATGACCAACCTGGGCAGCAAGCATTTACGCAACATAGATTTTCATAACTTTATTCAGAACAAAAGTTTTCATTAAAGAATTACTCAGTAAAGAACAAAATACATAAAGAGTTAACTTTAATTAAACCTCAAATAACGCATAATGGAGGATTATAATTGTTAGGTATGACTTATATTTTCAGTAAAGTGAATACAGGCACCAAAAAAGTCCAGGGCCCAAGATCATAAAACTAAGTTTTGAGATCAGTCTTAAATCTCAAGGATCTGATTGGCTGAAATGGCGACTGGTTGCCATTTCAGCCAATCAGATGCTTGAGATTTGAGGCTGATCTCCAGATTTAGTTTATGATCTTGGGCACAGGAGTTGATACATGCACACTGTATTATAAAATCCAGTTTACATTTGTCATGAACAACCTGGGCATTGACCGTTTTGAACAGTGTCACTTTGATACTGATCATGATGCTGATGTACCATATCAAAGTCACCAACTGTGGGTAAAGATAGTAAACTTCAAACACTTCATTCTTAAATGAAATTGTCGGCAATAAAAGAATGGTCAGTGATGTTTAAACCTTGAAAATCAATCATGGTGGCTAAGATTACTGACTTAAGAAATGTTTATGCTTTTACCTTTTGATTTCACTGTGTTGTGCTGTATTCTGATTTTCATAGAATATGGTTGTTAATGTTGGTGTTTTTTCATTATAACAACAAATGTGTCATTCGGATAATTAATCTGCTATCTAAAGCAATTACCCAAAAGAGCGTAAGCACACTCTTATGGTGAACATAACTATTAATTTGTAAGAGAATATAGGAATGTGTACATTGTTTTGTGCTGAAAATTTTGTCTGGAACAAGAGTGCAAAAGTGCCACAAAATATGCCCATTGAAAAGTTTGCCATTTTTTTGTACCAATAAAGGGCCATAACGTGGCTGAAGCGATTTTGCTGGTTAATGAATCTAGCTGAGATATTATGCCCATAAACATTTTAACCCTAGTTTCATGAAGATCGGTCAACAACTGTGTGAGTTATTGTGTGGACATTGCTGTGGACCCATAATATTTGACAGGCGTAAAAAATTTTACACTGTTGGATACGGAATAACGCTTTATATTGAAAGGGAGATGTATACAAATAAATCAGGAATTTCATTCCTCTTTGTGTCATGTGGGCATAGAGTATGTGATAGCTCCTGTAACTAGATGTTAACACTTAACTCTATGGATATGGCTTATATCTAATGCAACCTGACTAGTGTAGACCCAGATCAGTCTGCCTTCAATGGATCTGGGGTCTGATCTGGAACTATACCTTCTGCCAGTGTTTCAAAAATTTCAAAATCCCAAACGGACATTTGTGCCAAAATTGACTATTCCCCAACTTCCCGTTCATGCGCATAGCAACTTCACATCCTCACAGGGCATTTCACTATCCCCAGTCCATTACTCCCTTACAGCATATTTTCTCGTTGACAATATCTCACAACCTCCCAACAGATTATTGATTTTAGAGCTGTACATATGCAATATGACATAATAGTTCAATACAGTTATATACAGCAGTGCTTACAGCAATGGAGAAGTATTTTATTCAGTTCAGTGAACATGTATTAATTCGCAGAATTTCTGGAGGCAAGTATACAATTAAAGTCATTATATGTCAATCATGTCATGGCTTTGTAACATGATATTATAGTTTTTGAAATATTATTTGATTCTATACCTGATGTAGTAATTCTTGAATCTATACAAAATTACACAAATCTACATATGCAAAATTTATACCAGAGAGGAAATAAATGTTGCTTTAGATTTTTTGTAATTTATTTGAATCGTTGTAAACTGGTCACTCGATTTTTCAACATGTAGTTCATATTCGTTTGAGCCATTTCAACTTTTCTGTGAAAGGCAAACAACTGTAGTAAAGTCTGCATTATATTCGTGTTCTTTTAATTTGAGAAACGGCAATTTCAAATGTTCTTTTTTTTTTTTGGTTGCAGTCATTTAGAATAATGCACATCAGACTAACACTTCTTTCAATAAAATGCAAACTGTTTTATTGTTTACGTATATTAATGGAATCACGCATATTGCTACTATAAATTCTGGTATCAAACAGCCTTTGACTAGCCGCAGTTCCTTTGCAAATTGAATAAACCCACCCATTGTTAAAATGAGACCACCACATCCTGTTTCATCTATGCCGCAGGCGTTTCCTGCGACATGTAGCCGTGGTAGTCATGGTAGCATAGTTGTGAAGTCCATAACTGACAGGTTAATAGCTGATTAAGCTGTGAAAAATTGTACATGTAGGTAATTTTTGTAACATGTTATGGGCCACATTTCATGGCCAATTTTTTTACCAATTTTGAAATTTCAATCGAACATTTTTACCGAAAATCAGACAATGATCAGCCTGCCGAAAATTTTAGAAAGACTGCATTCTGCTTCTTGGTCAGAAATACCCTAATGAATCTTACTGTGACGAAAGTAGAAAACAGAAATGCATGCTGATCTGGATCTACATATCCCTATTCTAAACGATATCTTGGCTTTATGTTCTGCCTAGCATTGGTGGATGTGAGTAAAACTGACCATATCTTGTTGCATAACAGCCCTAAGACAGCACAATGTATCAGAATGACCAAAATGGACTGGCTATCCAATTAGCGATGCAGCAGCTTAGACAACTAGTTTCCACTTGATTTTAAACAGGATTGCTTGCTGCATAAAATTATGGATGATCATGCAAGTTTTGTCTGGTGACATCTCCATAAGTATCTCCAGTTCAGGAAATGATTATTTCACCTAAAGAGACAATCAATCATACCGTAAAGTACCAATCAGGCGTACAGAGATTTGTCTGACGCACACATCTACTTGTAAAAATCAGCAACATCCAGTCCCTGAGAAACTCCCTAGAGGCTAGCCAGGGTACAAGCTGCTTTAACCCTTTACTCTATAGATATGGCTTTATCACATGGGCGAACAGTGCAGATCCAGATCATCCGGCACATCTGTGCCATCTGGGCTGAAGGTTATAAAACTGAGTTTGGAAACCAGTCTCAAATCTCAAGCATCTGATTGGCTGAAATGGCGACTGCCGCCATTTCAGCCAATCAGATGCTTGAGATTTGAGACTGGTTTCCATGCTCAGTTTTATAACCTTGGGCACTGATTTCTGCCTAACAGGCGTACGTATGGAGTAAATGGTTAAATAAGCAAATTTCAGTCCCTGAGATAGGCAGAGTGAATTTCTCATTGGTCTCATTTCTCCGATATTGAATACCAACCTTTCAGCACGCCCAACTCTGCCAATTCTATGAATGTAGTTTTGCTTCTCATCTGGTAAAGTCACATTTATCACTGAAATCATACAACACACACAGTGCTTATTCAATAACAAGTAAATGTCAAATCATAAAGGCTATTGTGTTTTATGATGTCAGTGCAGTCTAATGTTTAAAGGAATGAATTGTTGCAGATGGTTTATGTGCCAAGAATAATATAATATCTACAAATGTAGCACAATAGATGCTGTACAACAGTTTTCTGCTCTCTAATTTTCACACATTTCTAGGGTAAATTTTAAAATTGAAATGTTATACTGAGAATAAAATTTAATACTCTTACATTATCCAGAGACACTCCGTGCAAACTATATACAACCTATAGAATTGTACAGTAGACATAAAATAGAAGATTAAAATGTTTTGAATTCAGGTCTCATTTTATGCTGGCTAATGGTTATTTTGAAAGACATAGTTTTGCAAAAACTAGAATGTTGTGTTCCGCGGAACACATGTGTCACCTGCATGGAAAAAGTTGAAATGTGGGCCTATGTTTAATCATATATAATAAAAATATTTTATTTAAGTTGATTTCAATATTACACCACAGAACACACGTGTCATCTAAATTGCATTTAAAAGGAGAATCACTATTATAATGGTAAAACCCGAGTTATCATCTTCAAAAATTGGTTTGTGCATGCAGATGAGTTATTCAAAGTATTAAGTGAATTGAACAAGTACTTCCATTTTACAGGCAAAACTAAGTTTCATGTTAAAGTTGCATTTGAAAGGGACATAACTTATAAAAAATATTCAAACAGGAGTTATAATTTTTGTAGTTGTCGATGGCACTGTTCATGATACAATCCAAGTATTCAATGAATAGGGCAAGTACTTTCAAATTATACGCAACATTAAGTTTCATGTTAAATTTGCATTTGAAAAAAAAATAGTCGAACAGGAGTTATGATTCTTGTTGTAACAGATGTTGTTGTTGTTCATGAAGATGATATATTCGAAGAGTGAATAGGACAAGTACTTTAAAAGTTATAAGCAACATTAAGTTTCATGTTAAAGTTGTATATTAAAGGGACACAACTCATAAAATAGTCAAGCAGGAGTTATCGTTCTTGTTCTTCATAATGACGCTGTTCATGAAGATGATTTATTTCAAATATCAAGTGAATTTTCAAAGTTAAAGTCAACATTAAGTTTCATGTTAAAGTTGCATTTGAAAGGGGCATAACTCAAAATATAATCAAACAGGAGTTATGGTTCTTTTTGTTACCAATGTTGTTGATCATGCTGATAATGTATTCCAAGTATGAAGTGAACAGGACAAGTACTTTCAAAGTTATAGGCAACATTAAGTTTCATGTTAAAGTTGCATTTGAAAGGGGCATAACTCCAAAATATTGAAACTGGAGTTATCATTCTTGTCGTCACAGATGGCATTGTTCATGCTGATGATATATTCCAAGTATGAAGTGAAAAGAACAAGTACTTTTACAGTAATAGGCAATAGTTTCAGGTTAAAGTTGCATTTAAAAGGGGCATAACTAAAAAAATATTGAAACTGGAGTTATCATTCTTGTCGTCACAGATGGCATTGTTCATGGTGATGATATATTCCAAGTATGTAGTGAATAGGACAAGTACTTTCAAAGTTATAGGCCACATTAAGTTTCATGTTTAAGTTGCATTTAAAAGGGGCATAACTCAAAAATTATTGAAACTGGAGTTATCATTCTTGTCGTCACAGATGGCATTGTTCATGGTGATGATATATTCCAAGTATGAAGTGAATAGGACAAGTACTTTCAAAGTTACAGGCCACATTAAGTTTCATGTTAAAGTTGGGGGACTAGCGGACGACGGCACTGCCGACGACGACGACGACGCTGCCGGACAATAGGATCCCTATGTGTCTACCTGCTATCGCAGGCGACACAAAAACAACAAAACATTCTGTCTGCCATTATAGGCAGGAAGATGAAACTCGCAATTTATTTTAATAAGGGCAGTCTACAGTGATAACTGCAACAGCAAAACACAGTTCAATAAACTCTGCTCAAATAAATGTTATTCTTGTATCTTCATTTTACTTTCATAACTGCAAAATAAAGATAAATTTATATCATTTATTTGTGCAAAGTTTTATGGAAAAGCATTTTGCTGTTATATAGATATTTACAGTTTTCTCTTTGATCAATGAAAGTGCAATGACGGCTGTAGACAGCCCTTTAAGCTAAAATATCATTATTCTATTCAGAAAGAAAATTTGACCAAGCTTAACATTTCAAACTCAAAATCAATATGGCATATTAACTGACCATTGCCAACCTATCTACCAAAGACCAAAGATGAGAACCTTTGGTCTTACCACTGTCTACTTACTGAACAGATCTCATTTATTGTCCCAAGTCTCCATGACCTTGACCTTACATTTTGACTCCCACAACTATTGTCAATTAGAGAACACAGGAAACGTTCATACCAAGCTTAAGGTCAGTAAAACAAACTGTTGTCCATTTAATAATAAGTCATTGTTTTGAACCAAAAGTCAACTTGACCAAGAACTTTGACCTAGTGACAACATGTTTGCCAAAGTCTATTCAAAGGCGGTAACCCTTGGTGTTTGCATTGTAATTGTTTGTGATATATTTTTTTAAATTGATAAAATTATAAACTCGTGCCATCTTTCTCTCTACTTTCTGGCTGTGTTGGGAGGCTGTTTTTTTTTCTGAATGTTGCTATTCCTGAAATTCCTATTCCACTTTTCTTTCAAATAACTAAATCAGATTAATCTTCAAGAAGGACATTTTATACAAGATTTAAATTGTTAGTGTGAATTTTCTTAAAATACATAAGCAATTAAAATAAAAAAAAAACATGATAAAATATTCACAATAAAATGCAGAAAACTGCAAAAAATATGTGCAAACACAAGGAACAACAGATATTTATACAACAGAGCTGGGACAACTGCATTGTTGACATTATTCTACAACCAGTGGATGTTTTCTTTTCCATTAATATTGTTAATTAATGACCATAATGCACAAATTTTACCAAGCATCTCATTTTCTTAATCATAAAGTACCAATTGGGCATACATATCTTACTTTTACACAGAATTGTACTTTAAGGGAAACTGAACAACCAAAGTGAAATGTCTCTGTTTCTGAATAGTTCTGGTGCTGAAATTATATACTTCAAACTGCTAATGATTCAACCTGATTTCTTGTGTCTGTCAGGCTCTAGCAGGTCTGTATTTCTCACTAACATGATAATCTAGATAAATCAACAGCATGTTCATAAACCTTCTCTAACTTGTCATTTGATGGAAACATCACTTACCGAAGGGAAGCCCGCTTACATCAATACCACGAGCGGCAACGTCTGTGCAGATCAGAAACTTAACTTTGGCATCCTGCAATAAACAAGGACACTTGCTAATGAGGAGACAAAAGTAATAAATCTTCATGGTTTAGTTTACTTAAAGCAGTAAGAGTGCCTGCATTCCATATATACAGATTTTATACAATATAAATTGAGATCAGCTGACACATCCAGATTAGTTTACGTAATTTACACATATGATTGTGCTGTCTGATCACAATCTACACTTTGCTTCTTGGTCAGAAATAACCTAAGAATCAAAAAGAAAGTTATGTAGATCCTGATCAGATGGCACAGAACATTGTTCGCACATATGATGAAACCCATACATATGAAGTAAAGGATTAATCACTTAGAGATCATATTACTGAGTTACACAAGATAAAAACTAAAAAAAGCACTTAGTTACAGAGAAAAAAAATCCCAAATCATTCACTTCCTCACTTACTCTTTCATTCAATTATAATTATAAAGCTATTTTATTCTTCCTATATAATCACCTAGGCCAGACCTTTTATATTTTTCGTCTTACAAAAAATCCAGACCGTATTTTTTCAAAAATTGAAAAAAAAAAATCAATCTGATTTCCGATTTTTTTATTCAGACTGTACCCATTTGGTACTAAAACCTAAAAAAAAAGCGAAAGTGAATGAGTACGAATCACACGATGGAATCGGAAGCTTTCCATAAAATTTATGCTGACTGATTTCTTTTACACAATTAAAAATTGATTATTTTAAAAACAATCCACGTAAGCAGTTCACTTTTATCATGGCCACCTCTATGGCGCAGTAAACAATTTTGAAGCAGCGTTTTTAGGCTCAATTTCTGGGCCTAAAAAGGTATTCTTGAGAGCAAGAAATGATGAAACCATTGGTTCAACTTTTAAAGTTGCTACATCCCGGATGAAAACGTTTAAAAAACTATCCCATTATTGCACATTTTCGGCAGACAAGACTGAGATCGACAGCACCAAGTCATTAAGGATGCATGAATATGAATTTGTACTTATATTCTTGTGTTAATAAGTTAATTTTTATTTAAAAGTGAAAAGTTTGCTTTACCAAAATATTGTGCTTAGTGAAAAAGCTGTGACTGATGAGACAAGGCATGAAGATTACTTGTGTGGCTGTATACATGAACAGAAGCCTCAATCACACATTTGCAGCATTAAAAAATGTTAAAATAAACCTATTTACAAATTTGTATCCTGTAATAGATTGTTTTGTCAGTAGTAAGAGGTAATCTAAATAAAAGCAAACTTGTACAAAAGAGATTTTAAAGTTGATTGTAAATGACAGTCACATCTTTATCTTTTTTTTTTATTTTGACCTACCGTTCTCATTCTTTCAAGAAAATTCTCGTAAGACTAAAAATTAAAAAAAGTGTAGCCCTATGTAAATAATTAAAATACCAACAAAGAGCATTATGTAAAGATCATATTGGACTTTTATTTAGATGAACATTTCACAAAATTTCATTTTATGGATTTCACACTCAAGTCATCTTAATGCTGTGGTAAATTTTGAAGAGATATTATTATCTGTCAGACATTATTGTGCAGAAAACATAATTGTTTCTAATTTCTTTTTGTTCCATTTTACTTTAATTACAATCACACTGGTTAAACTTGCACGTTAAGAACAGAACCCTTAAAGAAAGATTTTTGAATTTTACAAATAAACAATTAACAAGTGCATTAATGGCATTTAAAATATGTTGTATTTGGAGCATTGCAAGAAAAGATGATCATAGTTTCTTGTTTATGACTGCACACGTATTTCTAATTTTACATATCCAGTAGTTGGACTTCAAACACTAAACTCCAGTTAAAAACTGGATTGTGTCCACAGGACCCCAGGTCTGCCTATTTATCAAAGAAGGTGTTGTATACTGTATTATAGCCTTCATACTTAAAAGAAAATTTTAAAATGTAATCTTATTGAAAGTAAGGTACCAAGAGCAAATAAGATGTTTGGATCACAATATTTTAATATACTGAAAAAACAACAACAACAACAAGTCTCCAGTACAATTCCTTTTTATGATCACCTACACATGCAAATCAGAAAGAAATCTACTACAATGTGAATAGGTGTTTGTGCCACAAGTTTTTATTATACTTAAACAACAAACGGTCATAAATCCAGAAAAAATGAACAAAGCCAGCAAAATCTTTTCTATGCAGCCTTCTAAATACCATGTATGATCATCTGTAAAAGTTTGAAACAGATGAAAGGGAACTTTGAAGACCCTCACACGACATATATGAAAATTTTGCAGGCTCGGTTTGATTGAGCCTGTTCATGGGCAGCAATGGAAATGTTTATAACTGCCCACGCCGCCTAGCCCCGGGTTGAGCGCAACTCAATATTTACACCAATAAACAGTACAATTTTGATCCATCCCAAACGATGGTGTGCATATGGCGGTTAACATGGAACCTTCAATGCGGTATTTTCAGATTAATACCATTCTATGTTCAGCGGCGTATGGTCCCCAGTTAACAAATGGCCATAAACCTAGTAAAAATAGTCACAGACAAAACTCGCTTAAGGATGACCATTTTACACATCCTGCCAAATCTGTAAAATTTTGAAAGAAATCTTTAAAACAGTAAATTAGTAGTTTAAAACAATGAGGAACGTACAAGTGTTACAGCTCTATATGCCTCCCACCTCATGAAGGCATAAAAAACTGACTTTATGGACAGGCCAATTAAATAATGTTCTCTAAAAATTTTCTGATAGAATAACAAATACAAATAGAAACAAATCATATTCGCTTTTCTATTTATAACCGAATTATCTCTTCCAAACATTTCTTATCAGTTTATTGCCTTCCTCATTCTGTGTCTGGTGACAAAAGTTAAAGTCCAGCGGAAAACATTCATTAATTAGAATGCTGACTACAAACATTATGTACCTCAGAAAAGGTTATTAAACTCTGCAAGATGTTTCAAGGCTGATGTGGACATAACTAGAATTGTCTACATAAGACATAATGTTATTGACCATGCATAACAAGGTTAAGCAAGACTTTCTTAGAACAAATTAACAAGAATAATAATCCTGTATATAGCAAGAGGAAAACATTATTTGGGAAAGAAGAACAAGTTGATTCTAATCTAATGAAACAGAAATTGTTGTTTCCACACCGGCTGAAGAACACGGTTTGTATCCATGATATATATGCAGCAGTTCCTATAAGACTGCATTATGCCAGAACAAAAAATATCTATATCTTGATGAAAAGATATTAGGTAGCTATAAAAAGGGATATTAATATTTTAGTGAATGTAATTAACCCTATACTCCTATAAATGCCTGTAAGGTCCTGGCAAACAGCGTAAATCCAGATTAGCTGGCACATCCGTGCCATGCCATCTAATCAGAATCTGCATTGTTCTCTTTTTGATAAATTTTATTATTTCTAACCCATAAAGTGAATAGTGCAGAGACTGATCTTGATCTACATTGGTCACACATTTGATAAAATGTGTATAAATGGAGTAAAGGGCAAAGTAACAATTATATTTATTAATTTCTTGGCCAATGATCAGTGCAATTCAACAGAGGAATGGCTAAGGTGTTGATATACAGACACAGATTTAGTAAAATTCATTAAATAATGTGGCAGAATTTTTTAAAAGTGTGTTTACATTTAGGCATACAAAACTAAAGTGTCTGGTTTTAGACACCTGCTACATGGAAAGACTGATTACAGTTCCAGATTACCAGAACAAAGCAGCTACATGGATAAACTGATTACAGTTCCAGACTAACAGAACAAAGCAGCTACATGGATAAACTGATTACAGTTCCAGACAACCAGAACAAAGCAGCTACATGGATAAACTGATTACAGTTCCAGACTACCAGAACAAAGCAGCTAAATGGATAAACTGATAACAGTTCCAGACTACCAGAACAAAGCAGCTACATGGATAAACTGATTACAGTTCCAGACTACCAGAACAAAGCAGCTACATGGATAAACTGATTACAGTTCCAGACTACCAGAACAAAGCAGCTACATGGATAAACTGATTACAGTTCCAGACTACCAGAACAAAGCAGCTACATGGATAAACTGACAAAAGTTCCAGACTACCAGAACAAAGCAGCTACATGGATAAACTGATTACAGTTCCAGATTACCAGAACAAAGCAGCTACATGGATAAACTGATTACAGTTTCAGACTAACAGAACAAAGCAGCTACATAGAAAACAGATTACAGTTCCAGACTACCAGAACAAAGCAGCTACATGGATAAACTGATTACAGTTCCAGACTACCAGAACAAAGCAGCTACATGGATAAACTGATTACAGTTCCAGACTACCAGAACAAAGCAGCTACATGGATAAACTGATTACAGTTCCAGACTACCAGAACAAAGCAGCTACATGGATAAACTGACAACAGTTCCAGACTACCAGAACAAAGCAGCTACATGGATAAACTGATTACAGTTCCAGACTACCAGAACAAAGCAGCTACACAGAAAACAGATTACAGTTCCAGACTACAAGAACAAAGCAGCTACATGGATAAACTGATTAAAGTTTCAGACTACCAGAACAAAGCAGCTACATAGAAAACAGATTACAGTTCCAGACTACCAGAACAAAGCCGCTACATGGATAAACTGATTACGGTTCCAGACTACCAGAACAAAGCAGCTACATGGATAAACTAATTACGGTTCAAGACTACCAGAACAAAGCAGCTACATGGATAAACTGATTACAGTTCCAGATTACCAAAACAAAGCAGCTACATGGATAAACTGATTACAGTTCCAGACTACCAGAACAAAGCAGCTAAATGGATAAACTGATTACGGTTCCAGACTACCTGAACAAAGCAGCTACATGGATATACTGATTACGGTTCCAGACTACCAGAACAAAGCAGCTACATGGATAAACTGATTACGGTTCCAGACTACCAGAACAAAGCAGCTACATGGATAAACTGATTACGGTTCCAGACTACCAGAACAAAGCAGCTACATGGATAAACTGATTACAGTTCCAGACTACCAGAACAAAGAAGCTACATGGATAAACTGATTACAGTTCCAGACTACCAGAACAAAGCAGCTACATGGATTAACAGATTACGGTTCCAGACTACCAGAACAAAGCAGCTACATGGATAAACTGATTACAGTTCCAGACGATCAGAACAAAGCAGCTACATGGAAAGACTGATTACAGTTCCAGAGTACCAGAACAAGCAGCTACATGGATAAACTGATTACAGTTCCAGACTACCAGAACAAAGCAGCTAAATGGATAAACCGATTACAGTTCCAGACTACCAGAACAAAGCAGCTACATGGATAAACTGATTACAGTTCCAGATTACCAGAACAAGCAGCTACATGGATAAACTGATTACAGTTTCAGACTACCAGAACAAAGCAGCTACATGGATTAACTGATTACTGTTCCAGACTACCAGAACAAAGCAGCTACATGGATAAACTGATTACAGTTCCAGACTATGAATTGATTGTTCAGTGTAGACTCATTAATATTGATATTTATTATAGAGGGTCATCTCTTAAAAGTTTGGAGAAAACAGGATTCGTCTCAAAGAGCTTGTGTGAAATAAAGGAAAACTGACTTAAAAATTGTTATGCTTTAAAATTAAGAAAAAACTCAAAAGAACACTTGTGTCACCCTTAATTCTTTGTCATTATATAAAATTCTCCATCAAAACTAGTTTTGTTTATAAACAAAGAACAGGGTTATTATTGTGAACAAAGGACATGGTTGTTTATGAACAAAGGCCTGAAAAAAAAAACGACTGGGTTTTGATTATAAAGAAATAACTGTGTTTTGATGATGACAAAAGGCTTGGGTTATAAATTATTATAAAAGGACTGGGTTATGATTATGAACAAAGGCTAGGTCTGGTTCTAGTGGTGAAGTCTAATGTTTACTGGTTAACATAGATTTTCTTAGAAAACAAAATACATCAAAGATCATTCATTGCACAACTACACTTAAATAAGTCTCTGGAGTTTGTATTGTAATCTGATGTCATTTTTCCCAGACAAATGGATGGTAAAGTCTGTGCAGGAATGATTAACTAGACATTAAGTCACCTTTCAGCTGAAAGCCGAGTCCACTGTATTTATTGCACAGTGGTGCTGTGACAAAAAATCTGAGAATAAAATTCAAATTAATTAAAGAGAGTTTGTGTGAATATATTATTAGACGCATTCTCTCCTTATGACAAATGAACTACAGTAGATCTCCAATATATTGTGGTTTGTGGGGTCCATCCCTTCCATCTGTAACATTATCTTATCTGCACTTGGCAACGGAACTTTTCACACTAATCAATGGTCTATACACTGCCATGTTAGTTTACACTTGGTAAATATAATACTATTACACTAGTTAATTTTAACACCACTACTGCATTATGGTATGAGGGAAAGAATTCAAACCAATGAAACTAAACAGTCAAGATAAAAGGTGAAATAAGACAGCACTAATTATTAGTTGCTAAATTATAATGTGAACTTTTAACATCTCATGCAAAATTATTGAACTTATATTAATTACCTCCCTTTATTTGACTTGCCTTCCAAGGTAGTTAAGTTTGGAAATCTTTGCTGATTCAAATTTTATTTCTCTATTTTGAACAGCTATTGACAAAAAGTGAATTTTTAACAAAACAACTAAACCAAATTTCAAAGTTAAACCAGGGCAATTACTTATTTAAAATGCTGTCAAGACTTATGAAAGTTGCCACTGGTTGCTACTATGATGTCAAACAACTAGGATTAATGACTGCGGTTCTATATGCTCCTTCAAACATTTCAAAAAGCATAAAATAGGTTATGTCTACTTCCTTTCTACAAAAGTGCCACTACTTTACCTTGAACTTCTGCAGGTTGGCCTTCCTCTCTTGTGGTTTTCTATCACTGTGCAGACACACACAGGAATATTTTCCTGGAAACAAACAAACGCATCAGCAAAGTTGTCCATCAGTATTGTCATATTTTGTTATCACTGGATCACTTTATGCCAAACAAGAACCACTGTGATTAATAACATTACCTGCACCAACAATGTTGAAAGACTTTCCAAATCACCTGCTGTGCTACTTTATAATTGTTTTTATATAGGTTTATTTCATAATATAGTTATTGTCAAAATTTCAAGCAGTACCTCAAACATTGATAAAGCAGTCTGCCCTTCCTCCATTCAATATGCAATATAAAAAGAAAGTGGTCAGTCATCAGTCATATGACAATGTACATAACAGAGGCATCATGCCTGTGGTTGCAGCTGCCTCACCAACAGTTTGTGTGTGATGTCCTATAAGCCAGGGACATTAGAATGGTCTTCATGGAGTACAGTATTAAGAGTGCTCACATTTCATGTTGAGAAGTTCTCAATATTTCTAAAATGCATTATGGGGCTGTCTCACTATGACGTTCTGGCCAGCCTTCTACGACGTTTGAGGAAACGTTGCAAGTCGTCCATGGTTGCTGGGATATCGCCAGAATTGCGTGTTTGAATGCTAGTGAAAGTCGGTGAATGTCAATGATCGCCGGATATCGGCAGAGAATGCTGGTCCGGAAAATTTTTTTGAACATGCACAAAAATTTTCACTGAGACCAGCATTCTTCAACGTTTAATTTTTAAACGCTGAAGAACATTTAAGAACATTCGTGGAACGCTTTACTAATGTTCGCCAAGTGTTGCAAGCGTTCGGCTATCGTGAATCAGTCTTTACTCAAGCGTAACTTGATTGTTACAAATCCTTTGCTTTGCTGTGAAGACTCACTGGCGACTTGACAACAACAACTGAACGGTCCCCTAGCGCATGTAGCGTGTGACTAAAGTGAAACGAATGTCCTTTTGACGTCCATTGAGCGTCATTCGAGCGTTGCCCCAACATCCATGCCTCAGCACGCTCGTCTAACGACGACAAATCGTTCTTCCCGCGCCAGTGGCCGGTGAGAACATGCTAATGATTTTAGGGTTTTCTTTCTTGGTCGCTGCTATACGCTTTTTGTGCGTTAGACACACCCTTAAAGTTGTGCGTTCTATAAAATGTTAATAACACGCCAGATGTGTCATCCTCATTTTAGAACGCTCAAAAATTTAACGATTGCAACGTTCAGAGAACGCTGACCAGAACGTCATAGTGTGATGGCCCCTTAAGATATATATTTCTAAATGCATTAAATATATTGTTTATTGCTTTGCAATGTTATTATATATTAAGCACTGCCAATTAAATTAAATTTTAACTTTTGTCAAACTTAAGTCTCAAGTGTCTCAGTGAGGTTAACATTAATGCCAAATATAAACAAGACTGCTCAATGCATGTCAAGGTTATGGTCTGAACAAGCTCTGACCTTTGACCACTTACTGTGACTTCGAAATTTCAGATGGCATTTACAAAATTATAAAGTGGTATCCCCTCACATCAGTAAACTACTCTCTATGCTAAATGTACAATCCTATCTCGCTATAATGCAGTATTTGGTATCCAACAATCGAGCTGTGAACAGCATTATTTTGTTTCAGATTGATTTTCCCAAGCCAAAATATTCTTGTCCCAATATATTCCCACACAAATTAATAGTTATGTTTAACATAAGATTGCGCTCGGTGCCAAACGGTGTCCTGAATCTATCAAGTTATTGCTACTTCAGATAGCAATGATGTCACAGTTATTATCAACAACCAAAAAAAAACGCCAAGCCTATAACAAGGATTTTCCAAAGTAACCCTGGTTCGAAATTCAATGGGTTTTCTATGAAGAGTCAATGCCAGCTTTTGGAACAAGCTTTTTGACATCATGTGTTTCGATCATCCTTCCTTACATCACGGTAAAAAAGAGGTCAAAAAGGTATAAACCCAACCTGAGAGGCCTGATGAACTTAGACATCTCTCATGTCTGTGCGCTAGGTATTACAGCAGACATACACTAACATGGTCTGATAAGTATGTGTCTTGTGAACTCAGTTACTATCTCAGCAGGGGACCATTCAGTCTGTATCACAGGGTTGTGCTAGACACAGCAAGTTCTCAGGAGACAAACATTATCTGATCAGTCAGCTAGATATATTTCTTTTTCTTTTAACCCTTTACTCCATATATACTCCATTCTGGCATGGGCAAACAGTGTAGATCCAGATCAGCCGGACTTTTATCCCTGCTGTCTTCAGGATCTGCACTGTTTGCTTTTTGATTAAAAAATGTTATTAGGTTATTTTTTACCAAACAGCGAATATTGCAGATTCTCATCGGATGACCACCAAATGAAAGTGTATCTATAGAAAAAAGGGTTAAACCATTTAACATGAGAACACTTTTAATACAGACCAGGAGCAATCATGTATTAATATATAAATAAATCATCTTCAAAGCATCAAAAAATCTGCTTCCAACATTCTGCACACTAAATAATGCCATGAATTTCAAATGCAAGTCAATAAAGTATCAAGTCTTGCAAATATTGCTATCACTGCTCTTTTAGTAAGAGGGATAACTTGTTTACAGCAGCCCAAAATGTAATGCCCCATGGGATTTTGGCCAGTTTAGTCAGGTTGTTAGGTTGTGTTAAGTTTCTTTACAGAATATGATGGTATCCATGACAGGCCATTGGGGTAAAGAAGCTGCTTATCCAAGGTGGGCAAAGTTTCTTCCCAGTCCGACGCATTCTGATGGGATTCCTTGCGTTGTTCAAATCATTAAAAGTATAGCATCATATCAGCCTCACACCTTGGTAGCCATGTTTTTTATATTAAACACTTTTGGTAGAGGGTCACCCATAGAATATTCCTATAAAATATTTTTGAGATCTGGCTGGCATTGTCCAGGAAGAAAGTTTTATAACTTTTATTGAGTGAAGTATGTGGAACAAGTCCCTCACACCACATACCCTGGCAGCTTTTTTAATGAAGGGATATGGAAGAAAACTTTAAAAATGGGTATTAAAAGTAATTTTAGGCCACCTGCAGCTCTTGGATTTCAACTGATCATTGTTTTGGAATAATTGCAGACAAAACCTTCGGGAATCCACCAACTGTCTCAAGCAAGCCAGTGTTGCATTACATTTTTAAAATATCTTCAATTTTAACTTGGCCCTCTGTATATCAACCAGACATCTGACAATAGAATGGCTGAAAGCTTGCATATTTTTCTTTCAGCAAAAGCTTCTTTAAATCACTAGATTCCTTGTGCTGGATGATCTGGATCTACACTGTTCACCCTAGTAATAATGGCATATATATTAATTAAAGGTTTAACCAGTTATGAAACCTGACCATCAAATCGCATTCTCAGTATAAGCTAAGGCACAAAGGATTGAAGTTTTGATAATTATAACAACATAAAATGAGCAATTGCAGAGGTGTAGAAATTTCTTTGGACCCACTCGCCCTGCAGGTCGAATGAATGAGGAAGTGCACTCGCCCTTACAGAAAATACACTGGCCCTTACATTTTAAATCAAATTTCCAAGTGTCTACTTGTGTAAGAAACGATATCTTCATTTGTTTCGACATTTTGACATATAGCGGGAAAATACGTGCACTTGCAACCTCGTTCTTATTTGGGAAACCCAATGAGGATAAAAATAAATAGCTGCTGTTACCTTTACATCAGAAATGTTCTGAATACACCGGAAATTGACCAAATACAGGAAATTGTATTTTGTAAACAAAGTAAAAATATTTCATTTTCCGAAGAAAACAACCACGCATTGCTGAAAAATTTACTCGCCCGGTTGGTCGAGTGTTTTCTCCTCTTCACTCGACCTAACGGAACATTTACTCACCATGGCGAGTGGTCGAGTGGAATTCTACACCTCTGAATTGTACATGAAACAATCTCGAAAAACTCATTTGATTCAGTCAGAAACCAACTCTTGACCAACCTGCTTTATGATGACATGACATTTCCCTTATGTGGCTACACAATATGTAATTTGAGAAGAAAATTACCAATTTCCTAAAAAATACAGAAATGTTACACCTACGATTTGTCAAGAGAGCTTGTACTTTTTTCCCCAATAGGATACCACATGTTAACAGTAAGCAAACACCAACACTGTGATGCATAAATCACCTATCTCTCTATATGGTATTGTCAAAAATGCAGTGATGTATAAATCAACTTCCTCTTTCATAGTTCTATATGAAATTGCCAAGAGCTTCAAATAAATGGGAATTAGAAATTCTGTGTTATTGCAAGTATGACCCTGCCAGTTAGACATTGACATTGTCCTGACATCACATATGAAGTCAACATCTGGTGAACATCAAACTGTGCAGTGTGAAAAAAGAAGGCCACTAGTAAAAATGAACCTTGAATCAAACTTGACCATCAAATTGCATTCTCAGTATAAGCTAAGGCACAAAGGATTATGGTTGAACATAAAATGAGCAATTGTACATGAAACAATCTGGAAAAACTCATTCGATTCAGTCAGAAACCAACTCTTGACCAATTTCTTGATTTGAAAAAATGACTTTCTTTACAAAAATCTTTACTGTATTGTTTGATCATCAGTGCAAGTGTGACAGTGTGACATATATCCACATGTCAGTGAACAAGGTTTATGTGACACAAACAACTATAAGTTTGATAAAAACCATCAAAGGAAAAATGCTTTCTTTATGATCATCCAAATATCCTGCCTATTCACCTGTGCAAACTTGAATTTAAGCCACCAGTGAGTTTGCAACACAGAATTTTATAACTGAAATTATCAAAGGACAATAAATCTGGTGAAACTAGAGCTATCACTGAAGGTGATTAATACCCCCGCAATACTGCTTTGTCAGAGTATACAGAAATGATGTTTGCATCTTTCATGGGTGAAAGTTGAAAAATAATTGAAATCCTGAAAATTTGTTGCAAAAGTTGTGTTTAAAAATAGCGACTTGGGTTTTCACCGGATGTAAACAAAACTGTAAAAGTAGTTGACGTCACAAGGTTTTGTTGAATCGTGCTCCCCTTCTAAAAAATAATGGACTGATCCAAATGAAAAAAAAATATGTCATGCAAATCTAATCACGAATGTATGTTAAAAGTTTGAAAACTGGAGAAGTAGTTTGTGTCATAAGATTTTGTTAAATAATGCTCCCCTCCAACCAAAAATGGACTGATCCATAAAAAATATGTCACTAACATCCGCACTTCATGCAGAACATATGATTTCAGTTTCAAGTCGATATCTTGAAAACTGTAGAAGTTTGCAAAACACAATTTTGTTAAATCATGTCCCCTGCAAAAAATAATGGACTGATCCACACGAAAAATATGTCACGCACATCTACACTTCATGCCGAACATATGTATCAAGTTTCAAGTCAATATCTTAAAAACTGTAGAAGAAGTTCATGTTACAAGATTTTGTTGAATCATGCTCCCTTCCGAAAAATAATGGACTGATCCACATGAGAAAAAAAAAATTGCGCAAATGTAATCACGAACATATGTTTAAAGTTTCAAGTCGATATCTTGAAAACTGCTGACGTAGTAAGTGTAGAAGTTTGCATAACACGATTTTGTTAAATCATGTCCCCTGCAAAAAATAATGGACTGATCCATACGAAAAATATGTCACGCACATCTACACTTCATGCCTAACATGTGTATCAAGTTTCAAGTCAATATCTTAAAAACTGTAGAAGTAGTTCGCGTCACAAGATTTTGTTGAATCATGCTCCCCTCCGAAATTTAATGGACTGATCCACATGAGACAAAAAAAAAATGTGCGCAAATGTACTCACGAACATATGTTTAAAGTTTCAAGTCGATATCTTGAAAACTGTTGACGTAGTAAGTGTAGAAGTTTGCATAACACGATTTTGTTAAATCATGTCCCTGCAAAAAATAATGGACTGATCCACACGAAAAATATGTCATGCACATCTACACTTCATGCCGAACAAATGTATCAAGTTTCAAGTCAATATCTTAAAAACTGTAGAAGTAGTTCGTGTCATAAGGTTTTGTTGAATCATACTCCCCTGCTAAAAAATAATGGACTGATCCACATGAAATAAAGTATGTCATGGAAATCTACTCACAAACGTATATTTAAAGTTTGAAAACTGAAGAAGTAGTTTGCGTCATAAGATTAAAAATAAAAGATTTTGTTAAATAATGCTCCCCTCCAAAAAAAAATGGACTGATCCACAAACAAATATGTCGCTTACATGCGCACTTCATGCAGAACATACAATTTTAGTTTCAAGTCTTATATCTTAAAAACTGTAGAATTTTGCATAACACGATTTTGTTAAATCATGTCCCCTGCAAAAAATAATGGACTGATCCACGCGAAAAATATGTCATGCACATCTACACTTCATGCTGAACATATGTATCAAGTTTCAAGTCAATATCTTAAAAACTGTAGAAGTAGTTCGTGTCACAAGATTTTGTTAAATCGTGCTCCCTCCGAAAAATAATGGACTGATCCACATGAGAAAAAAAACATTTGCGCAAATGTACTCACGAACATATGTTTAAAGTTTCAAGTCGATATCTTGAAAACTGTTGACGTAGTAAGTGTAGAAGTTTGCATAACATGATTTTGTTAAATCATGTCCCCTGCAAAAATAATGGACTGATCCACACGAAAAATATGTCATGCACATCTACACTTCATGCTGATCATATGTACCAAGTTTCAAGTCAATATCTTAAAAACTGTAGAAGTAGTTCGCGTCACAAGATTTTATTAAATTGTGCTCCCCTCCGAAAAATAATGGACTGATCCAGATGAGAAAAAAAAATTTTTTCGCAAATGTACTCACGAACATATGTTTAAAGTATCAAGTCGATATCTTGAAAACTGTTGACGTAGTAAGTGTAGAAGTTTGCATAACACTATTTTGTTAAATCACGTCCCTGCAAAAATAATGGACTGATCCACACGAAAAATATGTCACGCACATCTACACTTCATGCCGAACATATGTATCAAGTTTCAAGTCAATATCTTAAAAACTGTAGAAGTAGTTCATGTTACAAGATTTTGTTGAATCATGCTCCCTTCCGAAAAATAATGGACTGATCCACATGAGAAAAAAAAATTTGCGCAAATGTACTCACGAACATATGTTTAAAGTATCAAGTCGATATCTTGAAAACTGTTGACGTAGTAAGTGTAGAAGTTTGCATAACATGACTTTGTTAAATCACGTCCCTGCAAAAATAATGGACTGATCCACACGAAAAATATGTCACGCACATCTACACTTCATGCCGAACATATATTTCAAGTTTCAAGTCAATACCTTAAAAACTGAAGAAGAAGTTCGCATCACAAGATTTAGAAGTTTGCATAACACGATTTTGTTTAATCATGTCCCCTGCAAAAAATAATGGACTAATCCACACGAAAAATATGTCAGGCACATCTAGACTTCATGCCGAACATGTGTATCAAGTTTCAAGTCAATATCTTAAAAACTGTAGAAGTAGTTCGCGTCACAAGATTTTGTTAAATCGTGCTCCCCTCCGAAAAATAATGGACTGGTCCACATGAGAAAAAAAATAGTTCGCGCAAATGTACTCACGAACATATGTTTAAAGTTTCAAGTCGATATCTTGAAAACTGTTGACGCTGTAAGTGCCACAGACAGACCGGGTCAACGAACCAACGAACCAACCAACGAACCAACCGGATGATGACTCCTATATACCCCCTATACTTCGTATGCGGGGGTATAAAAAGTCACAGGGATTTTTTTTCTTCTGACCATCTTCACAACCTGAACAACCAGAACAGCCTCAACATCCAAGCTGTCTGATCTGGATCTACACTGTTGGCTTCTTGGATAGAAATACTAAACCTAATAAACCTAAAAAAACCATTGTAGATCCTGAATAATCTGCACGAATGTGCAGGCTGACCTGGATCTACAATACCCCCATTGTATGTCAGCTATATCCAAGTTCAGGCCTACCTTGTCCTCTAAACTGTAGATATTTCTCTAGGTTGTCACAGTCCAACTTGGTACGGCAGAAGATCAGGGCTCGATCCATCTTGTGTTCATCAATAGCACGGATCACATACTCTCCCTTTAAGATCTTCACAGCTTCTGAATAGGTTTCTACAAATAGAAATTCATCTGCTACTGTAAATTTCCAACGTTTATGAATGGGTATGGGCATGGGTAGGTTTGAAACTTCTATGTTTTATTGGGTTTCATTATGTACATGAATATTGGTTTTGATGTACAGTAACAGTTACAGTTTGTTGAAGGATTAGAAACAAGAGCTGTCAGAGGAGACAGCATGCTCGACTATTCGAATCATTTGAAACAAATGCAATTTGAAGATTAAAACAATAACAACTATGGCCATACATTCATGTGCAATCAGGAAAAATATTTACAAGTGAATGGTACGGGAGAAATTCTTTTCAAATAACAGAAATAATTCCTAAATGTACCATAAATATTAAACTGAATAGGGGAATAACTATGAAATATTTCTGAATTTGTTAGAAAACTTGTTAGTAATTTTTTATTAGAGACATTTACTTTTAGTCAAATATCAATCACTTCAGTAATGTTACAGAAAAAGAACTGAAATGAAAATATAATGGTAGTTTGAAGTTGATACCTTAAGTATTTGCAAAGTTATCGATGAAGTGCACTTAAGTGAAAATATAAGTGAAACTAGAAATGTGTCCATAGGACACGGATGCCCCGCTATGCATCATTTTCAGACACTCAAGTGCAATGATGGGAATAATACGCGATACACTGCCCTTTCATGGTGAACATTT
This sequence comes from Corbicula japonica, assembly GCA_038501625.1. Taxonomy (NCBI): domain Eukaryota; kingdom Metazoa; phylum Mollusca; class Bivalvia; order Venerida; family Cyrenidae; genus Corbicula; species Corbicula japonica. The sequence goes on from JAZAYU010000053.1 coordinate 2,999,357, forward strand.
GTGTCAAGTTTTTTTGAAATCCCTCCATTTATAATGAAGTTACAGCCTGGACAAGAAAATTCTATTTTTGGTAACAGTGACCTTGACCTTGGACCTTCAGGCTTGGGTATTGTGCGGACACACTGCCTTTTCATGAACATTTGTGCAAAGTTATTTTAAAATCCCTCCATTTATAACAAAGTAACAGCCAGGACAAGATAATTCTATTTTTAGTAACAGTGACCTTGACCTTTGACCTACAGGCATGGGCATGGTACGTGACACACCGCCCTGTCATGGTGAACATTTGTGTCAAATTATTTTGAAATCCTTCCATTCATAACAAAGTTACAGCCTGGACAAGAAAATTCTATTTTTAGTAACAGTGACCTTGACCTTGGATCTACAGGCATGGGTATTGTGCGGACACACCGCCTTGTCATGGTGAACATTTGTGCCAAGATATTTTGAAATCCCTCCATTCATAAAGTAACAGCCTAGACAAGAAAATTCTATTTTTAGCAACAGTGACCTTGACCATTGACATACAGGCTTGGGCATGTACGTGACACACCGTCTTGATATGGTGAACAATTATACCAAGTTATTTAAAAACCCAATAAGAAATAACAAAGTTACAGAGCGGACACGATTTTGCAAGAAAATTCTATTTTTAGTAACAGTGACCTTGACTTTGGACTTACAGGCATGGGTATTGTACGCGACACACCGCCTTGTCATGGTGAACATTTGTGCCAAGTTATTTTGAAATCCCTCCATTCATAACGAAGTTAAGGGCCGACTATATTTTGCTTAACACAAAATGTAAGCGAAAAAGGGGCATAATTTGAAAAATATTGGAAGAAGGGTTATGGGTCTTGTTGGTTATGATGTAGATTTTGATGGTGAAAATATATTTCAAGTTTCAAGGCAATATCTCAATTAGTTTTAAAGTTAGAGGCAAAATGCATATTTTGCTTGACACAAAATATAAGAAAAAAGGGGCATAACTTGAAATATATTGACAGCAGGGTTATGGGTCTTGTTGGTAATGATGTAGAATTTGATGGTGAATATATATTCCAAGTTTCAAGTTGATATCTCAAGTAGTTTATAAGTTATGGACCAAAGTGCATATTTTCCTTAACGCAAAATTTAAGTGAAAAAGGGGCATAACTTGAAAAATATTGGAAGCAGAGTTATGAGTCTTGTTGGTAATGATGTAGAATTTGATGGTGAATATATATTCCAAGTTTCGAGTTGATATCATAAGTAGTTTTCAAGTAATGGACCAAAGTGCATTTTTTGTTTAACGGACGCCGACGCCGACACCGGGGCGAGTAGGATAGCTCCCCTATTCTTCGAATAGTCGAGCTAAAAACAGCCAAGACTTGTTTTAAATAACCCTTCTTCAAGTGCTAGGCAGCACATTATTTGCATTTATGACCAGAGTGTAGACCCCTAAGAGCCTGCACATTTCAATGATCAACACTTACAGATAAACTTCTTTAGACACTCATATTGACAGTGGACTCGCTGAAACGGATAAGAAGGTTAGTTCGAAAGATTCAGCGGGTCTAAAACCAAACAGCACTGATCCTGATCAAATGGCACAGACACCATTCAATAACAGTGTATCTATGGAGTTAAGGGTTAATAATGTAGGATGGCACTGATGGCAAGAATGCTTGGCACAATGTTGTCTGTTCTGGACAAGATAAACTATCCGTGCATCAAGCTCTCGGATATCAAATTATTGAAATACCAACACAATTTTAAAGTTAGAAATGTTGAAAAAAAAAACATCATTTACTAAGAATGGTTTATTCTCTACTCTGATTATTCTTGTGCCATAGATAATTCTTAAAGGCATTAAGTGTGTTGATAGGGACATTAGTCTGGTGATTGTCACTTATTTATTAGGAATCAACAACACAGGAATGTCAGCCTAGGTGTCACTGCCAGCTTAAAACAGCTGATGGCTTCTAACCCTCTATAAACAACCTGCCAATCAGAAAGCTAAGTTAGGCTGTTATTTACAGGAGGACTGTATTTTGCAGGAGGAATCCATCTCAGAGCAACAGTCAAATATTTATCTTTCTGGTGTGTTAGATTAAGAAGGTATCAAGCTCAAGGAATTAGTCTTTGTGCAATCAAAAACTGTATTTAATATCTTCAGCCCAAAAATATCTGTCCCTGTGTAGTCAAGCCCTGTCTTGGTGTGGTTATTCCCAAAGGAATCTGTCTTTGTGCTGGCTAAAATAAACTTTCCCATTTGTACAGGACCTGGCAATAGTATTTTCCACATCTCTGAATCCATATTTTTTCCATAATTATATAACAATTAAATAAATAACACAAAAGCTTTGAGTGTGAAAGTACATTAGCTTTGCACATGACAGTACATTAGCTGTGAGTGTGACAATTAAATTAGCTTTGCACATGAAAGAACATTAGCTATGAGTGTGACAGTCACATTAGCTTTTCATATGACAGTACATTAGCTATGAGTGTGACAGTCACATTAGCTTTTCATATGACAGTATATTAGCTATGAGTGTGACAAACATATTAGGTTTTCATATGACAGTACATTAGCTACGAGTGTGATAGTCACATTAGCTTTTCATATGACAGTACATTAGCTATGAGTGTGACAGTCACATAAGCTTTTCATATGACAGTACATTAGCTATGAGTGTGATAGTCACATTAGCTTTTCATACGACAGTACATTAGCTAAGAGTGTGACAGTCACATTAGCTTTTCATATGACAGTACAATAGCTATGAGTGTGATAGTCACATTAGCTTTTCATACGACAGTACATTAGCTATGAGTGTGACAGTATATATTGTTATGCTGTTACCTAGAGTTACAGTTTTTTTTCCTATGCTAGACACAATCAAGGCAGCTATGTGGTATTTATATTTTACAAAGTACTGCATCACATCCTGTAAACACCAACTTAAATGCCTTGAAAAAGCGAATGGTATGTCCATTAAAGAAATTTTTATGTCTTAAGCCTGAATAAAATTCACTCTAATCCATCTTGGTCAAATAAACACAGACAGTTCAAGAAATTTCTGGGAAATGCAGGGAAAAAACACTTAGTGTTATGTTAAAGAAAGCTATAAAAAAGGAATCTTCTAAGAAACATGTCAATTTCGGAATTCTTTGATGAGGACATAATTAAACACTATAGCTGGCAGAATTCTCTGTGAAAATGGAGGATTATTTACACCATTATATGAATGCTTTGAAATCAATGCCTTCTTTGCACACAATCATTTCAGTGCTTGATGTGTTCATTGGCATTTTTTAACCCTTTCCTTGATACATACGCATTTTTACGCATGTGCGACCAATGTAGATCCAGATCAGCCGGCACATCCATGCCATCTGATCAGGATCTGCACTGGTAGCACATTGATCAGAAATAACCTAATTAATCAAATAGCGAACAGTTTAGATCCTGATCAGACGGCACGGATGTTTCCATGCTCGGTTTTATTAGCTTGGGCACTGATCTAAGGCTATTTTTGTTCTTATTTCCCAGTCATAAGCCCCTCCCACCTAAACAAAGTCAATGTGCTGTGGGCAAGAATGTGATCTTCTCCGTATGTTACGTCAGGGCATCTACTTCTGTGAAAGTGACATAAAAATGTTAGGGTAATAACTAAACATAAAATAACTACAGTTACTTTCATAAGTAATATTGAAGCACTCACTTTATTTACCAATATATTTGAGCACTTTTGTTATTTTAAGCAATAACTTTTGTTAATTTGAACAGCGTAGATCCAGATCAGCCTGCTCATCCATGCTATCTGATCAGGATCTACACTTTTCACTTTATATTCATTAGATTATTTATGACTAATATGCAACCAGAGCAGATCCAGAGCAGATCCAGAGCAGATGGAACACTATAATGGTGGCGAAGAGGGGAAGTGCTTGACCAGGGGTATAAAAGATTTCATTTCTAACAAAACTTTGAAAGTATTCTTATGCATTACATGCTACATGTATATAACTTCCATGTAACATTTTAAGAGTAACGTTATATAAAATAATTGTCAGAAAAGAAAACATTGAACTGACCAGATAATTTTGTAAATGCAAATATGATATAAATCTTCTTTCTCTGAGAGAGGGTGAGTTATGTTTACAGCGTTTTTTTTTTCCTTCTTAAACTACCTCCCCAAAAGGGTACCATTCCAAAAGCTGACAGGAGTCTTCCCAATTCAATCACCAGACCTTTCCCAATCCCCAAAACTACTGTCCCCAACAACAAACAGTGCTGTTTCCCTAGTGCCAATAGAGTTTTTCACAAGAACAAACTGTACCGTACAAATGGGCCCCCTTGGTTATAACTTCAAATGCAGATTCATTTCACATTAATTGCAACGTCAATGAAACTTTTCCTGCCAATATAATTATTTTTCCATAGACAGGCAGTCATTGGATTGTCAGTAACTTAATTCTGGCATAACATTTACATCACTAAAGGCTTTCCTATTAAGGAACCAGACCTTTTGATTCTTTGGGAAGCTGATTAAAACCCCCTAGTGTGAATACACATGAATTATGAAAAATCCCAATGGCGCTTTATTTTGCGACTAATTTTTTTCCCAATTTCAAGATTTTATGACGCGAAAATTTCCCAATTGTAGGGGAAGGGGAACCTTTCCCCTTTGGGGGAAAAAACGCTGGTTTAATGACACACCTGTAATGTGTGGTACTTTTCAATTGGGAGGAAGGAGCCTTATCTTGATACATGACACCCACTTAAAGCAACAAGTCGGTAAGTTCAACAGAATTGTATTGCAGTTACTAAGTTTTTGCACTGAGTGGACGATGTAAGACTGTGACAGCTGCTAATGTGACCTGAATCTGACTGGACACACAATAAATGTCATTATCCATAATGTTCATAACTCTATGTTTTCATAATCCCATATCCCTCCAGGGAGCACTGCTCTCATACAGCTGCTTAATATTAGTATTGATAACGGATAGTCTGGCATATCTACTTATTAAATGGATCCATTTACTTCAGTATCTCTAGTAGAAAATTTGTAAAAATGGGTCAAAGAGTCTCAGAACGCTTTTCTGGGTGCCAAACATTGCTGATGAATGATGGAAATAATCTGTGAACAGAAGCAGATTTCATATGATTAAATCACCATAAAATATAAAAGAGAGAAGAAATGGAGTCGCTGGTGTGTAGTAAATTGCCAGATTAGATCAAGAGCAAAAAATTGAAACCCAGAATGAAAAAGTCAAAATTTTGAGAAGCTAATAAAGAAAACTTAGGTGCAAAAAGAAAAGAGGGAGAAAGAAACAAAGGGAGGAAGAAGGGGGAAGGAGGAAGAAACCAAGGGAGAAAGAAACCATGGAAGGAAGAAGAGGGAGGAGGGAAAGAAACTGAGTTTGGAAGAAAACAATGGAGGAAGAAGAGTGAGTAAGAAGGGTAAGTTACCAAGGAAGGAAGAAACCAATGGAGGAAGGAGAAGAAGAAACCAAAGAGGAAGAAGAGGGAGGAGGGAAAAAAACCAAGGGAGGAAGAAACCAAGAGAAGAAGAAGAGGGAGGAAAGGAAGAAATCAAGGGAGGAAGGAGAGGAAGAATCCAAGGGATGAAGGAATGGGGAGGAAACAAATAGGAGAATGGAGATGAAAAAACAAAAGACGGAAAGAGAGTGAAGAAGGGAATGAACATAGGGAAAAGAAAAAAGGGAGATTTAAGGGCTTGCCACACTCCTCCCAATCCTGTTCATCGATAAAAAGAAAATTATCAAAATCTCAATAACGTAAAAGTGTGTTTGACCTTCAATTTTCTGGTTGCTTCCTGGTCACGTAAACTGATGACAATCACTGATTTCTCTTTTAGTAGTTGAAAGTTTTTTTACAATGTACACAACATTTTCTAGTCAGTATCATTGCGCTCACGTGGGCATTTTAAATTATGTTTTGTATCGCTTAGTTTTTGTGAATTTATGTAAATAGAATTTCAAGGAATTTTTAGGTCTAGCTTTGTTTCTTTACTTTTCTTACGTGTCTTACTGTATGAAAAATAAAGATACATTAGTAACATTCATTTGTGCAAAGTTTCATTGAACGGCATTTTGCCATTATTGAGATTTTGATAATTTTCTTTTTATTGATGAATAGGATTGGGAGGAGTGTGGCAAGCCCTTAAAGGAACCAAAGGAGAAAAAGATAGAAATGAATGGATGAAAGAGGAAGGAATGCAAGGGAGAAAGGAAGAAATGGAAGGGAGAAAAGGAATGAACACAAAGTGGAAAAGAGGAAACAAAATGAAGGAGATAAAGAGAAGAGGGAGAAAAGGGAAGAAAGAAATGAAGGAAAATGTGGGAGGAAAGGAAGAAACAAAGCAAGGAAGGATTTGAGTTTAAAATTTCAACACAAGGACTGAGATATGGAGGAAAAAAGAACAAAACCGTTTCATCTATTTGATTATTCCATAAGCCATGTGACAGTTCCCTTTTAATTACCCCCATTTCTTGAATTTTCTAAGCACCATGGGCCATAGATGGGGCAATTACGATAGTTCCAAAGTCTTGTGCCAAGTGCATAAAAACTAGAATGTGTCATCGGACACTGATACCCCCACTGCTTCAACAATTGTAATAACAAAGGGTGATAACTCTGGTTAAAATGGCTGCAGGAAAAAATCCTTTCTTTCTCATCATCTAAACATCCTGCTTGATCATCTGTGCAAGTTTGAAAGAAATTCGCCTGATAGTTTAGGAGGAGTTGATGCCAAAATATTTGGAGGATGTACGTACGGACATACAGACAGATGCACAAGTGCAACTCTATATGCCTCCAACTTTGTGGGGGCATAAAAACTTTAATGCAAAATCAAATGGTAAAGCGGCATAACTTTAAAATAAATGTAGTGGAGTTATAGGTCATAATGGTTATGGTAAAGGTGATGACAATGACTATTTATTTTATTCTTGCCAGTGAATTATAGAATTTTCTCGGTGAAATAAAAGTGGTATTTCACTGTTTTTAAACAGTGCAATATCATTTTTATTTTCACTACTTTTTTCATGCTGGTACCTAAACGCACACAACATTCCAAACGAGAACGTTTAGAAAACAGGCTCAAATTTGGGTAAATGACGACAGGACGTCATGTCATTAAAAAACCGATTTTGACGCCATTTCATGCAATTTTTTGTCAAATTCACATAAAATGTGCACTAAAAGCGCAAATAAAAAGAAAATTTGTTTTACCAGTGAAAGATAGAAATATATTTCACTCGTGTACTCCGGAATTATGTATTTTCACGAGTGGCTACGAATTCCGGAGCTCACTTGGTGAAATGTATTTCTATCTTACACTGGTAAAAACAAATATCCTCTATATATTCCAAGTTAAAGATTATGATAGTGATTATATATTCCAAAATATTAATTTGATATGTCACATAGTTCAAAAGTTATGGACCCGGTGCATATTTTGGTTAATGCAATATTTATGGGCAAGAAAAAAATTTCTGGTCGAGTTATGGGTCATGTTGATAATGATGAAGATACTGATGGTGAATGTATATTCCAAGTTTCATTATGATGGCGAATATATTATTTAAGTTTCTAGGTGATATCTCAAATAGTTTCAAAATTATGGACCATGTTTTCTTAAACGGACACAGACGCCCATGCCAGGGTGAGTAGGATAGCTCCCTTATTCTTTGAATAGACAAGCTAATAAAAATCAAAGTAAGGAACTGAGGTACGGAGAAGAAAAGAACAAAGAAAGATCTCTGCTGAAAAACTTCCTGGACGTGGGTTGTTGTACTCTTCACCAATGAGTAAATGACCAATTCCATTTTTATAGCATAATGGGATTTAAAAGGTAAATGAAGAACAACATGCAAATACTGAGTTATTGTTTTGTCTGTGACAACTACAATAAAAGTGTTGATTTCCGCAACTCAAAGAATAGCTGTGTATTGCGAATCAATGTCCCCCTAATCAGTGATCATCCCGCTCTGTTTTACTGTCATCTATATTTTGATCAAGCTGCATTCATAGCTAGAGAATTAATTTGCAAGTTCCAGTAAATCAACATTGTACGGAAATTGCTTTTTCTATTGCTGTTGATAAAATCTTGCCCAATACTTATTTCCATTACTGAAAACATTGGGAAGAATACACTAATGAGCATAAATTCTCTATAAACATTTAATTACTGATAAAAAGGACATCAGATAAAAAACACAGAGATAACTTTTTGTTAACACTGATGGGTCCAGTTTTACAAATATAAATGCCGGAAAATAATACGTCAATTATGAACATTATATTGATTCCTTAACTTACCATCAATTCTAAGTTGAAAAGGGAATATCAGATTCTGTTGAATATAATATTGGAAAGTGCTATAAAACATGCTAGAAAATTATGTCAATTTTTGACATTTTTACACTTCATCAGATTACCATATCAGATTACTACTATTATGTATCAGATTAAATATACTCAGATCACTACTTACACTATCATATTACTACTACACATCAGATTACTACTAAACTCTAGCAAAAATTACTACTATTACACTGTATCAAATCACAATCAGAATACATCAGTGATTGTGGGTGGTCGATGGGGCAATTATGGTTCTATTATAATGTATCAGATTACTTTTAAAAATGTATCTGATTACTATTACAATTTATCAGATCACTATTACATTGTATCTGATCAAAATTATACTCAATTACAATGTATGTTAAATGTAACAATTCTCTCTGATTAAAAGTGTTGTGTTTCTTCATATCACCCTCAACACTAAAACAAATCAAGAAAAGTTTGATTAAAACTAGACAATAACTGGAACTGGGATTTCTTAACTGGTGGAAAAGTGGTGATAAAGTAATTCTTATATTGATTGTGTTCTCTTCAAAACTCTTATAACAAGAAGTGGGTGTTATTGTTTCTACTAATCAATGACTGGACTTTCCTATAATAGACTTGAAAAAAGATACTCTAGATATTTCAGGCCATATCAAGCATATTATCCATAAATCAAAAGAGAAATTTTGGTAAAGGAATCCCTCAATGAGCCATTATTGTCTCTTTTAAAGTTTATCCTTTATCAGATTTGGCAAGCTGAGAAATAATTACCCATGATCAGTGCCCCAAGGTTATAAAACTGAGTATGGAAACCAGTCTCAAATCTCAAGCATCTGATTGGCTGAAATGGCGACCAGTCGCCATTTCAGCCAATCAGATGCTTGAGATTTGAGACTGGTTTCCAATCTCAGCTTTATAACCTTCAGCCCAGACCATCAGAGAATATACTCATAATGGCTTTTATTATCTGTTCATCTATAACGACATCAGCTTGTGACTGCATGCTATTAAAGCATTTTTTGTTGCAACATTTTTATGTCTAGATTAAAGCGTAATACCCCTGGTGACAATCCGACTAATAACTAACCTCAGAAATAACACGCAAACATTTTATAGGGCTTTATCTGGGAACACTTAATGACTTTTTAATTAAATAAGACAAAAGGTGATTAAATGATAAAAGGTTATCATGGCCTTTTAAGTTAAACAACACTTCTGATCTTTAGATTTCGTATGCTATGATGTCAGACCTTATTAATGACAAGTTATGGATAATTTACTCCTGTATTACTATTTCTTAAAAAGAATACAAGCTATAGCATTCCCAAAAGCATATCAGTCAGTCATTAAAGAACAGGGGAGGTGAACATGCGTAGTTGACATTATACACCCAACAAAAAAGTTCTGCACATGTGTGTTCTTTTGCAAGAATTTTATAATACAGAAAATAACTGGTAAACATACTTACATTTATATGAAGATAAATTGTAACATGTTTGCAGAGTTAAAGACAAAAAGAATAAAAATTGGTTGGTTTGAGCATGATAGGGGTCAACAGTCAAAAGTTGCAAAATTTGCTGTACCAAGGTGGGGGTGTGAAATCTATTCAATCAGAGCTTTTTTGTTTTAAAGCAATTATAATCATGCACTGTGATGATAGCAACAGGAAGTAATCAATAGTTGATACCAAGCCATTTCCAAAATTACACTCAAAACAGCTTTTTATTTATTAAATGATCACATTGTCTCATTCATTGGCCTAAAGGTTTGTCAAAACAGTTAGGTGATGATTTGATCAGTTTCCACTCTGTATTAATGAGTCATAGCAAGTGTATAAACTAAAATTTGGTGTTCCGCAGAACACATGTCTCCCTGCTTGCAAACAGTTGAAATATGGGCCTATCTTTAATGATATATGATAAAAAGATTTAATTCAAGTTGATTGCAATACTACACCACAGAATCATAGGTCACCAAAATTGCATTTGAAAGGGGCATAACTAAAAAAAATGTTGAAACCTGAGTTATCATTCTTCACTAATATCTACCCGCATGCAGATGATATATTAACTAAATTGGACATTTAAGTACTTCCAATGTTACATGCAACATTAAGTTTCATGTTAAAGTTGCAGTTGAAAGGGACATAACTCATAAAATAGTCAAAAAGGATTTTTCATTCTTTTTGTCACCAATGGTGCTGTTCATGCAGATGATATATTCCCAGTATGAAGTGATTAGAACAAGTACTTTCAAAGTTAAAGGCAACATTAAGTTCCATGTTTAAGTTGCATTTGAAAGGGGCATACTCATTAAATATTGAAATAGGAGTTGTCATTCTTGTTGTCACAGATGGCGTTGTTTAAGTTACATGCAACATTAAGTCTCATGTTAAAGTTGCTTTTCAAATTGGCATAACTCAAAAATATTGTCAAACAGCAGTTATGATCTTGTTGTAACCCATGTTGTTGTTCATGAAGATAATATATTCCAAGTATGAAGTGAATAGGACAAGTACTTTCAAAGTTATAGGCAACATTATGTTTCATGTTAAAGCTCAGGGGGACTACCGGATGATGCTGACGACACCAACAACACTCTACCTGCTATTGTAGGCGAAACAACAACAACCAATCAATGCAATCAATACCTGATCTAATTTGAGCATAACAAAACTGCATTTTTTAAAATCCATATTAATTTATTTCTTACGGTCACCAAGGAAGGTTTTAATTGTCAATTTGACCACCATCGCAAATGTCAGACCACACTGGCCACTTAAACATTTTTCTAAAGAAAAGACAGAGCATGTGCAGTTGGTCAGTTAGAAGCGGGTACTGAGACCAAAAAATGTTGCTGTGCAGTTCGGTTTTCATCGAAGCACCATTTTGAGATTAAATCCGGATTAATCCTGGTGGATTTATTCACCATCAGATTAGTGATTTTTTGCAACTTTTGTGTAGTAACCCCTGGTGACTAAAAATTAACAATGAATTGCTAATAAAGTAGCGATCTGATTTTATTTCTGATTTTTTTACATTGTCATCTTTGAATGTTTTGATTTAATATGCATCATTTTGTTGTCTTTGATGAAATTAAAAAAATATTTTATAGAATGTCCTAGTGTGCAGAACCTTTTTGGCCAAGTATGATATAAGATCAAAATATGACTCATGTTTCTGACCAATTTCCTTCTTTACATCATGTGAAAGTTAGAAATCTCTTCTTTTTGTAATTTTAATGTTGAAATCTTATTTTGTGTCATGTGAATCTTTTGTCAGCATCAACAGAACTGTGTGTTGAACTGGTTATTCTTTTCAGTAATTTCTCCCTTTCTTTAGTTTTGTTCAAAGAACAATTTTTGTTCAACTATTTACAATAATTGTAGACTTGCCCATAACTTCACATGATTCAAAATCAGAATGTGCTTAACAGTAAACAACAGTATTATAGTATAAACATCAGTGATTGCTCTCTCCAGAATGGCTCTCTCTCTGCCTAAATGATCATTCTCCAGGGTCCCAAAGTTAATGTCTACAAAATGACCAAGTATAATGATCAACTCCAAGAATCTAGAAACATTAACTAATCGTTTTATCAGTCCAGTCTCATTTCCCCAGAAGTGAATTCTCATTCCGACAGGTCTTAATGTCATCACAGACATTATCATAGCCGGATAACAAGTTTTTCCACAAACAATTACTAGACATCCTACATTAATCATGGCTTTTATTGCATGGGCAAACAGTGTAAATCCAGATCAGCCGGAACAACCATTAGATTCATAGGGTTATTTCTATCCAAGAAGGGACCAGTGTGGATCTTGTTATTCTTCCGAGAGGGATAAGAATAATGACGTCATTTGGAGAGCTAATGCTAACGAAACCAAAAGTAGAACTATATCCGCCTACCGATACAAGTCCATTTCAGTTGCATGATAATTACATACATATTACTTACTAATCTGTCTCTGTGTCAGAAAAAAAACGATCGAGCATCTTCTGAGTATTTTTTTTACAATCTGTTGATACGCACACAGCTACTCGACCTTCACCCGGGCACATGTTGTTATTCTTCCGAGAAGAATAAGAATAATGATGTCATCTTGGTGAGCTAATGCTAACACCATCGTGTGTGATAAAGCAAACAGTTGTGTTAAAAAATAGGGACCTTGGGTTTTCACCCGGATGTAAACAAAACTGTAAAAGTAGTTGACGTCACAAGGTTCTTGTTGAATCGTGCTCCCCTTCTAATAAGAATAATGGACTGATCCAAATGAAAAAAAATATGTCATGCTAATGCTAATCACGAACTTATGTTAAAAGTTTGTAAAACTGGAGAAGTAGTTTGTGTCATAAGATTTTGTTAAATAATGACTCCCCTCCAACCAAAAATGGACTGATCCATAAAAATTATGTCACTAACATGCGCACTTCATGCAGAACATATGATTTCAGTTTCAAGTCGATATCTTGTAAAACTGTAGAAGTTTGCATAACACAAGGTTTTGTTGAAATCAGTGCTCCCTGCTAAAAAAGGAATTGGACTGATCCACACAAAAAATATGTCACGCACATCTACACTTCATGCTGAACATATGTTTAAAGTTTCAAGTTAATATCTTAAAAACTGTAGAAGTAGTTCATGTCACAAGATTTTGTTGAATCATGCTCCCCTGCTAACCAAATAATGGACTGATCCACATGAAACAAAGTATGTCACTGGAACATCTACTTCATGCAGAACATATGTATTTCAGTTTCAAAGTCGATATCTTGAAAACTGGAGAAGTTTGCATCATAAGATTTTACAATAAAAGATTTCGTTAAATAATGCTCACCTGCAAAAAATAATTGGACTGATCCAGAAAAAATATGTCACGCTGACATACTACACTTCATGCAGAACATACAATGTTTAAAGTTTCAAAGTCTTAATATCTTGAAAAACTGTAGAAGTAGTTGCATAACACGATTTTGTTGAAATCATGCTCCCCTGCTAAAAAAATAATGGACTGATCCACACGAAACAAAGTATGTCAAGCACATCTACACTTGATGCGAACACATGTATAAAGTTTCAAAGTCAATATCTTAAAAACTGTAGAAGTAGTTCGCGTCACAAGATTTTGATTTCGTTAATCATGCTCCATTCCTGCAAAAAATAATGGACTGATCCACATGAGAAAAAATATGTCGCTGACAAATGTACTGCACGAACATACAATGTTTAAAGTTTCAAAGTTGATATCTTGAAAACTGTTGACGTAGTAAGTGTTGAAGTTTGCATAACATGATTTTGTTAAATCATGTCCCCAGCAAAAAAATAATGGACTGATCCCACACGAAAAATATGTCACGCACATCTACACTTCATGCCGAACATATGTGTAAAGTTTCAAGTCAATATCTTAAAAACTGTAGAAGTAGTTCATGTCACAAGATTTTGTTGAATCATACTCCATTCCTGCTAAAAAATAATGGACTGATCCACATGAGAACAAAGTATGTCATGCGCAAATCTACTCATAACATGTATGTTTAAAGTTTGAAGTCGATATCTGGAGAATTAGTTGACGTCAGTAAGATTTTGAAATTTGCATAACATGATTTTGTTAAATAATGCTCCCCTCCAGCAAAAAATAATGGACTGATCCATAAAAAAATATGTCACGCTTACATGTGCACTTCATGCAGAACATACAATTTGTAAAGTTTCAAAGTCTTATATCTTGAAAAACTGTAGAAGTAGTTGCATAACACGATTTTGTTGAAATTATGTCCCCTGCTAAAAAATAATGGACTGATCCACATGAAACAAAGTATGTCACGCACATCTACACTTCATGCCGAACACATGTATAAAGTTTCAAGTCAATATCTTGAAAAACTGTAGAAGTAGTTCGCGTCACAAGATTTTAAATAAAAGATTTTGTTAATCATGCTCCCCTTCCGAAAAAAATAATGGACTGATCCACATGAGAAAAAAAAAATATGTCGCAAATGTGCACTTCATGCAGAACATACAATGTTTAAAGTTTCAAAGTCGTTATATCTTGAAAACTGGTGACGTAGTAAGTGTAGAAGTTTGCATAACACGATTTTGTTAAATCATGTCCCCTGCAAAAAATAATGGACTGATCCACACGAAAAATATGTCACGCACATCTACACTTCATGCCGAACATATGTATCAAGTTTCAAGTCAATATCTTAAAAACTGTAGAAGTAGTTTGCATCACAAGATTTTGTTGAATCGTGCTCCCCTTCCGAAAAATAATGGACTGATCCACATGAGAAAAAAATAGAAATTGCGCAAATGTACTCATAGGACATGGATGCCCCCGCTATGCAAGTCGTTTGTCATGGTGAACATTTGACGTAGCAAGTGTAGAAGTTTGCATAAATCTAATAAGTAATAACAAACTCACAGTCCCAGACAAGAAAATTCTGGTTTTCCACACGTAAAAATAGTGTCACCTTGACACTTGGACCTACAGGCATGGGAATTGTATCAAGTTTCAAGTCACAACGCCTTGTCATAGTAGAACAGTTTCTGCACAAGATTATTGTTGAAATCACTCCCCTCCGTTAATAATGAAGTTATAGCATGAGTACAAGAAATTTCTATTTTTTGTAACAGTGACCTTGACCTTGGACCTTCAGGACATGGGTATTGTACACAACTATGCATCGTCTTGATCATAATGAAACATTTATACCAAGTTAATTTTAAAATCCTAATAAGTAAATAACAAAGTTACAGAGCCCAGACAAGATTTTTATAACAAAATTTTATGGTTTTAGTAACAGTGACCTTGACCTTGGACCTACAGGGCATGGGAATTGTAGGCGACACACAACGCCTTGTCATGGTGAAACATTTGTGCCAAGTTATTTTGAAATCCACTCCATTCATAAGGAAGTTACAGCCCGGACAAGAAAATTTCTATTTTTAGTAACAGTGACCTTGACCTTGGACCTACAGGCATGGGTACTTGTACGCGACAACACATCGTCTCGATATGGTGAAACATTCATACCAAGTTATTTTAAAATCCAATAAGAAATTAGAAAGTTACAGACGGGACACGATTTTTCCAACAAAATTCTATTTTTAGTAACAGTGACCTTGACCTTGGACCTACAGGCATGGGTGTTGGTACGCGACACACCGCCTTGTCATGGTGAAACATTTGTGCCAAGTTATTTTGAAATCCCTCCATTCATAAGGAAGTTACAGCCCGGACAAGAAAATTCTATTTTTAGTAACAGTGACCTTGACCTTGGACCTACAGGCATGGGTACTTGTACGCGACACACCGTCTTGATATGGTGAACATTCATACCAAGTTATTTTAAAATCCAATAAGAAATAACAAAGTTACAGAGCGAACACGATTTTTCCAACAAAATTCTATTTTTAGTAACAGTGACCTTGACCTTGGACCTACAGGCATGGGTGTTGTACGCGACACACCGCCTTGTCATGGTGAACATTTGTGCCAAGTGATTTTGAAATCCCTCCATTCATAAGGAAGTTACAGCCTGGACAAGAAAATTCTATTTTTAGTAACAGTGACCTTGACCTTGGACCTACAGGCATGGGTATTGTACGCGACACACCGTCTTGATATGGTGGATATTTATACCAAGTTATTTTAAAATTTAATTAAGAAATAACAAAGTTACAGAGCGGAACAAGATTTTTCCAACAGAATTCTATTTTTAGTAACAGTGACCTTGACCTTGGACCTACAGGCATGGGTGTTGTACGCGACACACCGCCTTGTCATGGTGAACATTTGTGCCAAGTTATTTTCAAATCCCTCTAATCATAAGGAAGTTACAGCCCGGACAAGAAAATGCTATTTGTAGTAACAGTGACCTTGACCTTGGACCTACGGGCATGGGTATTGTACGCGACACACCGTCTTGATATGGTGAACATTCATACCAAGTTATTTTAAAATCCAATTAAGAAATAACAAAGTTACAGAGCGGACACGATTTTTCCAACAGAATTCATACACACACACTGACACTTGACACTTGGACCCACCCACCCACCCGACCAACTCACAGCCTTGTCATGGGTGAACACTATATGCCCTTCCGCCAAGTTATATGGCTCATAATAAAAGGAAGTTACAGCGCCAATGTACTCATGAACATATGTTGTAAAGTTTCAACAGTAGATATCTTGAAAACCTCGTTGACGCTGTAAGTGCCACAGACAGTACCGCCCAACCAACCAACCGTCTTGATATGGATGATGACTCCTATTCATAACCCCTATACTTTGTATGCGGGGGTATAATCCAACGGTCGGTATAGAACTTATCACTTGACCATTTAAGTTACATCGCTAGGACTTTATTTCGCCCATTTATGATAGCACACAATACTGACAAAATTTTACCCACCTCTGCGTAATATGCCAGGGTGATACCACAGATATATGATATTATTATATATCGGGGGCATAATAAATGTAACCAATTCGACAATGTACTGCATTTGTACAATATGTTTAACAGTTTGAAGTAGATGATCTTGGAGATAACTGGATATGTGGTTTGATTTGTGTGTATTCAAGTTTCATTCTTTTAATTATGGACAGACGTTAAGGGAGTACCAACACTAACAGCCGGATCTAATTACATATTTGCATATATAACCCCTCATAAAATAAATGTATGGTTATAATATATTTCGGTAGCTCGCTCAGTTATGTCATGTTTGACCATTAAAATAATGTTTCAATACTTTAATGGCCAGTAGTATGAACATTCAATTTTTTGGTAAATTAAAAGAGACTTTGAACAATACAGCAAAAAAACACCCCATCAAAACCAAGGCAGTAGCCATATATGATATTATTCATATCTAAAATAAATGTATACCAAGGCTAATGTATAGAGATATAATTTAAACAGTTTCCACACACATGACAAATAAGTGGGGGTTACTATGTCAGAAGTTTAGCCACCATTCTGACTAGTTGTTGGGTTTTAATGTCCAAGTTATCATTCTTTCTCTTATGGAGACGTTAAGGGAGTAATACAACTAAGAGGGCCATCATGGCCCTATATTGCTCACCTGAGTACAAAAGTACTCTCAGCATATATACCCCAGGGCCTACATTTAAAATAATGCTGGTTAAAGGGTCTCTTCACAATAGCTCAACACGAAATATCTAAGGTCTATGTTGCATTAGTTTCAGAGAAAAATGATTATTTATGTTTTCCTATATAAATGGCCAATGTAAACTAAGTATGAACCCTGGGGGTGGCCAATTTTTTGGCCCAGGGGACATAAATTTGAACAGAGACTTGGTAGATATCCAACTAGACATACCCCAACATATCTAAGCTTAAGGCATTGAGGTTTCCAGTAAGAAGATATTTTCAATTAAAATTGCCTTTTTTACATTATTAAAGGGCCCCCAGGGCGGGGCCATATAATTGATTTCCCAAGGGCCACACATTTACAACAATGTTGGTAAAGGGTTACTCTGTCACAATACTCAACACCAAATATCTAAGGTCTAGTCCTAGTTAGTTTCGGAGTTTTAAAAATGTCCATTATCATGTTTTCTCTTAAGCAAATCAATGTACAACTAAGAGGGCCATCATGGCCCTGGGGCGTCGCCAAAAGTACTCTCAGCTTTACCCCAGAGGACATACATTTTAACCATGCTTGGTAGACAGGGTCCGCTAGACAATGCTACATACACGAAATATGTAAGGTCTAAAGTTGCATTGAGGTTTCCAGTAGGAAAAATGATTATTTGAAGTATTCCTATATAAATCAATGTACATATTAAGGGAACCCCCAGGACGGTGGCCAATTTTGACCCCTGGGACATACATTTGAAACAATGTTGGTAAAGGGTCTCTTCACAATATTCAACATACCAAATATCTAAGGTCTAGTCCTATTGAGGTTTCGGAGTAAAAATGATTTTTCATTGCCTTTTCCAATATAAATCAATGAAAACTAAGAGAACCCTGGGCGTGGCCAATATTGGCCCAAGGGGACATACATTTGAAACAATGACTTGGTAGACAGGGTCCACTAGACAATGCTATATACCAAATATCTAAGGTCTTTAGGCCTATTCAGGTTTCAAGTAGAAATGATTTTTAAAGTTTGCCTTTTAAAAATCACATATTAAGGGAACCCGCGGGGCGGGGATCGCCAATTTTGACCCCAGAGGACATAACTTTTGAACAATCTTTGGTAGAGTTCCACTAGAGGGTGCTAAATGCCAAATATCTAAGCTCTAAAGGCCTTGTGGTTTCCAGACAAGGAAGATTTTTCAAGTATTCCTTCCTATATAAGTCATATGTAAAATGAAGTGACCCCTGGGGCGGGGCCAATTTTGACCCCAGGGAAATACATTTGAAACAATCTTGGTATAGAGTCTCTTCACAATAAAGGATGCTAACATGCCAAATATCTAAGCTCTAGGCCTTGTGGTTTCGGAGACAAGAATGATTTTTCAAGTTTTTCCAATATATAAGTCTATATGAAAACTGAAGTGAACCCCTGGGGCGGGGCCAATTTTGACCCCAGGGAAATAATTTGAACAATCTTTGGTAGAGTTCCACTAGAGGGTGCTAAATGCCAAATATTTAAGCTCTAGGCCTTGTGGTTTCAGACAAGAAAGATTTTTTTTAAAGTTTTTCCTATATAAGTCATATGTAAAATGAAGTGACCCGCTGGGGCGGGCCCAATTTTGACCCCAGGGCTAAATAATTTGAACAATCTTTGTAGAGTTCCACTAGAGGATGCTAAATGCCAAATATCTAAGCTCTAGGCCTTGTGGTTTCAGACAAGAAGATTTTTTTTTAAGTTTTTCCTATATAAGTCTATATAAAATGAAGTGACCCCTGGGGCGGGGCCAATTTTGACCCCAGGGAAATAATTTGAACAATCTTTGTAGAGTTCCACTAGAGGGTGCTAAATGCCAAATATCTAAGCTCTAGGCCTTGTGGTATCAGACAAGAAGATTTTTCAAAGTTTTTCCCTATATAAGTCTATGTAAAATGAAGTGACCCCTGGGGCGGGGCCAATTTTGACCCCAGGGAAATAATTTGAACAATCTTTGTAGAGTTCCACTAGAGGGTGCTAAATGCCAAATATTTAAGCTCTAGGCCTTGTGGTTTCAGACAAGAAGATTTTTTTTTAGTTTTTCCTATATAAGTCTATGTAAAATGAAGTGACCCCTGGGGCGGGCCCAATTTTGACCCCAGGGAAATAATTTGAACAATCTTTGTAGAGTTCCACTAGAGGATGCTAAATGCCAAATATCTAAGCTCTAGGCCTTGTGGTTTCAGACAAGAAGATTTTTTTTTAGTTTTTCCTATATAAGTCTATATAAAATGAAGTGACCCCTGGGGCGGGGCCAATTTTGACCCCAGGGAAATAATTTTAACAATCTTTGTAGAGTTCCACTAGAGGGTGCTAAATGCCAAATATCTAAGCTCTAGGCCTTGTGGTATCAGACAAGAAGATTTTTAAAGTTTTCCCTATATAAGTCTATGTAAAATGAAGTGACCCCTGGGGCGGGGCCAATTTTGACCCCAGGGAAATAATTTGAACAATCTTTGTAGAGTTCCACTAGAGGATGCTAAATGCCAAATATCTAAGCTCTAGGCCTTGTGGTTTCAGACAAGAAGATTTTTCAAGTTTTTCCTATATAAGTCTATGTAAAATGAAGTGACCCCCGGGGCGGGGCCAATTTTGACCCCAGGGAAATAATTTGAACAATCTTTGTAGAGTTCCACTAGAGGATGCTAAATGCCAAATATCTAAGCTCTATGCCTTGTGGTTTCAGACAAGAAGATTTTTAAAGTTTTTCCTTTCGGTTGCCATGGCAACCAGAGTTCTGCATGGAATTGATTTCTTTGAACAACTTTGGAAGAGCTTCATGCAAGGAACATCCGTGGTAAGTTTCATCAACTTTGGCCCAGGCGTTTTAGAGGTTTGTTTAAAGCAAAAATTGACGACGCACGACGGACACAGAGCGATCCTAAAAGCTCACCATGAGCACAAGTGCTCAGGTGAGCTAAAACTAGAATATGTCCTCCGACACTGATGCCCCCACTGCTGCAACATTATTTTTTATAACAAAGGGCCATAACTCTGGTAAAAATGGTCGCAGGGAAAATTCCTTTCTTTATGATCATCTACACATCCTGCTTGATCATCTGTGCATGTTTGAAAGAAATCTGCCTTATAGTTTAGGAGTAGTTGATGCCACAAGATTTAAATAGTGAAATTAACAAAGGGCCATAACTCTTGTGAAAATTGTCACAGGAAAAAAATCCTTTCTTTACGATCATCTACACATCCTGCCTGATCAACTGTGCAAGTTTGAAAGAAATCCGCCTTATAGTTTAGGAGGAGTTGATGCCACAAGATTTGGGGACGTACGGATGTTTTTTTTACTCAAGTGTTCCAATTTATTAATTTAGTTTCATGTATTTTGATTCCACAGGTTTTAGAAACCATTAAATTTTCCTTTTTTTCCAAACATTTTATCTCCCTTTTTTGTTTGAACTGTTCCTTTTGTTTCTTTTCTTTTTTCCACACTCCATAGCCTTTTAAGCTGTACAACAGTTAATGTCCGCGAGTGGTTCTTGGTTTTATTACTATCTTGGGCTTTCGGACAGAATAAAAACCACTTACTTCATCAATGTATCAAATTGCCAGTTATAAATCTTGTACAAGTCCTTTCACAGGAACAAATACATAATCTATGTCTGCTGTTCTGCTTTTAGATATAATCTTTATGAGAAAACAAGAAGAAATGGAACATTATTTATCCGATATTAGACAAAGTCTGCCCAAAGGACAATTTTGAAAAGTTATGTAAGACATTGAGAATGTTAACACTGAGTCCTCATCCACTCTAAGACCATTCACTTTATTACTTAAACAAAAGAGCCAAATAATGCTACACTGCTATATTGCTCACCTGATTCTTGGATACAGGACATTAAGATAGAAACAAAATGCAGAGAAATGAAAAGCGAGTAATGAAGGCCCTTAATCTTTCTGGCCCGCAGTTTCTGAGAAGAATTTAACATTTTTCCATTTAGTCATTTAGCAAGAATTAGCCCTGCCACCTGTTAGCCATGTTTTTTTTTCACAAACCAGCAAGGCTTAAATCTGGAAGGAACATTTCTGTGAAAGTATTTTCAAATCAGACAAGTGGTTTCTGAGGAGATTTTTAGATGAAAACTAGCCCCACCACCTGTCCACCAAATTTTTTACTTTGACCATCGGCTGAAGGAATTTGATAAAAGGGCCCCCTAAGAAACATTTCTGTGAAATTATTTTATAATCAAGCCAGCAAAATCTTAGAAGATTTTCAAAGTTTATTCTTGCCATGGTAAGTGGAATTCTACATGGAAACATTATGTTTTCAGGAATTCAGAAGAGGACCACTCAAAGTAACATTCCTGCAAAGTCTGGTTAAAATTGGCCCAATGATTTAGGAGATGTCATCTGAAAGAAGATGTTGACTATGTACAATGAGGTACAGTCATCTGTTACAATAGCTCACCCTTGAGCAGTTTGTGCTCAGGTAAGCTTTAAGGGGGGGGGGGGGGGAATATTAAATATAAGAGTTCTGGTTCTTTTGTCTTATCAACAATCCTTTGTTGCATCAAAATCAAAATATCTTTTTTTATGAAAGTGATTTTCTCAAAAAAACAGTATGCTAAGAAACCTGGAAAGAAGAAAGACCCAACAATAATAGAGGCCGGTGGCCATCCTTGGACTGTATAAAATATATCAGTATCTACAATGTTTGCTTTTAGCTTCATTATGGTATTTTTGACCAATAAGCAAACAGTTTTGATTTGATCAGATAGCACATATGTGCCAGCTGATCTGGATCTACAATGTTTTGACCAGAGACTTAACTTTTCACACATGCCATTAAACCCATATATATGGATTGAAGGGTTAAAAAGCCCTGGTGGATGCAATAGTGGTACAGCATTGAGACCACAGAGAAGTTTATGCTTTGATCAAACAGATATTGGACCCACAGAAAGACCTTGTATTTTGAGTTTTCTTGTCTCCAATACCAATTTTTGCTGCTTTTATGTAAAACCCTGGTCGATATTATTTTAAATAGTAATCACAGTCAGAAAATAGCTATATGGGATAATCTATCAAGCTCCAGACAAAAGACTACCTCCAGAGAATCAAAGCACCAATAATAATGATGGGAATCAGTTATAGGAAATCTTTCTTCGAAAAAAAAAACTAGTGATCTTAACCCTTTCCTCCATATATACGCATTTTATGGCTTGTGAGAATAGTTTAGATCCAGATCAGCCTGCACATCCATGCCATCAGATTTGGATCCACACAGTTTACACATGCAATAAAAAAGATATCTTTGAACGAAAGGGTTAACTGATAAAACTTGTTCAAACTTCAATTACTATATTTTATATACTGATACAGAAGGGTCCAGTACACACTTTTAATCATCTGATGATACTTATATCAATATCTTTATTCCATGGCTATGGCTTTTAACCCTTTCCTGCCTACAGAAACACCTTTATTGCTAGGGCGAACAGTTTATATCCAGATCAGCCGGCACATCCGTGCCGTCTGATCAGGATCTAAACTGTTCGCTTTTTGATTCATTAGGTTATTTCTGACCAAAATGCGACCAGTGCAGATCCTGATCAGACGGCACGGATGTGCCGGCTGATCTGGATCTACACTGGTCGCACATGCGTAAAAAGGGCGTATATATCCAGGAAAGGGTTAACCCATGAATAATTAGTGTAGATCCATAATGTGAGACTGTTCTGAATCTGCACTGCTTGCCAATAGGATACACATCATATTTCATTGTGTAACTCTATGTAACTCCAGGGGTAAAATAGATGAGCATGTTAGTATATTTTCTTTTAATTATTTCCATTTTTCATGCAAATAACTGTAAAGATAAGAGTGAATGGGATAAAAGAGACATCATCCTCGTATTGGCCATTACTAAGAGCATCTGACATGGGGGTAGTCTTACAGAATGACCTCAAATCCTCAATAAAGGACTTGTTGTTTGGTCATAAAAGAAAATTGTACTTTAGATTTGAAGTTAACATAAGAAAAAGCAGTCAACATTGAGTGACAAATGGGAGTTTTTTTTAACCCTTTCCTCCATATATACACATTTTTACGCATATGCGACCAGTGCAGATCCAGATCAGCTGGCACATCTGTGCCATCTGACCAGGATCTGCACTGGTTGCATTTTGGTCAGAAATAACCTAATGAATCAAAAAGTGAACAGTTTAGATCCTGATCAGACGGCATGGATGTGCCGGCTGATCTGGATCTAAACTGTTTGCCCATGCAATAAAGGTGTATCTATGGAGAAAATGGTTAATGAAGCAGACTATGAGTGTTAATGTCATTCAAGGCCAAAGGGATGTGTTTTACTAAGTCATGAACTAAGTGCATACACACTTGAAAGGGTTTGATGACAGTAGAATAGCTTGAGGTCTACTCAATGTCAGCAAAACAGTCTGTATTATGTCATTAAGCCATGGTAGTGATCTTTAAGCTGTCAGGTCCACTCACCACACTTCCTATACTTGTAGGCAGTTCATGTGGGCAGTCTGTTAGTAACTGTCAAGTTATCCACAAGCCCATTGTGTCTTGCCCTTCATTACCATTTATGTTCCATTACTTATGTCAAACATGTTGAGCAATTTCCTTGGAATTTCTCACATGTTCACAAAGTGGATTCCTTGTCAGTGAGCTGTTGGATTTAACCTTGATCTTTGCACTCCCAGTCTATTATTATGTAAACAAGAAAAGTATAACACAGATGTGTTATATGTGGACGACATTTAAAGGAAGTTTGATGTTGGGTGTAAGAGTTCATGCAGGTGATGGATTGTTTTGTAAACAAAGAAAAAATTAAGTGATAATATATTGTTGTCTTTTATTGGCGAAGGGTACTGAGTGTTGAAGGATGTGCGTGTGTATTAGTTGTGGAACGCGTTGTAGAACAGTCAATATTAACATCAGAAACATTTGTAAACAAAGAACCAAAATTAAGTCACATGATCGCAAATATTTGTAAACAAAACACAATCTTCAATACTCCGCCAAGAATAACTATCTGAACAATGTCTCTAACTACATGTACACTCTTTCTATAACTGCTTACAACAATAAACTTTCACTTTGCATAATATATTTTGATTAAAACACAACACCAACTCATCAATCTCATCTATATATAACCTTGAGCTGGTACTTAACGTTCGCTAACAATCTATATATGAAGCCAGGCCACATGGTACTCAACATTCGCTGTAAAAGTCTATTTGAAGCCGGGCCCATTACTCTTTTGGGTCTGAATAGATGTACGCTGTAAAGGTCATCAAGTAATAGTTAAATAGTACTTATAAGTTATGACCCATAATTCGTCCAGAAAAAGGTGGTAGATAAAGCTACCCTTCTTTAATGTTAACATGAGCAAAATTTTGCTAATGAGTTTAAAACTTGTTTACATCTGGTACAAGACTAAGTCCTCTAATTTGAATTTTATTTCTTCAAGTGGAAATTTATGTGCTCCATATTTTATCACATAGATATCACACAGGTTATAAAACTGAGCATGGAAACCAGTCTCAAATCTCTAGCATCTGATTGGCTGAAATGGCGACCACTGCAAATAATATAGTCATCTTATTTCCTAGAGTCCAACATTGTGAAAACAGCAATTAATATATTTTTAATTTATTGCTTTATTTCTAAGTCATTGACATTATTTAAATAGTTTGGAAAAAATGGATTTTTTCGTTTTAAAATTTGCTATTAATTCTGACGATAATTTACTTTTACAGAAAGATCATCACATGTGAGCATGTTAAGATCTGCTGATAGTTTTTTATTATTTCCTTTTAATTTACCTGTTGTAAAAGACCTTTTCACAAATTGTTCATGCTTCTCACTTTGTTTGAAGCACATGAATACATGCTTTTTGTCTACAGATTAGCATGGTGAACTTTTTGTTGGCAGAAAATACAAGATAATAGCTGATAAAACCAGCACTTGTTGGCATAGGTTTGTGAATTTTAGAGTTATTATTTTAATATCTTCTGTGTCTAATTGAAGGTTGTTTTTACTATTAAATATTTTTCTTGTGTACTTATAATTATCTTCAGCGCTGTTTTTTGATGTGTAGTATAATCCAAATTTGGCTTTTCTGTCAAATTCTTGCAAAATTATGAGTTTATGTCATACATAAATGTGCACTATCCTAAAAAAGAATAAGGTAACATACACCATTCTGAGTCTTGCTGGTTAAGAAAGTACAAATCAATTTGTCAACTGTTGTAGAAATGGCTAATTTGTTTGCTTGTCCCAATTCAGGACTATATTTACCAACTAGGAAGAAATCTCATCTAAAAAGACCGCTAGAAAGTTGGATGTAAAAGTCTCATAACTAATATTTTAGGAAATGATTTTCTGAGCATTACTAGTACCTCAAGCCTCAAGTTGATTTAAAATCACCATACTTGCACTGTAAGAGGACAGGCTGTTCAACTCTTGAGGTGTAGTCAGTAGGAAAAAAGTAACTAAAATACTGGTAAAGGGGCATGGTAACTGAGATCATGTGCGTAAGAATAGTTTGCATGCTTTAAACTAACTCAAACCAGATTGTCTAGTCGCACCATGGCCATTATTGGTACTTAATTCAAACTTGAGCTAGCTAACTTGTTTTTGATAAACTTTAAGACAAGTTGATAAATAAAAAGTATTGAATCAATTCCATGACATTAGCTAAGACCAAAACTTGCTGTATCTTTTCATCACTCAATAAAAAGTTAATGAACATTATTGTTGCATATCCTTTAAGAAACTAATAAAGTTCAGAATTAATCCCAAGAATTGAGATGTGTGCTTAACAGAAGCTTGTCTTCCTGACATTATAACATTTCTGCCTGTTTCCTAGGTTTTTTTTGTAAAACACATCACATCAGTACAAGGAACATTTGTTAAATACTTTCATAAATAACAAATTTATTGGACATTAAAAAATCTGTATTTGTTACAGTAAATCTTGAAGCTTAGAACCAACTTTAATTTTAATGTAACTCATCAGATTCTTCAAGATCTGTTGCATTTTTGTGTCAAGTTATTTGAATATATTACTATAAATGAACAAGGCAGTCTAAGGACTCCAACATCCCTCATTGCATAAGGGATGTGGAAAAGGTTATAGATGGCTTAAAAGAAAATGTTAAGTGAAAATTTGTTCATATTTTGTATGAAAACTTTTCAACACTGGGCACATTAGAGACAGTACGATCCATGTCAGAAAATAATCTGTTTATATATATACCATCAGTTGTTTGGCTTGTGAAACCTTTGACCCCCACTTGTGACCTTGACCTTGAGCAGCAAAGTTGAAACATATGCTCTGCATGTTGTCTCAATGAAATTCCTTCACGAGTTTAAAAGTAATTTACCAGACAGGAAATATTTGGCTCAAACCTTTGACCCCCACTTGTGACCTTTGCCTTAAACAACCACATTTAAAACATAGATCTGCACATCGTCTCAATAAAGTTAGCATTTGATAAAAGTTTCATTAAACTCCTTCCAGTGCTTGCTTCAGAAGATATGGACCAGACACAATATGGTTCAAATCTTTAAAGACCACTTATGACCTTGACCCCGAGCTGGCCAGGATTGAACATGAGTTCTGCACATCGTCTTGATGGGGGTGAACATATGATCCAAGTTTCATAAAATTCCTTGCAGGGATTAAGAAGATACGGACTGGACAGGAAGTGCATGGTTAAAAGCTTTAAACACCAATGGTGACCTTGACCTTGAGCCAGCCAGGTCGGAACATGTGTTCTGCACATCATCTTGATGGGGTGAATATTTAACTAAAGTTTCATGAAATTCCGTCCAGAGGCTGAGAAGTTATGGACTGGACATGAAATCTGCACAAAGATGCAAAAAGGCACACATTGACAGAAGAACGGACGGAGGTCAGACCATTCCTATATCCCCTACCACTATACAGTGGCTATAAAAAGTCATTGGCCAGACTTATGACCTTTACCTTGAAACGACAGACTTAAATGTTGCGACTGACAGACTGTCTTTTAATGTATATACTTATGTGGCAAGTTTTTTTCAAATAACTCTGAGCATTACAAAATTATTTGATGGACATTTTACTTGTAGTGACCTTAACCTTGAAGATATGGATGCAACACTTCCTCTCAATATAATGCACATTTATGTTCAGCTATTTTAAGCCCCAAAATCGAACTTGACCTGTATCTTATGACGTTACACATGTGTACCAAAAATTAATTCTGTCAAGCCTTTCACGAGTTATCATCTGGAAGCGAAGAATCCCACTGACTGACTGACCAACAAGTTCACTCCTAATATACCCCTCTCAAATTTTGTTTGTGGGAGTATAATTACTAGCCGATTTTGGAAACGTGTTTTTAGTGAATTTCATTGTATGGTCATGGTGTGTAACATATTTCAAGCCAAACAATTTCATAACTAGGTTGTCTTTTCAAAAAATATGTTTAGAGATATGCTATAAAGATAAGTGTATGGTCCAAATTTAAGTTAAAATCACAAATAAATATATCAAACTCAGCAAAATATCCTAAAATTTTACTAATCATGCCAGGTTTATTATCAAAATTACATGATATGTGAGGTACTTTTCTGTAAAAAACTTTGCATAATGCTGAATTTTTAACATTGTAATTTTGTCGACTTTCTTATTGTACCAGATAATATTGTATTAACTGCAACTGTTATTAGATTCATATACAATAACTGTCTGAAATTGAATACCAGTTGTCTTTACTTTTTCAGCTTAAATACAAAAAAGATGTGATGACCATGGGATCAGTCATGGGATACGATCTCGTGGATGCCAGTTTTATAGATTACTTGCAGCCATCACAGAGCTATCTATCTAGACCACTTGACTATTCAGGCAAATTATTTTTTGTTAAGTATATATGGAGGGACCATGTCAAATACAGAATTCTTTTTTCAATACTTTTTCACTTCATTCCAAGCAGTGCAATTTTCTTACAAGTTATTTTAGTCAGTTCTATATTCAAAGGTAAGTTTATCTTCAAAAGCAACATTTTCTTACAGCTGGAACCATATATCATTAAAGTACAACACCAACAGTGACTTCCTAATATTGTAGGATGATACCAGACTAACTTCTCCAATAACACAATATGATGTGTGGGGTCAGCTAGCTTTCTCCAATAATCTCCACGGCAAATATTCTTATCTAATACAAGCTGGTGACAGCTCCGCCACAATACAGAGTTTGAAACTGAACAGCACGCAGTGGATAAATCCATGTTTTATTAAAACTTTGGATGTATTACTATTGTATGCGAAATGAGGTGTAATAAATCTATTTTAGGTAAGACAATACTATTATTAATTATAACTTGTAATTTTCAAAAAAAAAATTAAAACCTTTTAAAGCAAAATGTTATGTAAAATTATTTCAGGTAAGAAATTCTCTTGTTAATTATATACTTTAACTAGCTTGAACATTGCAGGTGCTTTAATATGCAAATCAACTTTGAAAAAAAAATTGCTGAGAACAAAAGCTTCATCATAAGTGGACTTCTTTAAACCCCTTTTTTCATTTCAGAGTTAAAATTCTCCATGTTTTCTGGTAAACAATTTTATTTATTATAAACATCTTGGTTCAATATTTTTACAATGTTCAAATAACTGAGCAAACTGGTCATATCTGCCACATCTATTTATATGAATAGGTAAAACAAAATTAACAACACACATTTTCCTCAACAAAAATTAAATAAACGGTCATACCTGAGCTTCACTAGGAATATAATTAATAAAATAATTATAATTTTTTGTTGTTATTTTATTAATTTTCTCAGCATTTTTCTGACAGATTCCATGACCTGGGTCAGCATTGTATAAAATATAAAACTACTGAGGGTTGGTGGAGCAGATAATTATAGTTTGAAGGACTAACAGACTTTAAAAAAAATTTATTGCAAATTTTAAATTGTTAAAGTTTAATTAAACAAAAGACAGTGTAGTAGCTTTCCTTAAGATCTTATTAACAGTCAAACTTCAAGAGTTTATTGACTGTACTTTTATGCTGCTAATTATTTTAGAAAGTTACCATTATAAAAGACTCCCTTTAGGTAAAAGATGACATTTTGATGACAACTGGTTTCTTTCTCTTCATTGTTCTTGCCGATCGCCTGACTAATTGCACTGTACTTTGACAGCGGAAAAGTACCAGGTAAATTCAAGAGAACATTTTGTAAGAGCCTTAATTTACCTAGGCTTCACTTTCCTTAATCATTATTGCCTGACCATATTGTCTGGCTATTGTTTTATGTTGGACATCTATTACTTTACAATGAATTTCTTTTATATTTATCTGTCATAGTTAAACTAAAACCCAAACAATTTGCTTCATCTTCAAATGACTGAAGACTCTGAAAATGTTCTTTAATAGGAACACCCTAATCAGTTGATATATAAAAACGATGGAAAGCTAAAGAAGCCTTAGAGCAATGAGGAAGTTAAGAATATAATTAGTTAAAGGATAAGCTCAGAAGCTTAGTCGCAGATAAAACTGAAGAGTCTGCCACTTATGGTATGACAGACACATATCACAAATAAATGTCAACAGGTTCTTTCCAGGGTTTCATACGGAAACAATCAACCATGATTGAATTTCAGCTTTTTTGGTTATTTCTATTGACAAACGAGATTTAAAAATTTAAGTCTGAGGGAATTTCTCAAACAAAGGGCAAAAACTCCTAAAATACTTACCAAAGACTGTAATAGGGACCATGCTATCAGCAGATATATCGTCAAATGCAATATTTCAATGGTACTTATATCACTTTTGCATTAAAAGTGACAAAATGTATGAAATGACATTCAAGTGTATTAACATGATTCAAAGATTGTTTTAATCTTCTCCACCAGCTATTTAAACATGGTTGAATGGCCACATATTGTCATGGAATTTAGAAGTTGTATCAAAGCCAATGAACCAAGTTTCATCAAGATCAAATGACACATCAAGATCAAATGACATGATAAGGGTTGGTGGAGCAGATAATTATTATAATTATAATAGTTTGTAGGACTAACAGACTTTTTTTTCCTTTTACATAAGCTTGTGACTTTTGGTAGTTATTATTTAAATAACATTAAAATGAAACCCACATCTGACTATCAACAATCTATGTAGGATTAGACCCATGATGTCAATATGAACCAGAACATTCAAAAGAATTTAAGTTTCAGAATTGTTAAAATTGCTATAAATTGAATATTAGTCAGTTTTAAGTTCAGATCTAAGGCAAAAAGATATCTCTAAAAAAACAACAGATTGTACATTTTTTTTGTGACAGATTACATTATAATTGTTTATGCCTTTTCCTGTAACAGCTGGCTTGTGTATTTTACACAAGAGGCTAATGAGGACCTAAACTGCTCTGCTGGTACAGTTCAGTAGTATGTACTGGTAAGATTCCTCAAACTGAGGAATGGACTGGGAGTTAAATATGAATATTAGCCAGGCAGTTTTTTTTTGCATGATAAAACAAGAACAACATGTTCCCACATAATATTATTATATAATACATTGGGAGCAGCCAAATTTAATCCAAGGTATTGGGCTTCACAAACATAACTGTATTATGCATGAACATTAACAAATAAAAAAAAAGTAGTTTTTGAAAATGATTCAACTAGATGAGTGTGCAACTGAACACTTGTGTCGCCCTCTGGTATATTTGTGATTCAAACAAAATTGTTAACAAGAGCCCAGCATGACATATAACTACTTCAAGGTTGAACTTCAACAGCAGATTCAAACTAATTCACAACCATGTTGGCATAAGTAATATATTTAAAAAGTTTGATGAAAATATATTTAGAAATTAAAAAATTATTATTAAACTATAATCAACATTAAGTTTTTTTAATATGAGATGACTCGTATATAAAATTTAAAGAAGCAAATTGGGGCACAAATGTGACATGGGCAGAAATTGGCTACATCACAACTGTGTTACCACAAGCAAGAAATAATTGCAGTTATGTCACTCAAGAAGTTCTTGTAAACAGAATCTAAGTACAAGAAGGGGCATAACTCTGATAGTTAATAATGGCAAAGCAGTCCCTTCATAAGGGTGACACAAACATAAAACAATTCCTTGGTATCCTTATGAACTAACCTGCTGCCTGGAAACCATGCAAAGTATTTACATGTTTCTAGATCTAAACTAACACAGACAAAGCTATTTTCCAGAAGATATCCTCATTAACCCTTTCCTCCATAAATACGCCTTTTTACACATGTGCATCCAGTGTAGATCCAGATCAGCCGGAACATCCGTGCCGTCTGATCAGGATCTGCACTGGTCACATTTTGGTCAGAAATAACCTAACAAATCATAAATCGAACAGTGCAGTCGCCATTTCACCCAATCAGATGCTTGAGATTTGAGACTGGTTTCCAATGTCAGCTTTATAACCTTCAGGCTTAAGTTCTTTATACCAGCTGAGCTTAAAAGCTTTCAGAAAAAGCTTTGTCTGATCATGAAAGCTTGATGTTGATTATTGTTATGTTTCACTTTCAGATTTTCTACATATCTTTGTTAGGCATCTCCAGAATTCTCATCTCAGAGCTCTTATTTTCAATGTTTTCACTTTGTGCCCAATTAATCCAATTTGTTCTAATTGTCTAAACCAATCAGCTTTGAAGATTGCTGAATAGAATTATCATGACTAGAAAGCCTTAATTGAAGAACAAATTTATCAGGGAACAGATAAACAATAAACATGACTGAGAGAAATAGGGGAATAATTTGCCCAAGTTTAGAAACATTTATATATGCACAGAAAACGTTTCTTTTCTTGTGGTGGCAGATACAATATTTCATTCACTTAATTATGGCACACCACAATTTATCATCTAAAAATGGTTGTGATGTTGAAATACAAAGATACAAATTAAATATCTTGAAACCACAACCACTTATAAATATTGTTTAAAATGTAAGACTCTCATAAATTAGGTAGACTCTAATAATACACTCAACAGAATTAGTTAAGCGTCAACTGTAAAACTCTGTATTCCTCATATGTACAAGTGTTGAGTGAACACGATGTTGTGTCACCCATTAACTATTTTTTGTTGAGTGAGTAATCTGCAAACACATAATGTCTGGTAAAATTATAGTTAACAGTATACTGATTGCATCTTTGTTAGAAATTACCTAATGAATAAAAAAAAGCAAACAGTGTTGATCCTGATTGAACAGCATGGCTGGGCTGGCTGATAGAGTAGAGCTCCAATATATTGCAGTTCACGGAGTTGTTACCACAATTTACAGACCCATGATATACTACAAGAAATGTGCATGTCACACTGATAACTGGTCTGTACAATGCTGACGTCACATAACATTAGATCCGCTATGTAACATCCCATCCACAATATAAGATGGGCAAGTGAATACTGGTCTGTACCATGCTGATGTGATATAACATTAGTTTATGTTTTACACTAAATTTATTACACCATTTTCTGTTTTATTACACGTTGTTGTCACCCAAATGGTGCTTAGATATGAATTTCTTCCACTATGAGTATGAGTATGTTGAATCGATAAGATCCTGTACTTATTACATAAATTTAATGTATTTCCTATTTTTATCAACATTATATTATTTTTGGCGAAAGGAATCCTGTGATTTTATATATGTTTCCTTTATTTTAATTTTTAACCAGCGAAGCTTAGGTTTTACTAATCACAATTCTGAAATCGGTATCAAACCAAAACGAGGCACTGGCAACCGGCGATTTACGCATTTCAGAGTAATCAGAGCAAGCAAAGTAGTCCAAATTTCCTGTTAAATGTTAAAGTTGGCTCGTGCCACGTTAGTATCGCTAAAAGAATACTTGACTGCTTCACTGCGCTGTCCCTAATTCAGAACACAATCGACAACAGAAAACCAATTTTATCTAGGGGTAATGTAGCCGCCAGGGATTCTTTAGCGAGCCACAGATGTGTTACCTTTAGGTAGAGATATAAACGATATTCCCGATGTTAGGATATTACAATAGCTTAATATTAATTCTGAAATATTTAATATATCTTTTTCTGCTAATTCGAAGCTCAAAATAACAGTGAAAACATTTTCTTTATTTTGTCATTTTAAAACCATTTCAATATTGGACGTTTGTTCCGCTGCTAAACAGTTCGTTTCACGTTTTTTTTTTTTTTTTTTATCATTAACAATAACGATAATGATAAATTTCCATCTTAGCATAGTTTTCTTCAATTGTCCACTTTATGAAATAAATGCGCAAATGCTTTCACTTGAAATTTTCAAGACATATTGCGAACATTTGTTTATTATTTGATGAAAGGCGTTCATGATTGTTGTAAATCACTGAACATGAAGCAATCATCATTGCTATAAGCGTGAACAGTAAACAGTAAACTATTGAGATGTGTAAAATTTTACATATTAAAACTAGTATACCGGATATTATTCGTACAGAAATAGGGACATGTAAGATTTACAGATCTATGTATTCGAAACATGCTACGAGCAAGCGCGGTACGTGTCCGGCTATCACGTACGTGGCAGGAGACATGTCGACGATAAGGCCATCAGTGGTCCAAGGAACGGACTATGATTTGTTTCAGGAATAATGGATAATTTACATTTTTTTCCAAAGGTGAAGATGTTTACTAGGTTTACGTTTTCGATTAAGCTAGAGATGACTATTATTTTTTTTCGGAGTACATGAAATCATAGGCGCAGTAACACAATGAATATGCAAATGTCAGTGACGTCACAATTTCCCGCGTTTTGAAGAAAGCCAAATAACAGTAAACGTACGTGTGAATATATAGAGGACAAACCATGATGAAGCCTAAAATTAAAAACGACACATCTGTCTGCTGAAACTGATGTTATATGAAAGGATTGTAAGCTAATGGACATTAATCCCATCTCCTTAACAACCAAAACTCAATGATATGTTTACGAATGTCTTAAATCTGGCACCTTTTTCTAATAATATGCTAGATCTTCATGAAAAAAACCATCGAGTCCGTTATTATATACAACTTAATACGGTGGAAATTTATGGTATAAGCAATAGTAATTCATTTTCCTCTGAAATTGTCTTCAATTTTACATGTGTGTTATCTAGCATTACATTCCAATGCTTTCGGCTATTGTTTTATCTTAATATGTAGGATTCTCAATTCTATGATTTTCTTTACATGTTATTCACAATGAAGGAAACAATTATATACTTCTTATTTCAAATAAATGCACAATCATTCCCATCGATCGAGTCTCACTTTTTATATCATTTTTCGTGTTCATTCTGTCTTTGGGATGTCAGTACACAGATTTCACTATTATAATTTCTTGCTTAAAACCCTTAACTCAATATATACGCCTTTCATCACATAGGTGATCAGTTCAGGTCCCAGTCAGCTGGCACAATAGTGCCATCTGATCTGGATCTAAAATTTGTGATTACTGGTCAGAAAAAAAAAATGATTCTAAAAGCAAACATTTTAAATCCAAATCAGATCGCAAAGATGTGCCAGCTGATATGGATCTAAACTGTTCGCCCAAGCTATGAAGGTATATCTATGGAGTAAAGGGTTAACAGAAGCCTTCATCCAGATAATACATAGAAACCCTTATTTCCACTATCATATAGACAAGATGAAGGTCTTTACGAGTGAAACAAGTTCTTTTGCTTTTTCGTAAATGGATACATGTATGAGAATCATGGCACTGGTTATTCTCAAGAAGCAAAATCGCTTCGCTGGTTTTCTGTACTTTCAGTACTTTGATACTTTATTTTATTATTGCTTGTGCCAAATAATGTGCAACTTCTTTTTGCGCCAAAGTTGACGTCGTTTATATTGCTATGTGACGTCTTTTTTACGCCAAATGGTGACGTTTGTTTAGTATATAAAATTACATCATTTTTTACGCCAAAATAAGATATTGTTTGTAAGAGATGTTGATACAATAACATTCACCTGAAGAAGAGTCAAATAAACTTGAAACGCGTATGTGAAATATTGGAGTTTGTCTTCCTTTATTTGTTTATATTCCACTATGAGTATAACTCATGTTTATACCACCGATTTTCTTATACTCCATACTATACCTGAACTAATGTTAACAGTTTTTCAACAAGTCAAACTTAGGTATTTTATAAAACACTAAAACACAGATTTTTTGACTACCTCATGGAAGAAAAACAGGGTTCACGGTTTGACCACAATACATTGGATTTTGCGATATTTTAAATAGGATCATGATATAGCAGAGCATTATTGTATTTCAATCTACACTGGTCAAACACATGCAATAAAATCTGTATATATAGATTAAATGGATTTTTTAAAACAGTATTATGACATTTAACCTAGAATTAATTATGTACAAAACATAATATTCCCTGATGAAAGCTAGTTGGTGTAGATAAACTTTATAAAGATGAATTTACCAAAAGAAATCCATCAGCTTCTATAGTTGTAACATGTGCTACACAGTTACTTGCCTAGGGGCTCTATGTTATAACTTGTATGCCGGTATCTAATTACTAGTGATTATTAAAAATTGGCATTTTTTCTCTCTAGTACACATAATTTCATAAAACTATATAAAATAGTGATATTATTCCATGGCATGTTAGGCAATTAGTCAAGTGATTTCGGAGATCAGGAATTTTTAAATTTTATGATTATGTAATTGCTTACATTAACAATGCACATAAAATGGAAAAAAGCCATAATAAAATAAACAACAAAAACAAAAGCAATGCCTTGGTTTATGTGTAGATGGCTAAAACATTTCTTTATTTTAATTTAACTGTATGTTTGATAAAAGTACAAGTACAAAAAGGGAATAATACAAAATGCATCGTCCTTGGTTCTTTTAAGTGTCTAGCCGCTATAATAGCAAAACTTTTAATGAAGGACAGAACATTTACGTAAAGTGGTGATGCTTTGTGGCAAGTTGCGTGACCTTGACCTTCAGGACACAGTTGAGGTTTTTGGGCAAATTCTGTTTCATTATTCCGTGATAACTATTTGTAAACAGGTCATAAATAAATACTGTTTATTGCATGTAAGTTTTTACAGAACAAAACTTTTTCAGCCTGAAACAAATTTGTTGCAGTGTGTTTTTAATTCAGTTGTACATCCAAGTTATCTTTTTTAAATTTAGCAAAAAAAAGCACCCAAAATGCCAAGAGTATTGCATTTTCGATGAGTGACATATAAGCTTGAAAGTTGAATAAAAGTTTTCTTGAAATAGACATATCATACCTTGGGGAATACCATCTTAGGAAAATTCTTATTTAGGCTTATATGACGCTATACTTTCAGAAATGAACAGTACTGTAATTGTACGTGTGCTATTGATTTTTCATGGAACTTTGAGAGGAAATAATCTTATAAAAGTTTGAATATAGCTGCAATGATTTAACGGACCAAGCCCAAGGATATATCATTGCTTTTACTTCATCAGTTTCCCATTTTTTCTGAGTAAGTCTCTGTGAGTTTTGTGTTGTATCTCAAAGATGATCAGAAATGCAATTTTCAATTCATGCA
Organism: Corbicula japonica; assembly: GCA_038501625.1. Taxonomy (NCBI): domain Eukaryota; kingdom Metazoa; phylum Mollusca; class Bivalvia; order Venerida; family Cyrenidae; genus Corbicula; species Corbicula japonica. The sequence goes on from JAZAYU010000053.1 coordinate 3,036,475, forward strand.
TTCTTTCTAAATATTTGTTTTTGTTTTTTGGAAAGTAAGTACTGTATTTCATGCTAAAAAGTTGTAGAAGGCTGACTATTAAAAACACAGTAAAAAGTTAAATAGAGTAACAAAAAAATCAAATTAATAGGTCATCACACTGTGAACCACCACTTAAATTATGATGTAAATCAAATTCTAGGCAACTTTTAGGTCTGGCTATTTTTCTATAATGTAATTTTTTCTTTAGATTAAAAAAAGATACTTAATACCATTTATGTGTGAAAAGTGTTATTGAACTGCATTTTGTTTGTTAATTTTCTAATGGAAGTGCACTTGGAACCATGGAAGTCTCTGAACAGGGAGACAATTTCAAATGAAATGCATGCACACCTTCAAAGGTTGTTGGGTTTTTTTTCACACATAAACCATTAGCTAGGATTTTCACATGAGCACAATGATTTCCTAAGAGGATAATGCTTCTGTAACTTTTCAATTAGTGTACAAACCATTAATAATGGACCATTGTCTGAGGACAAAGCTGTTGCATTTATGGACCATGTTTGTGCACTGATAAATTCTCTAGACATCCACTGCCCATAATGTTGATTGAGCAGGCTAAAAAGTTCAATATTGTTGAGGGAGTAAAGCTGTTTGATACAGGCAATTAAACATTTACTACAAGAAGAACAGTTTAGAGATATTCATTGTCCTCTGCACAATTTTTATCAATTTAAACATTATCTCACTAGGATAACTCCATTGTTTTGCACTTTATTGCTGGTTTATATTCTCACATGTTAACACCTGTCCAATTCATTTTTATAATTAATACAAGTTAATCAGAGTGTCAACATAATAAAATATGTGCCCAAGGTTATAAAGCTGAGCATGGAAACCAGTCTCAAATCTCAAGCATCTGATTGGCAGAAATGGCGACCAGTCGCCATTTCAGCCAATCAGATGCTTGAGATTTGAGACTGGTTTCCAAGCTCAGCTTTATAACCTTCAGCCCTGGTGTTTATATTTAAAACAAGTAAATCAGAGTGTCAACCTATGGTGTTTATATTTAATACAAGTAAATCTGAGTGTCAACCTATGGTGTTTATATTTAATACAAGTAAATCTGAGTGTCAACCTATGGTGTTTATAATTCATACAAGTAAATCAGAGTGTCAACCTAATGTGATTATACTTCATACAAGTAAATCAGAGTGTCAACCTATAGTGTTTATAATTCATACAAGTAAATCTGGGTGTCAACCTATGGTGTTTATGAATAATACAAGTAAATCTGAGTGTCAACATATGGTGTTTATATTTAATACAAGTAAATCTGAGTATCAATCTATGGTGTTTATAATTCATACAAGTTAATCTGAGTGTCAACATATGGAGTTTATAATTACTGGTAATACAAGTAAATCTGAGTGTCAACCTATGGTGTTTTTAAATAATACAAGTAAATCTGAGTGTCGACCTATGGTGTTTGTAATTTAAACAAGTAAATCCAAGTGCCAACCTATGGTGATTATAATTAATTCAAGTAAATCCAAGTGTCAACACATGTTGTTTATAATTTATACAAGTAAATCTGAGTGTCAACCTATGGTGTTCATAATTAATACAAGTTAATCTGAGTGTCAACCTATGGTTTTCATAATTAATACAAGTAAATTAGAGTGTCAACATATCATGTTCATAACTGATACAAGTAAATCTAAGTGTCAACCTATGGTGTTCATAATTAATACAAGTAAATCTAAGTGTCAACCTATGGTGTTCATAATTAATACAAGTGAATCTGAGTGTCAACATATGGTGTTCATAATAAATACAAGTAAATCCGAGTGTCAACCTAGGTTGTTTATAATTAATACATAATTATGGAATATTATAACGGTATGCATTCTGTAGGTTCGTATTTTTCGAGTTGGGTATGTTAACAATATGGCACGAGACCGAAGGTCGAGCGTGATGTGGTTACATACCCAACAAGAAATAATAGGAACCTATAGAATGCATACTGTCATAATGTTCCTTTTATTATTTTCCCTTCTCGCTCAAAACAAATTTAAATAAACTAAACAACAAAATTTTAGTCAATAACATGGTTTACATAACAGCAGAAATAAAAATAGTAATGGGATAGTAAATATATGAATGGCGTAAAAAATTTATGAATGGCGTAAAAATACCGTAATGTTTGTAAAACTATGACGGAAATTTACTATTTTGGAGTTCGTTATGTGCTGGAATATTACGACAACCTAGTGTGACGTAGTATATGATGTCACATAGAACGCAGGAAGCTGGACATTGTTTGATACGAAATTTCTAATCTGACCAGTTGTATCAATTTTGCGGATTAACAATGCACTATGCTAAAATCATTCATGGGTATATAATAAAAGTAAATCTGAGTGTCAATATAATGATGGTGTTTATAATTTATACAAGTCAATCTGTGTGGCAACATATGGTGTTGATAATTTATATTGGTAAATCTGAGGGTCAAATAATTTAACATTAGTAAATATTCATACAGATTTTGTGTTTGTATTTTCAGTGTAGATGTGGATGAGACCGAGAGCTGCATGCTAACTGCTTGATGTGATGGAGGATCATACAGGATCCTATCACAGTGACACGCCGTCTGATTCATCACTGGACATCCAACTTAACTCTACCTTCACAGACTTCAACCTAACCAATATGTCTTCAAAATTCAACATGTATCCAGACTTGTCTTACCCACAGCATGAGGTCACATTCGGGCAGGTATTCGAGATGTACATAGTGCCTATATTAGTTGTTGTTGGCACTGTTGGGAACACATTAATTCTAATGACTGTGCGTCAGAGGAATATGAGCAACTGGTCAATTTGCTTCTATCTGACAGCTTATGCTGTGGTCAACATAATCATCCTTGTGCCTATGTCAGGATTAGAGTGGCTTTGTAGAGTCACTGGTATAACATATGTGACAAGATTAAGTGACTGGACATGTAAACTGTGGCAGTTTGTGATGGGCGTGTCTATATATTCCGGTATATGGTTCATGTTTGCTATGCTGGTAGATCAGTACATCGTGATATGGCTGCCACATAAAGCACAGTCCATGTGTAACATTTTCATGGCAAAGTTTGCTGTGGTGATTATCATCATCAGCCTTACTGTAGTCAGCATCCACGCCATCTGGACATTTGAACTGTTTGTCAATGGCTGCTATGTGTCCAACACACCAAATGATGTCCTTGCCCTTGTGTGGCCATGGGTCTCTCTCAGTTTTTACTGCATTATCCCGCTGGCTTTGATAGTAATATTCACTGTGCTCATCATTTATGGATCTTGCACAAAGAATACTTGGAAGAAATCGTCTAGCAATTATCAAGTACCCATAGACATAACATTTATGACTGTTGCTCTGTCTATTTTCTTTGTTATTTTTGTCTTGCCAGCCACCATACTGCAAGTGATAAGACAGCACATGCCCAGATCATGGTTACACAATCCGGACATTTATCGTATGCTAGAAAATTTCGCTGTAGCAGGTGATTTACTGACATTTCTAAATCCAACACTTGCATTTTTTATTTGCCTGTCATTTTCGTCGACATTTCGACTGGAATTAAGAGAAAGACTGAGGAATCCATGTTATGAAAATGTGATACGTGTCTACGAAATGCAAGTTAATTCTGCTGGAAGTGCACGCAATGACCCGGAGAACTGTTCAGAAACTACTCCACTGTGAACAAATACACATCATGATCAAAGCTGGACAAATCTGATACTAGCAGATTGATTGATTGTGCTTAGGTTATGAATATTGAAATAAACTTCGAAAAATAATGATGTCAAAGAGAACAGACATTGCCATGTTGCGGTTTTGTTGGTTGTAATGTTTTTCGTAAAAAGCAAAACTGAATTATCCCTATTTGTTCAGTTTGTCTTTAATTGCTGAAAACACATTTCTTATTGTTGTTGACATTTTCCATAAAAAAATTATATATATTGTTCTACATGATTGTTTACTGTGATTCAAATTCTTGTTCTGACTGATCAGATAAAAAAGCTTTTTCTTTGTTTGCTTACCATGTAATGATTTACATTTTCAAGGTATAAATGAATAAATGTTTTTGTTCAACAACTGGTTTGTGTCTGGAAAAGCTTTCTTAGGCTCCTTTTTTTGAAGATGTCATTACATTTGAAATGAATGCAACACTACATAAATACATACATCTTTGGTAAAATATGTCTTGTGCAGGCTGTCAACACTTTCCACAGTTTAAAATACTATGTTTACTTTCACATTTGCGATTTTGTAGGCAAAAGTCTGATTGGTTCAAAGGGTTAGTGATAAAAGAACTTTTTAGATACTCGTCGTCAGATCCTGATAGCGTAGCGGTTTTCAGGAGATGATTTTAATCAGACTGTACGACACCTTTCCCCATATGAACGGCAGAAATTTATCCTTCATGGGAACTGAGAACGCAGAAATAAAAGACGCAGAAATTTTTTGCATCCAATTTTGTGGACAAAACGCTGAAATTTATGTCTGCAAAAATAACCTGCTATACGGTATCTTGTCTAATCAGCCTACAAAATTTAGATTTGAACATAAATTTAGAAAATTTAAAACCACAAATTTATAAACCCACAAAAAACTGAACACCACTAAATAATATGCCTGCAAATATTGAAGCATTCATAGAACAGATTTAAAAACAATTATTTCAACATTTTGTTGATTCAATTTTTTTTATTTTTTTTAAGATTTTTATAGGTTTTTACCACAGGTGAAATACTTGATTCCTTCCCAAAACCTTACAACTTTAATGTGCCTTAAAGAAATAAATAAGAAGGGAAATAAAGAAACTTTTTAAGGGTGATTTGACAAAAACTACATCTAGTGATGTGTCCATAGGACACAGATGCCCCCACTCTAAGTTATCATTGTCAAAAAAGCCAATATTGTGGTCATAGTACACAGATAATCCAATCACAGTAACCTCAGACTAATGTGCTTCTACGGGTACACATGATGGATTACAAAACTTACCAAGTTTAATGACTTTGGCTAATATAGTTTAGTTAAGTTACATGCAACACAATATTACAGTCAAATTGCGATAACTCAAAGACCCAAGGGACCGACGATTTACTTCGAATTATCGCGAACTTCGAGTTATTGCAACTTTGACTTTTCCATAATACCATTCGAGTTTAAAAAACTAACGATGTACAATTATTACGGTACCATACGGGACTTTCATAACAATGATTGTTGTCAAGTTTGCTCAATAAAACAAGATTAAATTTTTTTTTTAATAATTTTATTACTTGGTTTTATTTTCATGATTATATAAATAATGAAGAAAGAACATTTTCAAAAATTTTAACAAATATCATTGTACGAACACGAAATATTACTCTGAATAGAAAATGTTGTTTTCCTACCCAGGTATCCTCCAGTTACCTGAGTCCTTCACTTGATTACTCAGAAAAAATTATATTAATGCTTTTTTTGTTATGCCATATGAAAACTGTTGTTTGCTCATTGATACATTAATGAAAAGTCTTTTATAGAAATGAAAATTAACAACTCCAAATGTTTGTTTGACACTAATTTGAGGCAAATCTTTGTAATTGTTTACTTCACAAACATATCATTACAATGACAAACCACTAACAACCCTTTTTGACATGTTGGCGATAAACAAAAGACTCTGAACATTCCCGGGGGAAGTGTGAAAAATAGTGTCAATACAAGTACTTTGAGTTATCGCGATCAACTTGTGCTTATTGAGGGACTTATTCGTATGTTCGAGATATCGAAAATTTTGAGTTATTGCGTTTCGAGTTATCGCAATTCCACTGTACATTTGAACTGTACTGAAATACATAAAGGGTTTTAACTTTGGCCAGAAACAAAACCCAAAGTGCATAACTACACTTGATGGTTAACATACCTGTAAAGTTCCATGAGGCTCTCCTACATTTAGAGTTACACAAGATTACCTGGCAAAAATGTATATACTGAAATACATAAGGGACCATAACTCTGGTTTTAATGGGTGTGGCCAGAAACAAAACACCAGGTACACAACTACACATGATAGTCAACATGCCTGTAAAGTTTCATGACTGTGACTCTTATACTATTGGACTTCCATAAAAAACAAGATTACACGCTGAATGCATTATATTGCAATGCTTAAGGGGCTTTAACTCTAGTCTTATTGGGCATGGCCAGAAACAAAACCACAGGTGCACAACTACACATGATGGTTAACATGCATGTAAAGTTTCATGATTGTGACTCTAATACTTCTGGACTTACATGGGACACAAGATTACATGCTGGAATGCATTATATTAAAATGCATAATGGGCCATAACTCTGGTATAAACTGACGTGGCTCAAAACAAAATCCCAGGTGCACAACTAGACATGATAGTGAAAGTTTCATGAGTGTGGCTCTTATATTTTTTTAGTTAAGCACGACACAAGTTTCAGATGGACAGACTGACTGAAGGACGGACTGAAGGAAGAGCAAAGGCAAACCTATATGCCCCACTCTTTCAGAGTGGGGACATAAAAGGGGCATAACTCCATCCAATATGACCTTGACCTTAATAATTTGTCACCATCACATGTGTGTTGTCATAACCAATAAAATTTGAAAGTTTCATGAAGAAATATTAAGAAAAGGCAAAGTTATAGCCAATGTTAAGTTTTGTGACGCCAGACCAGAATGGATAAAGCGATTCTATGTATAACTTTTTCTTCGAAAGGGCGACATAAAGAACTAGACTGTGTCCTCAGGACACTTATGCCTCCACTGCTAAAACAACATTTGTAACAAAGGGCCATAACTCAAAAATGATTGCAGGAAAAAATATTTAATATTTTCTTTACAATCATCTACACATCCGGCTTGAACATCTATTCAAGTTTGAAAGAAATCTGCCCAATAGTTAAGGAGGAGTTGATGCCACAAGATTTGTGGGATATATGGATGGATGGACATACTGACCAGTGCAACTCTATATGCCTCCCACTTCATCAGGGCATTATTAATACCATTGCTAATAGTTTTAGAACACTGCCTTATGTGTATTTTGTCATTACAACATGACAGTTTAAGATGTAGAAGTATTCTCTTGATCTTTCGTTAGCAGAAAACCTTGCAACATCTCAGCTAATCTGCAGTACATGAGAAAACCACTGCAGACACATGCTTATGCTGTCATGGCTTGTTGTTAAAACATTACTTTGCAGAACATGCTGTAACTTAACCTAATACTGCTGATCATATGGGGCTTGTCACAGGCAAAATTATCTTTGGAAAATTGACATTATTTCTTGATAGGAAGTCAAAAGGTTGAGCTGAAGACATTGCTTATTATGCATTTCACAGTAACAGTAACATTATATTGTCAAAATGTGTAACAGTCATGATCTCCAATAAGTTATAAGAAATAATAGATATTTTAAGTTCTTTTGTCATACAGTAACAACTTAAATGTCAAAAAACATTACCGACGACACCTTTTCTCTTGGTATTACAAGAACATGCTGCATTAATGTTGACTGCAAAGCATATGACAAACTATTAGACAAGATTGCAGATTTCTTATGAATTTTATTAGTAAGGATTATATTAATATTTAAAAAAAACAAGAGCCGTCACTTGAAATTGACATATGCCCCCGAAATGCAGCTTTGAAATCGAATAGGTATACATATGTAATGAATAAACATATGTAATGAAAAATATGCTTGTGGAAGACAAAGCATACTGCATGCATATAATGTGAAAGATGAAAGGATCATATGTTTCAAGTCTGCAGTAAATATATAGTTAAATAAAGTTAAATATAACATTTTTATAGAAAATTTTAAGATTATTGGGGAGATTACCCTGGAAAATGATTATTAGAGGTATGGACCTTACTACATATGATTTGGGTAATATGAACAAGAGGGCCATGATGGCCCTTTATCACTCACCTGAGTACAACAAAGTTGTGATGTACGAGACCCAACGTCTCAATATGGTGAACATATACACCAAGTTATTTTAAAATCCAATAAGAAACAACAAATCTACAGCTTGGAAAAGAAAATGCTATTTTTAGTAACAGTGACCTTGACCTTTGACCTACCGGCATGGGTATTTTAAGCAACACAGCCCCTTGTCATGGTGAACATTTATGTAAAGTTATTTTGAAATCACTCCATTCATTAGGAATTAACAGCCCAAACAAGAAAATTTTATTTTTAGTAACAGTGACCTTGACCTTGGACCAACAGGCATGGGTATTGTACGCGAAACTACACCTTGTCATGGTAAACATTTGAGCCAAGTTATTTTAAAATCCAATGAGAAATAACAAATTTACAGCCTGGACAAGATTTTTCTATTTTTAGTAACAGTGACCTAGTTTTTGACCCCAGGTGACCCATATTCGAACTCGTCAAATTAATAACTGGGACATATGTCCTGACCAAGTTTCTTTACAATCTGACTATCAGAGTAAAAATGTGACCGATATAGTGTTAACAAGAAAATTCTTTTTTTAGTAACAGTGACCTAGTTTTTGAACCCAGATGACCCATATTCAAACTTGTCAGAGAAATCATTGGGACAAACATCCTGACCAAGTTTCATGACAATCAGAGCAAAAATGTGACCTCTAGAGTGTTTACAAGAAAATTCTATTTATAGTAACAGTGACCTAGTTTTTTGACCCAGATTACCCATATTCAAACTCGTCCGAGAAATCATTGGGACAAACATCCTGACAAAGTGTCATGACAATCAGAACAAAAGTGTGACCGCTAGAGTGTTAACAAGAAAATTCTATTTTTAGTTACAGTGACCTAGTTTTTGGACCCAGATGACCCATATTCAAACTCTTCCTACAAATCATTGGGACAAACATCCTGACCAAGTTTCATGACAATTGGAGCAAAAATGTGACCTCTAGAGTGTTAACAAGAAAATTCTATTTATAGTAACAGTGATCTAGGTTTTGGAACCAGATGACCCGTATTCGAACTCGTCCGAGAAATCATTGGGACAAACATCCTGACCAAGTTTCATGACAATCAGAGCAAAAATGTGACAGCTAGAGTGTTAACAAGAAAATTCCATTTTTAGTAACAGTAACCTAGTTTTGGGACCCAGATTACCCATATTCAAACTCGTCCAAGAAATCATTGGGACAAACATCCTGACCAAGTTTCATGACAATCGGAGCAAAAATGTGACCGCTAGAGTGTTACCAAGAAAATTCTATTTTTAGTAACAGTGGCTTTGTTTTTGGACCCAGATGACCCATATTTGAACTCTTCCGAGAAATCATCGGGACAAACTTCCTGATCAAGTTTCATGACAATCGGAGAAAAAATGTGACGGCTAGAGAGTAAGCAAGAAAATTCTATTTTAAGTAACAGTGACCTAGTTTTTGGACCTAGATGACCCATATTCGAACTCATCTGACAAATCATTGGGACAAACATCCTGACCAAGTTCCATGACAATCGGAGCAAAAATGTGACCGCTAGAGTGTTAACAAGAATATTCTATTTTTAGTAACAGTGACCTAGTTTTTGGAACCAGATGACCCATATTCGAACTCGTCCGAGAAATCATTGGGACAAGCATCCTGACCAAGTTTAATGATAATCGGAGCAAAAGTGTGAACGCTTGAGTGTTAACAAGAAAATTCTATTTTTAGTAACAGTGACCTAGTTTTTGGACCCAGATGACCCATATTTGAACTCGTCCGAGAAATCATTGGGACAAACATCCTGACCAAGTTTCATGACAATCGGAGCAAAAATGTGACCGCTAGAATGTTAACAAGAAAATTCTATTTTTAGAAACAGTGACCTAGTTTTTGGACCCAGATGACCCATATTCAAACTCGTCCGAGAAATCATTGGGACAAACATCCTGACCAAGTTTCATGCCAATCAGAGCAAAAATGTGACTGCTAGAGTTTTAACAAGAAAATTCTATTAAATTTAGTCTTAACATTTTGAGAATGTGCTACAAATTTTTTGTTGTTGTTCTTGTTGTTGTTTTACTTAAAAAAACAGTGAATAACATATTCAGAAAAGCCTGATTTTCAAAGTGCTATAAAGGAAGAAAGTTTATTTGTCACTATCCATAAAATGACAAAATTTACCCTATAAAATCTTCCAGAGCAAAGTTCTTACTATTGCATAACACAGATCTAAGCAGCAAAGTTCATCAGGTCATTGTCCAGCAACTGTACCAGTAGTACTACTGGTAAACATCATACCTAAATATAGCTGAAGACAGGTAGAAATATTGGATTTTGACACTTGAAATTTTCACCCTGCTACTAAAATTTTTGTTTCAAATTTTATCCCTGAACAACCAGTGAATAAATTGTTCAGGAAAGATTGAATTTTAAGATGGTATAAAGGTTGTGTCAAAATCTGGTTAATAACTGTAGAAAATCAAAGGTTAAAAACAGAATTTAAAAGAAAAAAATTAAAATCCCCAGGGCGGGGCCCCTGGTCAATTAAACAACATGATTTTAATAATTTGTGTAGAAATCATTAATATCAATATTCATACCAAATTTCATGACAATCGGACAAAAAATGTAACCTCTAATTGCGTTAACAAAATTTACCTTAGGGTTAGGGTTAGGGTTTAGGGTTAGGGTTAGGTAAAAAGGGCCATAACTCAGCCAAAAATAATCCGAGCAGAAATTCTTGACGATATGCACAACTAGGCTTGGTGACAAACACTCCTGTGAAGTTTGAAAGAAATCCCTCAAGGGGTTTTGGAGAAGAAGCGAGGACAAGATTATTTCGGACGGACGGACGGACGGTCCGATTACTATATGCCTCCCTTCGGGGGCATGATAAAAAAGCAAGGCAAAATTTGAAATATGTGGTAGTCCTTATTTATGATAGGTGTTTGGATATCATTTCCGAATATTATGAAATGATAAAGTACAAACAGGTCACAAGCATCACCTAATTTTTATTATTTTATCAGCCCCACCCCCACCTGACGCCCCTCATTCCTGCCCGTTTCACTTATCTCCACTTATTCATAAGGCCATGCAGACACAGAGGAGTAAGAGAATTTTTTAAAGTTTTATAGTATAATGTTATTAATCAAGTGAATTCATATTGGCCTTGTTATTGGGCCGAGGGTATTCATATTAGCCCGAAGCCGAAGGCCGAGGGCTAATGTGACTGCCCGAGGCCCAATAACATGGCCAATGTGAATTCACTTTATTAATGACAATTTTATTAATTAACAGACTGAAACCATCAAACTGATATGAAGACTTAGCTGGGCCAATACGGTAATTGTTGGGCCAATATGAAAATTGCTGGGCCAATATGAGATAGATAATTAATAATACCCCGTATATCACACATCAGTATATATCACACATCGCTTGTGGATCGTGATTTATCGAACATACATAACAGGGTATGATCACAGAGACAAGTCATTTTATATCATTAATTTCTTACCAGGATGTTTAATTGTCATATCCACTCCTATTCAGTTCACACATGTCTTCACACTGGTCTGACTACTGACAACATGTGGGCTGAATGATATAAAGCTGAGATTGGAGACCAGTCGCCATTTCAGCCAATCAGATGCTTGAGATTTGAGACTGGTTTCCATGCTCAGTTTTATAACCTTGGGAACTTAACAGCTGAACATTTTGTTCAACAAACCACAGATTAAAATGACAATGAAACTAAACTGATGTTGAAGAAAAAAAAAGTATCAACAGTTTGTTATGTTGAAGTCACAAAATGACTGCATAGAAATTTAAAAGGAAAAAGATATTATCTGTAGAAGATGCAACTCACTGCAATTCTTTCATTACAAGTATTATGTATTGTAACCTTGATACCTGTGATCTATTAACAAATTCTTTACCCAGCATGTAGTTATTGAGAAAAACTAGAGCTATCACTGAAGGTGATCAATACCCCACCCCCCCCCACCCCCCGCAATACTGCTTTGTCAGAGTATACAGAAATGATGTTTGCATCTTTCATGGGTGAAAGCTGAAAAAAATTGAAATCCTGAAAATTTGCTGGGAGTCCAGGGGGCTCCCAGGGCCCCCAGTAGGTCCAGGGCAAAGCCCTGGTTGGGGGACAAGGGGGTTGAAGCCCCCATGAAGCTTCTGGAAGATAGCAATTTATATACCATTGGGAAGCCATTTCTTAAGTGCATTTAAGCTTTTTTGAAACACAAAATTAAGACATCTGGAGGCATGGGTTTATCATTTATTGTCATTTATCTTAATCAACTATGCCTCTCAATTCAGTGAAAATTCTCCATAAACAAAAATTATAGAACTTCATGAATATTTTCAATAATTATGAAATTGACGGTAGTTGTTTATTTCTGCTGTTGTTGTTTTGGTTTTTTTTTTATAATAAATATCTCCAATACAAAGTATGTACATAATTTTTGCGCATTTTTGTTTCCAAAGTACATCAGTTGAAGGCATATTCTGATGTAGACCTACTTTCATTTTGTGTATTCCAAGATTAAATTTTCTCGCGGCATAACAATTTAAGAAAACCAAACATAGGACTATATCCGCCTATCAATACAAGGCCATTTCAGTTGCATGATAATTACATAAGTATTACTTACTAAGCTGTCTCTGCGTAAGAAAAAAAACAATCGAGCATCTTCTGAGTATTTTTTACAATCTGTTGATAAGCAAACAGCTACACGACCTTCACCCGCGCACATGTTGTTATTCTTCCGAGAGAGATAAGAATAATGACGTCATTTGGTGAGCTAATGCTAACGCCACGTGCGTTTAAAGCAAAAGTTGTGTTTAAAAATAGCGACTTGGGTTTCACCGGATGTAAACAAAACTGTAAAACTAGTTGGCGTCACAAGGTTTTGTTGAATTGTGCTCCCCTTCTAAAAAATAATGGACTGATCCAAATGAAACAAGAGCTGTCAGAGGAGACAGCATGCTCGACTATTCGAATCATTTGAAACAAATGCAATTTGAAGATTAAAACAATAACAACTATGGCCATATATTGGTGTGAAATCAGGAAAAATATTAACAAGTGAATGGTAAGGGAGAAATTCATTTCAAATAACAGAAATAATTCCTTAATGTACCATAAATATTAAACTGAATAGGGGAATAACTATGAAATATTTCTGAATTTGTTAGAAAACATGTTAGTAATTTTTTATGAGAGACATTAAATTTTACTTTTAGTCAAATATCAATCACTTCAGTAATGTTAAAGAAAAGAACTGAAATGAAAATATAATGGAAGTTTGAAGTTGATACCTTAAGTATTTTGTGCAAAGTTATCGATGAGGTGCACTTAAGTGAAAATATAAGTGAAACTAGAAATGTGTCCATAGGACACAGATGCCCCTGCTATGCATCATTTTCAGACACTCAAGTGAAATGATGGGAATAATAGCATTTCAACGACAGTGATGTTGGAGGAATTATAAGAATATGCATAAACTTGAAGATAAGTAAATTATTTGTATTTGTGGCACTGTTGTCTTCACATTACGGAAATGTCTGCGAAGAAGTTGGTGGTAATGCAATGCAATGTCATAGCGAACATTTGTGCCAAGTTATTTTGAAATTCCTTCATTCATAAAAGAGTTATAGCCTGAACAAGTAAATTCAATTTAAGTAACTGTGACCTTGACCTTGGACTTACAGGCATGGGTAATGTACGCAACACACCGCCTTGTCATGGTGAACATTTGTGCCAAGTTATTTTGAAAACCCTCCATTCAAAACAAAGTTATAGCCCTTACAATAAAATTCTATTTTTAGTAACAGTGACCTTGACCTTCGACCTACAGGCATGGGCATGGTACGCGAGACACCGCCCTGTCATGGTGAACATTTGTGTCAAGTTATTTTGAAATCCCTCCATTTATAACAAAGTTACAGCCTGGACAAGAAAATGCTATTTTTAGTAACAGTGACCTTGACCTTGGATCTACAGGCATGGGTATTGTGTGGACACACCGCCTTGTCATGGTGAACATTTGTGCCAAGTTATTTTGAAATCCCTCCATTCATAACAAAGTAACAGCCTGGACAAGAAAATTCTATTTTTAGTAACAGTGACCTTGACCTTCGACTTACAGGCATGGGCTTGTACTTGACACACCATCTTGATATGGTGAACAATTATACCAAGTTATTTAAAAATCCAATAAGAAATAACTAAGTTAGAGCGGACAAGATTTTGCAAGAAAATTCTATTTTTAGTAACAGTGACCTTGACCTTGGACCTACAGGCATGGGTATTGAACGCGACACACCGCATTGTCATGGTGAACATTTGTGCCAAGTTATTTTGAAATCCCTCCATTCAAAACGAAGTTAAGGGCCAAGTGTATATTTTGCTTAACACTAAATGTAAGTGAAAAAGGGGCATAATTTGAAAAATATTGGAAGCAGGGTTATGGGTCTTGTTGGTTATGATGTAGATTTTGGTGGTGAAAATATATTTCAAGTTTCAAGGCAATATCTCAAGTAGTTTTAAAGTTTTGGGCAAAATGCATATTTTGCTTAACACAAAATATAAGAAAAAAGGGGCATAACTTGAAATATATTGACAGCAGAGTTATGGGTCTTGTTGGTAATGATGTAGAATTTGATGGTGAATATATATTCCAAATTTCAAGTTGATATCTCAAGTAGTTTATAAGTTATGGACCAAAGTGCATATTTTCCTTAACGCAAAATTTAAGTGAAAAAGGGGCATAACTTGAAAAATATTTGTAGCAGAGTTATGGGTCTTGTTGGTAATGATGTAGAATTTGATGGTGAATATATATTCCAAGTTTCAAGTTGATATCATAAGTAGTTTTCAAGTTATGGACCAAAGTGCATATTTTGTTTAACGGACGCCGACGCCGACACCGGGGCGAGTAGGATAGCTCCCCTATTCTTCGAATAGTCGAGCTAAAAAACATATGTCATGCAAATCTACTCACAGACTTATGTGAAAAGTTTAAAAACTGGAGAAGTAGTTTGCGTCATAAGATTTTGTTAAATAATGCTCCCTCCAACAAATAATGGACTGATCCATAAAAAAATGTCACTTACATGCGCACTTCATGCAGAACATATGATTTCAGTTTTAAGTCGATATCTTGAAAACTGTAGAAGTTTGCATACCACAATTTTGTTAAATCATGTCCCCTGCAAAAAATAATGGACTGATCCACACAAAAAATATGTCAAGCACATCTACACTTCATGCTGAACATATGTATCAAGTTTCAAGTCAATATCTTAAAAACTGTAGAAGTAGTTTGTGTCACAAGATTTTGTTGAATCATGCTCCCCTGCTAAAAAATAATGGACTGATCCACATGAAACAAAGTATGTCATGCAAATCTACTCACAAATGTATGTTTAAAATTTGAAAACTGGAGAAGTAGTTTGTGTCATAAGATTTTAAATAAAAAGATTTTGTTAAATAATGCTCCCCTCCAAAAAATAATGGCAGTACTGATCCACACAAAAAATATGTCAAGCACATCTACACTTCATGCTGAACATATGTATCAAGTTTCAAGTCAATATCTTAAAAACTGTAGAAGTAGTTTGTGTCACAAGATTTTGTTGAATCATGCTCCCCTGCTAAAAAATAATGGACTGATCCACATGAAACAAAGTATGTCATGCAAATCTACTCACAAATGTATGTTTAAAATTTGAAAACTGGAGAAGTAGTTTGTGTCATAAGATTTTAAATAAAAAGATTTTGTTAAATAATGCTCCCCTCCAAAAAATAATGGCAGTACTGATCCACAAAAAAATATGTTGCTTATTGCGCACTTCATGCAGAACTTACAATTTTAGTTTAAAGTCGATATCTTGAAAACTGTAGAATGCATAACACGATTGTGTTAAATCATGTCCCCTGCAAAAAATAATGGACTGATCCACATGCCGAACACATGTATAAAGTTTCAAGTCAATATCTTAAAAACTGTAGAAGTAGTTCGCGTCACAAGATTTTGTTGAATCGTGCTCCCCTCCGAAAAACAATGGACTGATCCACATGAGAAAAAAAATAATTTGCACAAATGTACTCAGGAACATATGTTTAAAGTTTCAAGTTTCATATCTTGAAAACTGTTGACGTAGTAAGTGTAGAAGTTTGCATAACACGATTTTGTTAAATCATGTCCCCTGCAAAAAATAATGGACTGATCCACACGAAAAATATGTCACGCACATCTACACTTCATGCCGAACATTTGTATCAAGTTTCAAGTCAATTTCTTAAAAACTGTAGAAGAAGTTCGTGTCACAAGATTTAGAAGTTTGCATAACACGATTTTGTTACATCATGTCCCCTGCAAAAAATAATGGACTGATCCACACGAAAAATATGTCACGCAAATCTACACTTCATGCTGAACGTATGTATCATGTTTCAAGTCAATATCTTAAAAACTGTAGAAGTAGTTCGCATCACAAGATTTTGTTAAATTGTGTTCCCCTAAGAAAAATAATGGACTGATCCACATGAGAAAAAAAAAAAGTTCGCGCAAATGTACTCACAAACATATGTTTAAAGTTTCAAGTCGATATCTTGAAAACTGCTGACGTAGTAAGTGCCACAGACCGACCACCCAACCAACGGGATGATGACTCCTATATACCCCCAAACTAAAGTTGCGGGGGTATAAAAACAACTTTTTTTTTCATTGGTCAGATGCAGGGAGTGGCAAGTGGAGTTTTAAAGTATTTACTAATTAGTGTGATGCACAGATTATAAATTGCTGTATTAATAAAGATGTTGTAGTGTATTTAAGTATATTATTGCTTTACTCCATATATATTTACATTCCTATTGATTTCTTCCTTTAAAAAAAATCGGTTCATTTTGCATGAACCGCATGACCCGTAATGACGTCAGTAACGTCATGGCTGTTACTATTGAAAACTCCCATGTATTACTCCCCCTTTTCACTTAATACTAATTTTTGAAAGCGTTCGACTTAAGTTTATTTAAAGAAAAAAATGAATAAAATGTAAATATAAGTAATGATTCTTATTTTGGTGCGGTTCATGCAGATTGGACGTGCACGCGAGAGCTGGCAAATTTACCATAAAGCGCTAGTGCGCTTTATGGATTTGCCAGCTCTCGCGTGCACCTCCAATCTGCATGAACCGCACCAAAATAAGAATCATTCCTTAAATATGGGTTCTATCACATGTGCGACTGGGGTAGATCCAGATCAGCCGCTGTTCACCCATGGATTATACAGCGATATCCCATGGAGCAAAGGATTAATGTACTTGAAATTCTCTGATACAGAGATTTTTAATGAATTATATTATATAGCACATATAAGAATAATGAAATTAGTCATAAAACATTGCACAAATGAAACATGGTAAAGTATCTTGATGGAATTCATAAACAGAAAGAAACCCCACATTCAACCTAACCTCATTTCAATATATGGAAGTACTGGATGCTGTTTTCCTTTATTAATATTCTTTTAGATGGCTTCAGTCTTCTATTTCAGAAAATCTTTTACTTATAAAAAAATTACTATAAGAACTGTAAAGGTTTCATAATTATACACGAGACATATTCAGAAAATTCCATTTCCATATTAAGACCTAACAGTGCCCAAGATCATAAAACTAAGTTTGGAGATCAGTCTCAAATCTCAAGAATCTGATTGGCTGAAATGGCAACCAGTCGCCATTTCAGCCAATCAGATTCTTAAGATTTGAGACTGATCTCCTGATTTAGTTATATGATCTTGGGCCCTGTGCTGTTATGGAAACCCCACTTATGAGACAGCTGGGTGACAGCATTTGTTTTGTGCACCATTGTGATACCAAGTTGAACCTGTCCTGAGCACAAGATCATAAAACTCAAGCTGGAGACCAGTCTCAATTCTCAAGCATCTGATTGGCTGAAATGGCAACCACTTTCAGCCAATCAAATGCTTGAGATTTGAGACTGGTCTCCTATCTCAGCTTTATGATCTTGTGCCCATGCGATGTGAATGCACTGCTGTGGCAATGCTTGTCTGGAGACCAGTCTCAAATATCAAGCATCTGATCGGCTGAAATGGTGACCACTTGCCATTTCAGCCAATCAAATGCTTGAGATTTGAGACTGGTCTCCAATATCAGCTTTATGATCTTAAGCCCATGCAATGTGAATGCACTGCTGTGGCAATGCTTGTGATCATACTTCAAGTAGCTCAACGCTCTGCAGTTTTCTTTGACACCATGGGATCACCATGAAAACACACCCTGGTGTAAGGGGGTGAAATGCTTCCCACAAACAAGTTTTTGGTGACGGTAGGCACAAACATTGTCAAATTGTTCTTGCAAATATAAAGTTAATAAGACAAGGGCTTTCAATATTATATGCAGCATCAAGTTCCATACTAAAGTCATTTAAAAGGGGAATAACTTAAAAAAATAGTAAAACAGAAGTTGTTTTTTTTGTTTTCATAGATGGCACTGTTCATGCAGATAACATATTCAAAGTATTAAGTTAATAGGACAAGGACTTTTGAAGTTACTGGTAATAGAATAAATAAAGTTGGAGGATTACCGGATGACAACAAAGCTGCCACCATCAGAAAAAGTACCACATCATGGATCCAAGGACCCAATGTTATGGCCAATAATGTTAAAACATGACAGACAGACAAACGGACAGATAACCAAACAGACAATGATGCTTAAGTGTCAGCCTGATAAAGAGGTGACAAAAGAAATCTGAAATATCATAAGTAAGTGTTGTAAATGTATGGCATAAACATCTCTGAAGAAGTTCTCAGAATATCTGTCTTGAAGCTTTACCATAACACCCACTGCTGTACTAGAAATATGTAAATAACTGAGTTGCTTTCCACAAAACAACATCCCACTTTGGTTGATAACAACACTGGAAAGCATCAGGGTTCACTGATGCTGACATGTTTAAAAAAAAAAGTCCCTCTTATACTTGTTGAGTTATGCTCTGTGCCCAAGATCATAAAACTAAATCTGGAGATCAGTCTCAAATCTCAAGCATCTGATTGGCTGAAATGGCGACCAGTCGCCATTTCAGCCAATCAGATCCTTGAGATTTGAGACTGATCTCAAAACTTAGTTTTATGATCTTGGGACCTGGTCTGAATATATCAGTGCAGGGATATAATTTGAAAATAAGCAAAAGCAGTTATAGTTCCTGAATTTCAAACAGTAGTGCTTAAGAAATATTTAAAATACATATAAAATCTTCATCAGTAATAGAATAAATAATATAATGTGTTGTGTTTTTGTTAAATCATGATAAATTTGCCTCCCCTGTGAAAACTAAAAACGTACATTAATGAAAATATGGCTATTGTTCAGTTTTTGCTGCAAGGTCTGTAAATAGCTTAATTAATTCAGTTTAAGTCATAAATCACAGTCAATAAAGTGATATCACATGTCATTAACTATCGAATTAATTAAAATCACTTAATGGTTTATCTGGTAACACCAGGATAGTAAAAAAAATAATAATTAAAAGTGTTATAATACCCAGGGGGAGACAACTATAATTATAGTAAATATTATATGAGACCTTGCCAGGAAAGTAGGACACATTTGCAAAGAATTTTATTCAGCTTCATGCAAAAATAAATGCAGTAAAAGCAAGACATGTGATGTTCATTTAACTTATATACGACTTATCTCATGAGCAAACAGTGTAGATCCAGATCAGCGAACACATCCGTACCGTATGGTAAGTGTCTGCACTGTTTGCTTTTTTTGTCAGAAGTAACCTAATAAATAAAAACAGGAAGAAACGTCGCCACGTGCCGAAAACCAGGTTTTCATTTAATACTTATACTTTTGTAAAGAAAATATCTGATATGAAGAAACTGAACTTCTATTTTTAGCAACAGTGACCTTGATCTTGATCACAGACTTCAGAGTTGCGTCTTGGTATAAGCGACCCAAAGAAAGTTTGGTGTCAACAGATCACAGCTAACTCAAGTAATAAGCAGAAACCTGAATTTCAATTTTTAGCAACAGTGACTTTGACCTTTATCACAGACATCTGGGTAGTAATCCCAAGTAGTGTCTTGATATAACCTACCCACAAACCAAGTTTGGTGTCAATAGGCCAAAGCAAACTCAAGCTATTGAGCAGAAACTGAATTTCTATTTTTAGCAACAGTGACCTTCAGCTTTATCACAGACACCTGGGTAGCAATCTCAAGCTGCATCTTGATATAAGATACCAACACTAAGTTTGGCGTCAATATACCAAAGCAAACTTAAGTTATTGAGGGAAAACTAAATTTCTATTTTTAGCAACAGTGACCTTGACCATGATCAGAGACACCTGGATAGCAATCCCAAGCTGCCTTTTGATAATATGAACTAAGGCACTGCCTCTTATCGAGCTCTAGCTGTAATAATCTCGGATAATGTTTTATTTTGTCATGTATTTGGCCAAAATATTAAAAAATAAATAGTGTCTAACATTTGTTAGCCTACTCATGCATGATATAATTATGTGATTTTTGGAAAGAATTTAAGTCTGCATCAACTTTCTCTGAATTCAGCTGCACAACTTTCAATCTGACTTACTAAACATTTGGGTTTTTAATGTGTAAAACATAAAGGCTTCTTGCTTAAATTTTACAACCCAAATGTTTTCCATTACCTCGATTAACGCAATATTGAATATTGATAAATTCTTAATTGATACATGTAATTTCTAATAATTATGTCACATTGTGCGTGATATATTATTGACTGAAGTATAAATTTTATTTTTTAGAATGTTACCTTGATTAAACTTGAATTTGTAACTTGTAATTGCACAAAATTGTGTCATGCTATTCAAAAATATATATGCATGTATATGCATAAAGTTATAATCTAGACCTAAAAAGTACTGTTTTTATATACATCACATTAACACCACATTGAGACTTCAATATATAGTGTAATACATCATCTAGATTTTGGGGCATATTTGTGCAAAGTCATTTGAAAATATCTGCAGGAATGACAATGCCATAGGAATTTTCAGTTATTAACAACAGTGATATTGAAGCAATAGATGCTGTGTGAAAAATATTGTGACAATATGGTACATAATTGAGCCAAGTTACTTGAATTTGCATGATAGTTACTCATTTAAGTTGAAAAACAGTTCAGCTATTGTGCTAAAATAGATGAAATAATCTCAATCAATTAAAAATAAACATGTACAATGTCATTTAGTCTGATTATCCATATGTAACACTCCTTTACAGGTCTTAGTAACTGATTTGAAACAAAATGCTTCTTTATATCTATTTTCTTTACCAAATGAATTGCTGTTGCCAATCAAATCATTCATTAAAAATGTTGTTGGTCCATTTTTTTAAATGTATAACAATGTTAAGAGAACTCAGATTATTGTAAAAATGTAAACCTGGGAACACATCAATTGGATATAAAAATGCCATTATTCATAACCACTTTTGGATCTCTGTCTGGTAATATATATACTGGAAAATGTGAATTTCAAGTTCTGAAGCTCATTCCAGTTGGTATTTTCTTGATTTTATATTTTTTATTGCAGAAAAGTAGGCATAACTACTGCAAAAAATAGGTAAATTTCTCTGAAAAAAGTTTTCTGTGTAAAAGTCCAGCTTAAGCAGATCCAAGTACCGGTATTTTCAGATTTTCACATGTATTTAAAGAGGCCAAAAACCCACTGACATTGCAAGAAATGTTTTTCTTCCTCTTCACAGCAATCTACATTTTTGTTTCAACAATTTAAAGGATTATAAAAGCTTTGATTTTTTTATTTTCTAAAACACAACCTTTTGATGCTGAGCAAATTTAGTGACACCATGCATATTTAACAAAATTTGCAAAAAAAGCACAACAAAACAAAACAGACACCTTGTAAATAGTGTATTTGATTATACATGTACCTCACATACATATTTTGATTATGAAATCAAGTTGAAATGTGCACATGACAGAAAAAAATGGTAATAATAGAACACTTTTAATTCCCAAAATGAGCTCTAACTTGATATTTGATACACAAGTCATGAAGTCTGCTTTCTGGTCAAACATTTTGGTCCCAACTGATAACTGATAATATAATGTGGAGATTAAACCTTTCCTCCAATTTGTACACACCTTTATGGCATGGAAGAACTGTGTAGATTCAGATCAGCCAGCACATCCATGGTGTCTGATCAGGGTCTGCAATGTTCACTTGTTTAAATCATTAGGTTATTTCTGACCAAAAAGTGAATAGTGTAGATCCTGATCAGATTGCACAGATGTGCCAGCTGATCTGGATCTACACTGGTCTCATATGGATAAAAAGGCATGTCTGTGGAGTAAAAGGGTAAATTTCTCTTTTATTTAAAATCTCATATTACTGTGTATTAAAATTTAAATGGTTTTAATCAGTAGTTACTTTGAGCAAATTATTGTCTATAAAATTTATAAAACCTGAAAGTTCATACATTTAGGGCAATCTGTCATGTATTTGGCCAAACTATATATAAAAAAGTGTGTCTAACATTGGTTTGCTTACTCATGCATGATATAATAATGTGATTTTTGAGGTATCATGTCAAATAGGCCACAAGTCATTTCAGGTAGTACTTGTAAGTCAAGTGTATATGACAATCACTATAAAGAGTTAGTTTCGTTTTTAGATTTACATAAGCTTTTAAAAAATAGTATCATTGTTAAATTGATATCTAAAATTGTGCTTGTCATCCTGAAACTCAAGAACAAATAAAACATCATCTGATTGTCGTTTTTGCTTTAAAATTTGGACTGTCATAAGAATTGGACTGTCATCAGAAAGTAAATTAATTTGTGTTATAGTCATAATCTGTTCCCTACACCTACCCAAGGTGTTGATTCTATCATTTTTGTCAGGGTGTCACATTGTTATATAAGATCACAATTTACAACACTTCCAGTAACAGTCAGAGGTGCTAATGCAAAATCAAAGGTGTCATATTAAATAAATAAATAAATTTATTTCTAAACCAATTTCCATGTTGGACAATGCAAAATACACAGCTTATGTTGCAACTGCATCAATATAAGATTCTGTGCTAGTGTAGAGCAAGACTTAGTGACTTGTGTAGACTAAGGTCATAGATCAAAAGAGCGTATTGTCACATAAATGATGTAAATTGTAGTTCTGATAGAACTTATTTTGTTCATATAAAACATTTTTATATTTATCTATGTTAATGTTTTTTTTCACAAAAAAGAAATAATTATAATGTTCTTTTCTTTTGTTGCAACATTTTGTCAATTGTTTTCCCTGCTGTTTAGTCATGATAATCTTGGACAAAAATCTGGAAAAAGTACATGCATGTTGCTTTGTACAAAATGTCCAATCAATGAAGCAACTTGTTGAAAAATATTTTATAAAACATCATAAACTGACATAGAACATATTAACACAATGATAATAAAATCTTTATAAATAAAATAAAAATGTGGCCTATTTTTGTGGCCTATTTGAGCTTTTCAAAATAAAGTGTGGCCCATTTGACTTGTTTGTGGCCTATTGACTGTAATCCATATACCAAATCCATGGTATTTGATAGTAAATTTGGTGTGGATAGACTGATAACGATCCCAATCTATCAACCAAAACAATAAACATAAACATTATGTTTATGCAGTGTAGACCCAGTGTAGACCCTGTTTTTTTTTGTTTTTTTTTGGGGGGGGGGGGGGGGGGGGGGGAGTAGGGCAGGGGCGGCCAGTTTCTTCAATATTTTTAGAAAACAGGATCAGTCTTCAAAGACTCTGTGGTGTAGATTTGCTCTTGTGTCAGGTGTTTTATAAAAATTATAAAAGAAATCTCATAGGCCTACCTCGTGTTCAGTTTTCAGCTATTTCACAAACAATTTCTTCGACTGCCATGGGCTCACATGTCTGAATGACGAACATGACCAGTGACAAAAAACTCTTATACAAAACTGAATTGTGGCGCTGGTCTACGCTAAGCTCTGTTTCTCACACTGAGTGACTGAACATTGCGAGATCCATTTCACAATTCAACTTCACATAAAAGTTGGTTCTCACCAGCCTTACATCTTGTTTTCAAGAAAAACTCCATGCATCTGATTTTTCCGTCACTGGGCCTTATGCTCCATTGAATTTAAAGGCCTAATAACCCACTGACAAGCTGCCATCCAGTAGTTTTCAACTTGTTTCCTAAGTCTAAAAATGGCCGATTGCTAGTATTGCTATTGGTTACAACGAACGACAACCTACTCTCTAAACTAACGATTTATTTTTTTGCTTTCCAAAATGCTAGTCCGATAATAATGCTAACGAATAATAAATTTTAATTTTTAAAGATATTTTGCAATTAGCGATTTATAAAAATAAGGCCAATAAACAAAATTTGTCAAAACAATACTTTGCCGTAAGTTTTTACCGGTCAGGTTTTTTCCCGTGTTTACATTGCCTTATGCTGTGCACAGCCGGTAACCAGCGCAAACTGAAGGACATTGAAAAAACTTGTTAGTGAATGGGCATTCCTGCGACCTTAAGACGAGCTTAATGCTCGGGTCGCTTTGCTACCCGAGCTAGAGCTCAATATCAGCTACTCATATACCAAGTTTGGCATCAATAGGTAAAAGCAAACTCAAGATATTGAGGGTAAGCTGAATATCTATTTTTAGCAACAGTGACCTTGACCTTTATCACAGACACCTGGGTAGCAATCCCAAGCTGCCTTTTGATATAAGCTACCAACAAACCAAGCTAAGCGTCAACAGGCAATTTGGCATCAACAGATAACATTTACAAAATACTTAACAAAATAATCTAAGTCAAAAAGGGGCATAACTTTGGCAAAACACAGTCAGGGGTAATGAAACTTGACCTGATAATTGGTACTGTGATGTCAAACGATGATGTTAAGTTTCAAAGCTATACCTTGAATGGTACCTGAGAAAAAGACAACTTTCACAAAAACTTAACAAAATTTCTAAGGTAAAAAGGGGCATAACTTTGTCAAAATAAAGTCAGGGATTATGAAACTTGTCCTGATTATTGGTATTGTGATGTAAGACAACTATGTTAAGTTTCAAAGTTGTATCTTAAACGGTTACTGAGAAAAACACAACTTTCACAAAAAACTTAACAAAATTTCTAAGGTAAAAAGGGGCATAACTTTGTCAAAATACAGTCAGGGATTATGAAACTTGTCCTGATTATTGGTATTGTGATGTAAGACAACTATGTTAAGTTTCAAAGTTGTATCTTAAACGGTTACTGAGAAAAACACAACTTTCACAAAAAACTTAACAAAATTTCTAAGTGAAAAAGGGGCATAACTTTGTCAAAATACAGTCAGGGATTATGAAACTTGTCCTGATAATTGGTATTGAGATGTCACACAACTATGTTAAGTTTCAAAGTTATATCTTTAATGGTTACTGAGAAAAACGCAACTTTCACAAAAAACTTAACAAAATGTTGACGCCCACCCATCCGCCCGCCAGCCCAACGACATACCCCAATCTAATAACCAGGATTTTTCTAAAGAAAACCTGGTTAAAAAACAGAACAGTAGATCCTGATCAGATGGCACATATGTGCCCATGCAATACAGATATACATATATGGAGGAAAGGGTTAATACTGACTGTTTATTTAGAATAATCTAAACCACTTATTAACATGACAAAATATGTCATGGGTGACACTGGATTAGGTACAAAATACATCAAAATGCTGTTTAGTCACAACAAACACAACCATGTTAAGAAAAATGGCATCATGTGATTAATGTATTAGAAGAATGAAGATATGCAAATAGGAACTGCTGGATAAGGCTCCAACCTTTACTAATTTTTGCAAACGTTTACACAGACCATGGAAAATGAAATGATCCTGTTTAAACATTGTTTAATGTACCATACCTGCAAGCAATGTGTCAAGTGTCACAGAACCTTGTAAGTTGCAAATAGCATTGAAACTCTTATTTTAACGCGATGTAATAGATCCATATACACAGATAGCTATCCAATCAGATCACTAAACTTCTGCGAGAAACCTGTGAGTTTCCAAATCTTTCAATTTTGCTAATTCAAACACATGATGGCGACATTGCGGAAACCCATAACAATGGGAGCGTTTCCTTACTTCGACCATGCAAATTACAGTATCAAAGTACAGTACATCTATTAAGTGCATTGTAATGTGACAATTGTGGACTGAGTGGTGTAAATAAAATTATTATTTGAACAGTATCTTTTACAGAAGCTAATAGAAAGTAAAAAAATGTTTTAAATATTTAAAGGAGATCGACTTATCTAAATTGTTTGATTATTGGTGTTAAAGTCATTCTGAATTGCCACTAGTTATGACTAAGAAAGGCCGATAAAGCATGCAATATCAAAGAAATTTAATGTGCACAGCCTGAAAATAGTTTGCACGCTTTTTATAACATTGCCGATTTTCAGTAAATATTATTTTCCGTAAAGCCTCTGGCTTTCACATGTATACAATAGCATGTCTGTCTGACGCTGTACGTGTCAATCGCCCATTTAAAAAACCGTGAAAGTAGCCCGTGACGCACCGGAAACGGTGTAAACCCCAACTGATCATTGTCTTTCCGGCGCTCGTAGCGTGTACACGTTGAATGTCAAACGCCTTGTCATGTGTATTTCACATGTTAATTTCTTGTTGTAAATTTCTTTTTGATTTTTGGGTAAGTTTTCCCTTTTGCTTGGTGTTTATTTTTATCTGGCTTTACCTCGGACGTTGTCCAGGTATATTTTTGTACCACTGCACCATGAGCCAGGTCGGGGACGATGTCCTCGACATCACGGAATCTGACTTTTCGGGTTTCGGCGAGGAGGATTTGCCTCCAGTAGTAAACAAAAAAGGTTCAAAGGAGGTTGCTAAACCCCAGAAACTAAAATCGGTGGTTCATATTCCGAAGCCGGGGGCTCTGAATAAAGACACATCTAAATCGTCGAAAGGCAAAAAATCTTCGACTAAGAGTCAGGCTCAGAAAAAACAAAGTTGCATTGCCTCTGGTAGTAGTAGGGATGTCTCTAGTAGTGGCAATGCAACTGGGTTTTTAAACAGTCTAGATGAACACACCATTTCTGTATTAAAAGAAAAACTAGGAATTAATTCATTTTCAAATTCTCAGTTTGATGAGGATTTTTTTGATGAACGCGTGGATTTAAATTCTGTCCCGAATTTGAATATAGAATTCGACACTTCCCCATCTGATCAGGAGTCTGTAGACTCTATTGGGGCTCAACGGCCTAGCTCTTTTAAAAAGCAGGCATCACACGATATGACAAAGAGGCTTATTGATTCTCTTTTTGGGGAGGAGCAACAACCCCAATCTGACTGGGTGTTGCCTAAGATTAAGGCAAAGGTCAAAGGACCCCCTATTCCCGATAATTTGGCTCAACTAGTAAATGTAGCCTGTACCAATCAGTGTGACACTGAATCACTTATTGATAAATATTCTGTTCCAGAGAATTGTGAGATGTTAAATCCACCTTTAGTTAACAATGAAATCTGGAAAATCCTAGACAAAAAGTCTCGTACTTATGATAGGCTCTTTCAGGATATTCAGAGCCAACTGGCTTCGGGTATGGTACCGATTTTCAAGTTAATAGAGGTTCTTAAACCTGCCATCATGGCTAGCGCAGAGGCCAAACAGTTAATTTCAGATTCTCTGACCATGTTAGGTCAAGTGCAACACAGTCTGAGCATACGCAGGCGCTATTTAATTAGACCCCAAATTAATAAGAGATATAAAAATCTATGTAATATCAGTATGCCTGTTACAACACTTTTGTTCGGAGATGATATTTCAAAAGAAATGAAAAGTTGTGATGCTGGTCAAAATCTTGGGCTTGCCAAGAATAATTATCCACCTTACAGTCGCTCGTCAAATAGAGGACGTTATCCACGAAACTTCAGAGGGCGTGGCAGATATATGCCCTACAACAATCCCTCTCCTTCACGTGGCTACGGTCGGGGCCAGAGAGGTTACAGAGGTGGAAGTAAAGCAACAGCAACCATTGGGGCCCCAAACGAGGGCAGTTAGGTGTGGTAGGTAGGATTAACAAGAGCTGTCAGAGGAGACAGCATGCTCGACTATTCGAATCATTTGAAACAAATGCAATTTGAAGATTAAAACAATAACAACTATGGCCATACATTCATGTGCAATCAGGAAAAATATTTACAAGTGAATGGTACGGGAGAAATTCTTTTCAAATAACAGAAATAATTCCTAAATGTACCATAAATATTAAACTGAATAGGGGAATAACTATGAAATATTTCTGAATTTGTTAGAAAACTTGTTAGTTATTTTTTATTAGAGACATTTACTTTTAGTCAAATATCAATCACTTCAGTAATGTTACAGAAAAAGAACTGAAATGAAAATATAATGGTAGTTTGAAGTTGATACCTTAAGTATTTGCAAAGTTATCGATGAAGTGCACTTAAGTGAAAATATAAGTGAAACTAGAAATGTGTCCATAGGACACGGATGCCCCGCTATGCATCATTTTCAGACACTCAAGTGCAATGATGGGAATAATACGCGATACACTGCCCTTTCATGGTGAACATTTGTGTCAAGTTTTTTTGAAATCCCTCCATTTATAATGAAGTTACAGCCTGGACAAGAAAATTCTATTTTTGGTAACAGTGACCTTGACCTTGGACCTTCAGGCTTGGGTATTGTGCGGACACACTGCCTTTTCATGAACATTTGTGCAAAGTTATTTTAAAATCCCTCCATTTATAACAAAGTAACAGCCAGGACAAGATAATTCTATTTTCAGTAACAGTGACCTTGACCTTTGACCTACAGGCATGGGCATGGTACGTGACACACCGCCCTGTCATGGTGAACATTTGTGTCAAATTATTTTGAAATCCTTCCATTCATAACAAAGTTACAGCCTGGACAAGAAAATTCTATTTTTAGTAACAGTGACCTTGACCTTGGATCTACAGGCATGGGTATTGTGCGGACACACCGCCTTGTCATGGTGAACATTTGTGCCAAGATATTTTGAAATCCCTCCATTCATAACAAAGTAACAGCCTAGACAAGAAAATTCTATTTTTAGCAACAGTGACCTTGACCATTGACATACAGGCTTGGGCATGTACGTGACACACCGTCTTGATATGGTGAACAATTATACCAAGTTATTTAAAAACCCAATAAGAAATAACAAAGTTACAGAGCGGACACGATTTTGCAAGAAAATTCTATTTTTAGTAACAGTGACCTTGACTTTGGACCTACAGGCATGGGTATTGTACGCGACACACCGCCTTGTCATGGTGAACATTTGTGCCAAGTTATTTTGAAATCCTTCCATTCATAACGAAGTTAAGGGCCGACTGTATATTTTGCTTAACACAAAATGTAAGCGAAAAAGGGGCATGATTTGAAAAATATTGGAAGAAGGGTTATGGGTCTTGTTGGTTATGATGTAGATTTTGATGGTGAAAATATATTTCAAGTTTCAAGGCAATATCTCAATTAGTTTTAAAGTTAGAGGCAAAATGCATATTTTGCTTGACACAAAATATAAGAAAAAAGGGGCATAACTTGAAATATATTGACAGCAGAGTTATGGGTCTTGTTGGTAATGATGTAGAATTTGATGGTGAATATATATTCCAAGTTTCAAGTTGATATCTCAAGTAGTTTATAAGTTATGGACCAAAGTGCATATTTTCCTTAACGCAAAATTTAAGTGAAAAAGGGGCATAACTTGAAAAATATTGGAAGCAGAGTTATGGGTCTTATTGGTAATGATGTAGAATTTGATGGTGAATATATATTCCAAGTTTCGAGTTGATATCATAAGTAGTTTTCAAGTAATGGACCAAAGTGCATTTTTTGTTTAACGGACGCCGACGCCGACACCGACGCCGACGCCGACACCGGGGCGAGTAGGATAGCTCCCCTATTCTTCGAATAGTCGAGCTAAAAATTGTTTGGATTTTTGGAAAAGGTTCACTAATGACCCATGGATTTTGCAAAGTGTTGAGGGTTATATGTTGGAGTTTGATGCCAGTCCAGTACAGTTTTCTTTGCCAAATGAAATAACATTTAATTCTGTGGAAATGGAAATAATAGATCAGGAGGTCGCTGAGTTGTTGAATAAAGGGGCCATAGTTCCTTCTCATTTGGAAGATGACCAGTTTGTTTCAAATATTTTTGTGGTGAAAAAACCCAATGGCAAATACAGACCTATTATCAATTTGAAACAGTTAAATAAGTTTGTCCATTATGAGCATTTCAAACAGGAACATTTCAAGGTTGTTCTTGACTTAATTCAAGAAAATGACTTTTTCTGTTCCGTTGATTTACAAGACGCATATTTTTCAGTCCCAATACATGAAGAATATCAAAGGTATTTAAAGTTTTTATGGAAAGGCAATATTTTTATGTTTGTTTGCCTTCCCTTTGGTTATAGTGCAGCCCCTAGGGTCTTTACTAAGTTGTTAAAACCGGTTTATGCATGGCTTAGATCTCAAGGCATCAGATGTTCATATTATATTGATGATTCTCTTAACATGAACAAGAACAAGATGGTCTGTGCGGAAAATTCACAACTTATTTGCAACACTTTGACATCTTTGGGTTATACTATAAATTTAAAGAAGTCAGTTCTTGTACCTTCTCAGGAAATCGTATTTTTTGGATTTATTTTGGATTCAGTCCAATTCATGGTTTTCCTGACTGATGAAAAAATACAAAAGATACTTTTTAAAGCCAAACAGTTGTCAGCATTGGATATGGTGGTAGTTAGAGAACTGGCATCCTTTATTGGTTTATTAGTCAATGCCTTTTATGCTGTGTTGGAAGCACCCCTTCACTATAGAGAATTAGAAAGATGCAAAGTTTCAGGTTTGGGATTAAACAATAGTTATGACAATTTCGTAACTCTTAGTTCTGGCGCAATTTCAGAGTTGCATTGGTGGATTGAAAACATTGAAACTAAAAATGGTAAACATATTCGGCCTAAAAGCATTGATTATACCTTTCAGTTTGATGCATCCTTGTTAGGATGGGGATGCTTTGACACAAATTCTCATCAGTTTGCAAATGGAAGGTGGTCTACAAGAGAAGCGCTTAATCCCATTAACTATCTAGAGCTTTTGGCCATATTTTGGGGTCTCCAATCTTTATACAAAAATGTTAGAAATTGCCATATTAAAGTATTCTCTGATAATGTTAGCGCAGTTGTGTATGTAAATGAGATGGGAGGAATGGCATCTGTTGCGATGGACACTTTAGCTCGTAAGATATGGGCCTGGTGTTTAGAAAGAGACATTTTCTTGTCAGCAAGCTATCTAAAAGGTTCCGAAAACTATCAAGCAGATTTTTATTCACGTAATTTTTCACACTCAACAGAGTGGACATTGAAAAAGGAAATTTTCATTCGAATATGTAAAGAGTTTTTTATCCCTGATATTGATATGTTTGCATCCAGACTCAATTTTCAAATTGATAGATATGTCTCTTGGTTGCCAGAACCTGGATCATATCGAACAGATGCTTTTTCCTTTTCTTGGGCTGATTATAAACCATATCTGTTTCCACCTTTTGCTTTGATAGGAAGGGTGATTAATAAGCTAGTCCAGGATAAGGTTCAGAGAGCTGTTTTGGTTTTACCTTTTTGGAGATCTCAGTTTTGGTTTCCACTTGTATTGGATTTGTTGATTTCTATTCCTGTCAGGCTACCACGTCACAAGGACCTTCTCACAATGCCTCACGACAAGTCTTTACATCCTCTCGGGAAATCGTTACGGATGATCGCAGTGGAACTATCTACGGATACCTCAAAGGTCAAGGCCTTCATTCATCAGCTATCAAGGTCATCATCAACTCTTGGAAAAAGGGCTCCCAGAAACAGTATGATTTGGCCTGGAGAAAATGGTATTTTTGGTGTAAAGGGAAAGGTAAAAATCCCATTAAAACGACTGAGATTGAGGTAATATCTTACTTGTTTTCTCTATATAGTGACAGTAAGTCATACTCAGTGTTGAACACACACAAGGCAATGTTGTTACAAACTCTAGGAATACTTGGAAACAGTTGGTGTTCTACTCCATCACTGATCACCCGTTTTATGCGAGGAGTTTTTATTTCCAAGCCACCTTTACCTAAGTACAAGTTTACTTGGGATGTTTCTTGTGTTTTAAAGTTGTTAGCCTCTTGGTTTCCGGTAGAAACCCTGAGTTTGAAAAAGTTAACGTTAAAATTAACAGCACTTATAGCCCTTGCAACGGCACCGAGGGCTCAGACATTAGTATCTTTGAATTTAAAGTTTATGAAAGTGTTTGAATCCAGAGTTGTGTTTTATTTTCCCAACCTGTTGAAAACTTCACAGGTTGGCAGAACTAACAGTTTTAATTTGGAATTACAGCATTTCAATGATGAAAGTTTATGTGTTTTTCACACTTTGCTTCATTATATGAAGGTTACTAAAAACTTGAGGAACAGTGACCAATTGTTAGTGTCTTTTGTTTCTTTCAACCCCGTTACTTCAAGTACTATTGCTAGGTGGTTGAAAACTGTATTGCAATTATCTGGGATTGACACAACAGTTTTTTCAGCTCATTCCTTTAGGTCAGCCTCAGTTTCAGCTGCTTATAAAGGATCTTGCAGTGTGAGTAACATTCTAAAGACGGCCGGCTGGAAATCTGATGGAAATTTCTATAAATTTTATCACAGAACTGTAGTCCGTAATAAGGATGTACCTTTTATGAAAGCAGTTTTTTCTCAAGATAGGGTGAAGTGAAAGGATTTTTTGTTAACATTCTGTTTATTATAGTGTTATAATTAGACAGATTATCAGTGGATCTAGTTCTTTATTTACATGTGACTACTGTTATGAATTTATTGGTTTATTGGTTTAAATAAACAGAGGGTTATGTTTAGCTGACTTTTGTAGCTTGTTTTTGTTTGACTAGATTTACTTTGTTGTCGACACTTTAAAGATGCTATTGTATACATGTGAAAGCCAGAGGCTTTACGGAAAATAATGTGCCCTCATCCAAGCGTTAGTGATGGATGAGGGGCATTATTGGAGTAAAGCCGGAGGCTGAGCATGTATCAACCCTCCCAGTTATATTCTGTTTGGTGAATTTTACACCTATTGTTTATTTTTGTTTGACCCTCCCCGTTGTGTTGGGGTCGCCAACAAATCTTCTTTAAAAAATGATCAGTTGGGGTTTACACCGTTTCCGGTGCGTCACGGGCTACTTTCACGGTTTTTTAAATGGGCGATTGACACGTACAGCGTCAGACAGACATGCTATTGTATACATGCTCAGCCTCCGGCTTTACTCCAATAATGCCCCTCATCCATCACTAACGCTTGGATGAGGGCACATTTTTCCTCCTTGATAATTAAGTGGTCGTTGGGTTAAACGTTCCGAGATTCTGTAAACATTTACGGCCTGGAACCGAAATGATACCGGTTACACGTGTAAACGTTGGAGCCTTACTGCTGGACAACATCCACTGTAATATTTTTAAGAACTCTTGCCAGGATTACAGATCTCGCAATGTCACAAGTGTACATGTAATATAGGCTTTGCCCTATTATTATCGCTTCATCAGGTCGCCAAATCACTATAATAAACCAACAATGAATGCAATAAATGTATAATAATAATACTGATATACACTTTTGATGAGAGTGCATTCTAATTAATCTTTCCAGTAACAGGTCTACCTATCAGCCAGGAATAATCTATGGATACAGGGGATAATCTATTAGGTGATAAGAGAAAACAAGTCAACAACATTTTCAATAAACTGTTATTTTGAGAGTGATTCTTGAAAGTGTTTTAAATTTTGTGTAAATTTATAGTTTTTATGAGTACATACAATAGGCAAATGCACTGTTTTACATGTACGCAAAATCATTCATTAACTGAAGTATTATCTAAAATTCTTATTCTGAGCTAAAATAAAAGATAATTTCAATTTTCTTACCAGTAAAAAAACAGTCTCCAAAACAATTAACCCGTTACTCTATAGACATACTTTACCATATGGCAAACTGTGCAGATCCAGATCAGCGATCATACCTTTACTGTCTGATCAGGATCTGCACTGTTTGCTTCTAGGTCACAAATAACCCCTTAGATCTAATAGTGAATAGTGCTGATCCTGATCTGAAAGCACAGATGTGCCAGCTGATCTGTATCTACACTGGTTTCACATGCGTTAGAACTTATATATATTGAGTAAAGAATTAAATACAGAGGAAAAGAGAAGCAAAGTATGGAACATGATTTATCTGAAAAAATCTTAATACAGCACAAACAAATAACAAACTAGACTGTGTCCTCAGGACACTGATGCCCCCACTGCTGCAACAACATTTGTTACAAAATTTTGTACCAGGTATTAACAACATGTGGTGATCATGATTAGTAAATGAGGAGTAAGTGCCACAAGATTTAATAACTAACATAAAGAAAGGGCCATAAGTCTGGTTAAAATTGTTGCCAAGACAATGTCTTTACAACAATCTTCACATCATGTCTAATCAACTAAGAAAGTTTGAAAGAAATCAACTAAATAGGAAATGTGGAGTTGATGCCACAAAATTTTATAAGTGGAATAAAGAAAGGGCCATAACTTTGGTAAAAATGGCAGCAGGAAAATATCTTTTCTTTATGATCATCTACCCATCCAGCTTGATCATGTGTGCAAGTTAGAAAGAAATCTGTCCAAAAGTAAATGAGGAAATGATGCCACAAGATATTATTACTGAAAAAAACAAAGGGCCATAACTCTGGTAAAAATGGTCGCAGGAAAAAATCCTTTCTTCACGATCATCTACACATCCTGCTTAATCATCTGTGCAAGTTTGCAAGAAATCCGACTTATAGTTTAGAAGGATTTGACGCCACAAGATTTAATGACTGAAATTAACAAAGGGCCATAACTCTGGTAAAAATGGTCGCAGGAAAAAAATCCTTTCTTCATGATCATCTACACATCCTGCTTCATCATCTGTACAAGTTTGCAAGAAATCCGCCTTGTAGTTTAGGAGGAGTTGATGCCACAAGATTTAACTACTGAAATTAACAAAGGGCCATAACTCTGGTCAAAATAGTCGCAGGAAAAAATCCTTTCTTTACGATCATCTACACATCCTGCTTGATCATCTGTGGAATATTGAAAGAAATCCACCTTATAGTTTAGGAGGAGTTGATGCCACAAGATTTGGGGACGTACTTTCGTACGGACGGACGGACGTACGGACGGACGAGTGCAACTCTATATGCCTTCCACTTTGTGGGGGCATAAAAAGACAACTTAAAGTGTTTTCGGCTACATGTAGGATTGTCAGTGAAAAAAACCACATTTAAAGCATAAAGTATGCCACATATGGAAAAAAGCTGTGCAATTAAAAAGAAATAAATTCTATGGTGCAAACTTGTTTAAGAAAAGGTAGAGTCTCCAATATATTTTTGTCCACAAAAATTCAACAGATCTAAATGGCCATTCTCCAATAGTTCAAGGAGCAATCCAAGGCAGCAATATCACTTTGTTTGAATCACATTTTCTTGAAAGCAATACTTCTTCTGTACAAGTTATTAATGTGCTTTCAAGCGCTTCAAAGAGATATCATATATTATGAAAACATCAATTGAAAGTTGTTAGAGAATAAAATTTGAAAAACTATCATTTTCACTTCGTATTTTAACCCACAATCCTTTTCAACAAATGACCTAAGTTATATAATAATACCTACACACATAAAACAGTAGACAGATTGGAAACAAAAAAAACCACAAATCTGTTAGTAGCTTTTGTTCAGAACTAATGTGAGGCACTTAAAATTAGGTACATGGCAATCGTTACAAGACTGTGGTTTGATTGGTCAGATTGATTAGATCAATTCCTTGTTCTTAAAAGAGCATCTAATTGGTCAGATCAAGTTCCTTTTTTTCTGCCTGCTGATTGATTAGATCAATTCCTTGTTCTTAAAAGAGCATCTAATTGGTCAGATCAATTATTTAAACAAATAAATGAGCTGCAAAATGCAAAAATTTGTCTGCGGTGATATTTTTTGTATATTTTACTTGTTGTTTTGTTAAGATATGAAGGACAATTATCTTGCATTTTGTGATTAATTGCATTATAAATACGTATTGTTGTTTGCTCAACTTTATTTTTGTCTAAATGATGTTAAAGTCCTGAAGACATTATGGCACATCTCAAATATACTCACAAGAAAAACTAAAACTTCTTATTTTTTTACATAATCAGATTAAACTAGATGTTTTTTGTGAAAAACGCATGTCTCCCCCCTGTGCCGCCCCCCCCCCCCCCCCCCCCCCCCTGAGCCCAGACCCCTGTGACCTTGACCTTTGACCTACTGATCCCATAATCAATAGGGTTCTTCTACTTAATAAGGGCTATTACCCTATTTAGTTTGAATGCTCTGGGTCAAGCGGTACTCCAGTAATTGACCGGATACGGTTTTTACTCTTTGGGGCCCCTGTGACCTTGACCTTTGACCTACTGACCCCAAAATCAAAAGGAATCCTCTACTCAATAAGGACATCCATCATATTAAGTTTGAATGGTCTGGGTAAAATAGAACTCCTATTATTGAGTGGAAACGGTTTTCACTCTTCAGGCCCCTGTGACCTTGACCTTTGACCTACTGACCCCAAAATCAATAGGGTTCTTCTAATCAAAAAGGGCTATCACCCTATGAATTTTGAAGGCTGTGGGTCAAACGGTACTCCAGTTATTGAGCGGAAACGGTTTTCACTCTTCAGGCCCCTGTGACCTTGACTTTTGACCTACTGACCCCAAAATCAATAGGGTTCTTCTACTCTATAATGGCTATCAACCTATGAAGTTTGAAGTCCCTGGGTCAAAGGGTACTCAAGTTATGGAGCAGAAACAGTTTTCACTCTTCGGCCCCCTGTGACCTTGACCTTTGACATACTGACATCAAAATCAATAGGGTTCTTCTACTCAATAAGGGCTGTCATCCTATGAAGTTTGAAGGCTCTGGGTCAAAGGGTACTCGAATTATTGAGCGGAAACGGTTTTCACTCTTCGGGCCCCTGTGACCTTGACATTTGACATACCGAACCCCAAAATCAGTAGGGTTCTTCTACTCAATAAGGGCTATCACCCTATGAAGTTTGAAGGCTCTGGGTCAAAGGGTACTCAAATTATTGAGCGGAAACGGTTTTCACACTTCGGGTCACTGTGACCTTGACCTTTGACCTACTGACCCCAAAATCAATAGGGTTCTTCTACTCAATAAGGGCTGTCATCCTATGAAGATTGAAGGCTCTGGGTCAAAAGTTACTTGAGTTATAGAGCGGAACGGTTTTCACTCTTCGGGTCACTGTGACCTTGACCTTTGACCTACTGACCCCAAAATCAATAGGGTTCTTCTACTCAATAAGGGCTATCACCCTATGAAGTTTGGAGGCTCTGGGTCAAAGGGTACTCGAGTTATTGAGCGGAAACGGTTTTCACTCTTTGGGTCACTGTGAACTTGACCTTTGACCTACTGACCCCAAAATCAATAGGGTTCTTCTACTCAATAAGGGCTATCACCCTATGAAGTTTGAAGGCTCTGGGTCAAAGGGTACTCTAGTTATTGAGCGGAAACGAAGTGTGACAGACGGACTGACGGACAGGGCAAAAACAATATGTCTCCCCCAGAGTGGGGGAGACATAATTCATTTGAACTCTAGACTGAACTTTAATTCATTTTATTTATGATAAAAAAGTTATAAAGCAAAAGTCAACACCTTTTAACTGTGCCCAAGGTTATAAAACTGAGCAGTCGCCATTTCAGCCAATCAGATGCTTGAGATTTGAGACTGGTTTCCAATCTCAGCTTTATAACCTTGGGCACTGGTTGGGATATTGAAACTATCTTAATATAACTAAGCCTAAATCCTGAAACAAAAGCATCTTACAAGAATACTAGTATGGTGCTCAGCAAACTACAAAGGCTGTAATAAAAGGAACAGATTATTAGCAGAAACAGTAGCTTTGTTCAGGAGGTGGCTGACTCATGACATTAAAATTTTGTAAAGCAACACTGAGTACCAATGGCTTTAAGCCATCTTTATGGCATATAGAAGTATTAAGTATAATGCCTAAACAAGAAAAAAAACATCTGCATTAATACTCAACCTAATGCATGTACTTATAACAGTTAGCATCTTCAAAGCGCAGAAACAGAATTCTTCAAGGCAAAATAACATTAATTCCTTATTAAATCCTTCAGGGTTTGCTAAACTTCCAACAAGGTGGGGTAGTCAGACATAATACTTGTACTTTAGTCAGTTAAAAATAAAACATCATTGCTTTTCTTAGAAAAATCACATAAATATTATTTGTAAGTAGTTTATGACAGAAAACACCTCAAACATCTTTGAAGTAAATTCCTAAGTTTACTTAAATACCAGTAAAAAGTCAAGGCGTAAGATTAATAGGTCTTGTTGGAAATAAAGAAGGTCATTTCTTTTTAGTTTTGAGATTGATCACTTCAGTAATATCAAACATATTGGAAAAAAACTTAAACATTTAAATGATGAAAAATTTGAGAAAGAGGATGTAACTGTGAATTTGGTTTTTGAAGGCATGGTTCTTGTGCTCTGCACATATTTTAATTGCCATTTATCAACATTTCATGAATCAGTAAGTTCCCTCCAACAGTTGTGACAAGATTTATATATTAAAACTTTAAAGGGGTTTCTGTTCACAACATAACTTTCCAATGCCGTTTTCAATAATCTGAGAATTATTATGTTTAGACAGACACTACAGATGGAATGGTTTATTGAGTCGGCAGACTCAGTGAAAACCAATTTTCGACAATCGTTTTTGCTTTACTATGAACCTAACAATTTGAGGGTTGCATGCAATACTGTCCTAACTCCTTCTTTATTTCAATGTAGTAACGACAGTACTTGCATGCTACCATAGAATGTATGCTTGCTACCCTAGAATATAGTTCTTAGTTTCAAAAAGTAAGTCAATGCTACAAAGCGGTCAATTTTGTAATTCTGTGCAAAACGATAAAATTTATATTAAAAAATATGGAATCAATCAATATTTGAAGAAATTTAACTCGTGGAACGTTCGACAAGATTTTGAGTCATGAACGCGCATGAATACCTGATGGCGGAACGCCATATTGGATTCGACAACGTTCGGTGAAGACGAAAAATCCATCGTAATCAAATGAACAGCGAGTATTTATCGAGATATTTTCGTGATGCAATGTTTTTATAACACCCAGGTTATATTTGAATGTATATTGACAATAGAAGTTCTCTTTGTAAATAGAATTATTCATATGGAAATGGAGGTGGATTTGGTGGTTTTCGAATGGTAGCCTACGTTACAAAATCATTGTAAAACTTGAAATTTTAGATTCGAAAGACTACACCGCAGTAAACGTGATTTTGGCTCTTTGGGTTTTATTGAACGGTTACGTCATTTAATTAATTAATGCACTCTCCAAAATGAAAGTAGGAGTCTCAAAATCGACCGTAGGGCTAAGCGAAACTTTTTTAATTTAGGGCCCTAATCATTGTGGATATTAATTGTGGAACCTTGTAGAGATGTAAGTAATCAAATTATTTCAATGTATTGCTTTGAAAAAAGTTGGATTTTGAACGATTAACGAATTACTTGGTAAAATATCGTCACTCGTGTAAGAATTATTGAATGCTTTAAAGTAAAACATAAAGCATCTGATTCACAATGATTTTTTATAACATTTTGATCTATTGAAAATTATGTTTAAAGTAATTTAAAATTCATACATGAATTGATTTAACAGATATATTAATAAATGCATTTTATGCATTTGATCATAAGAGCCTGAATTTCCATCAGAAAATATCCAGATCTAACCCATTTCCAAACTGTAACCAGCTACATAGTTGACACAAGATTTTCTGAAGTATAAAATTTCAAAGAAATGAAAATCTAATGTTTTCAATAATTGCATGTTATATGTAGACCTTATGAAATCCGCTATCAGAAGTTTTTCCTACTTTCAGTTTTGTCTTACACTCCATTCCATATGTTTCACAGGTCATTTAATCAGAACAGATATTCTCAAAATTAATAACCCAGGGAAAACCATAAGAAGAAAAAGAGTAGCACCTCAGGGATTCACCAAGTTTATACAGAAATGGGAACTTCACAATATTTATTTAATAGTATCTCTTAAATGCATTTCAGGTAAATTTTGCATCCCGGAAGAAAGAATGAAGTATTTATTAATTGATTTAATTATTCATAAACAGGTTTAGATGATTTTTGGTTCTGGTCAGACATGTATCAACCATTTGAACCATTTGAAGCGGTATAGAACTGTTTGACGTCATGCAATGAAGTGGACAACAAAAGTGAAGGTAGAAAATAATGTTTGAGTTAAATCCAGAATGACTGTTTAGGAGATGTAATTATTTTAAACAGTATATTTTAGTTTCTTTGTAATGCTTGAGCTGTGATAACGCTGTCAACATTGCAACTGGTAAATTATTTTAACATGTTAATGGGTGGGGTACAAATCCGTTGCATTGGGAAAATGTAATATTTTTTCCTATCTGAATATTTTCTGATGGAAATTTAGGTTCCTGTAATTTGATAAATAACTCAAATTAGTTTCATAGTGTTAAATTAAGTCTTGTTAATAGTAGAATTGCCTAACAAAGTGACAATAAATTATGAAATGAAAACCAAAGATATACATTTTGTTCACTACAAACATGTGCCAAATTATAAAAATGAATATATTGTCTCCCTTTTGATGTTACACCAGTATTAAGTATTGAAGTGAACCTAGGTTTACACAGTGTTTCAGTTCAATAATTTTGATGTAACAAGTATTCATTTATTAGCCTTCCATTACAAATTGTTTTTAGGTAAAATAAACCAAAACTACTTAAGACATTAATTTTATGTCTATTTCATTCTATGATTTTTACCCAGACTTGAATTCTGATCAGCAATGTAAAATAAATTACCGGTAGTTATTTGAAAAGGAACCCACTTTGTGAATTTTAGTGATAACCCAATTTGACCAGTTTATAAGAGCAGTCAACACATTTTTGACTTTTTGCAGGCTGATACTTTCTGGTTAATTTTAAAGTGACATGCCTGGATCCATATTTTATTTTTTTCAAAAGAAGGAAACACATAATAACTCTGGAAGTGATGAAACAATATGGATACTTAATTCAGTTAATCAACAGTTAATCAATATAACTTTATGAAATTTTCTTGAACGGCTGTTGGAACAGGCATTTTAACTACAAAACAAATGACAGCACTCTTTTTCACAGCAACTAAAGGAAAAACATTTTTCACAGTCTAAAAGATTGTGGGTGACTTTTTGTAGATACACCTCACACCTCAGACTGAATGGATTTCAATGCAGAATAGAAACAATCTGAAGAAAGACCATTCTAGCAAAGTACAAAATGAGAGTAAACTAATTGTTATGATCACTCACTTAAAAAATAAAATAAGTTATTATAAAGAATATTTGTAATTTGAGCAAAGATCAAAATAATTGTTATTATTTCATGGGTGCATTTGCCTGAAAATCAGGTTTTTGTGTGTCTAAAAATGATTGATTTTCTTCATTTACCCTAAATAAATTTTCAGGATTTCAGGTTTTTTTAGAAATCCTAACTTGCACTCTTGCAATTTTGTGTTTGTTAATTTCAGTGATAAAATGAAATGAAAGAAATATGCCATCTCTGGTTCAAAAAGCATGAAATTGGAAGAGGAGTGGAAGAAGGATAATGGTATATTAAATTTTATTAATTGACTATTAATAGGGCTCTCACCAGACTTGCAAATCAGGGAGAGTTTTGTTATAATTTACTGCATTATGGAGAAGTTTGCAGTCAACAGCTTT
This sequence comes from Corbicula japonica, assembly GCA_038501625.1. Lineage (NCBI taxonomy): Eukaryota > Metazoa > Mollusca > Bivalvia > Venerida > Cyrenidae > Corbicula > Corbicula japonica. The sequence goes on from JAZAYU010000053.1 coordinate 3,078,503, forward strand.
CTTTCCCTATATCGTAAATACAAAATGACTTCTAACAAAGCTCAAGTCAACAAAGAGAGAAGTCTGGTCACTTTTGATGAGACTAATTCCTTCAAGTCTCTCTCTAGTGAGAGCCCTGTATTAATATACAGTAAAGGCATTGCATACTTTGCCCTTTTCTTTTACATGACTGCAGTGTGGCAAAATCTCGAGGCATGTCATCACCTGACACCACATCAATACTTAAGTATTTTATAATGGCCCAGCAATTCTCATATTGGTCCAGAACACCTGTATCGGCCCAGTTTAGTCTTCATATGAATTTGAACATGTTATTGGGCCTCGGGCTGTCATATTTACCCTCGGCCTTCTGCCTCAGGCATATATGACTACCTTTGACCCAATAACAAGGTCAACTTGAATTCACTTGATTATTAACATTATATATAACAATATTCATCTGTGGGCCACCTTCAACTAACACGATGGGTTGCTTATTTGTTTTTTAAGTTGGGTAATCTCATATAAATGTGTCTCAAAAATCCAATGCTGTTTCAACTTTCATGGTTAATAACTTGACCCTTTACTCCATTTACATGCCATTTTACCACATGGGTAACCAGTGTAAAATCCACATCAGATAGAGATAGCACAAATGTAGCTCCAGACCAGCTGGCACATCAGACATTTTGAGGTCTCATCATTCTGTATCTACTCTGTTCATTAGATACATTTAAAGCTCTAATTAACAGGAAGGAGATGTGTCAGCACCTAGATTTACAATAGTTGCTCATGTGTTAAAAGGTGTATCCAACGAATAAAATGAAGTATCAAAATGCAGGTGTTTTTTTGTAGTAATTAACCCTTTACTATAATATTATACACATTTTCATGCCTTTTCATGATCTGATCTGGATCTGCACAGGTCACATTGTGGTCAGAAATAACCTATTGAAATTTGAATAAAAAAGCTAACGCCGTAACGGTTTAGATCCTAATCAGGCAGTATGGATGTGTCGGCTGATCTAGATCTACACTGATTTCCCATGCCATAAAGGCATATGGACCCAGGGCACGACAAATCCAATGCCTGGTTCCCGCGGGCTACCGCATTCGACCCTGCGGACTACCAAAAAATTCTAGCGAGTGCCCGCCGGGCCACCTTAAAATTCCCATATTGGTTGCCCGGCAAATCATTATTCCAATAAACAGGAAACGTTATGACATTCCACTGTAAAACAACACGCGCGTGTAATTATCGATTTCGTCACCTTTGACCTCTCGCTGTCAGTCTCGCATGCTCTGTTGTATGCTATCTATGTATTTAACCGAGCGCGAGGATATGGCGAGATTATGCGTTACTTTAATAGTAAGTAAGTAGTAAGTAAGTAAAGTCTTTATATAACGAGGCTACACATTTGGTTTCCCAATCTTCCATGTGAGCCTCTAAAAACAACATTAGTTACAATTTTACAGCATCAAATAACATAATGAGAATCATGAAATTTCAAAACATACATAAAACACATCATACAAATGCACGCTCACACACACATTCACAATATATATACATTACTTTTACTATTAAATATATTGAAGCTATTGACAAGGTTTAGACAAGGATGTAAAATGCCAGTTTATATACAAAGCTTGAAATTCACTAAGTGATTTTGCTTGACGAATGTTTAGTGGGATATTATTCCACAGTTTAGCACCTGAGTAATCAAGGGATTTTCTAAAGACTTCTTTTTTAGGTCGTGGTACTACAAGATCTGAATTACTTGCTGACCTAAGGTTACGATCATGTCTTTGGTGTACAAATTGGAATTTGTTTTTCATGTACTGTGGAGATGATGTATCATTTATTGATTTATACATAATGATAGCTTTTTTGTATATTATTCTTTCATCAAATCTCATCCAGTTTAGTTGTTTAAATAATTCAGCAGATGGAGCATCATAACTTTTGTCAAGAATAATTCTTGCAGCTCTTTTTTGAAATTTAATCATTTCTGCAATTAATTCATTGCTGCTATTGCCCCAGATTGTGCAACAGTAATCTAAATGAGGTAACACATAAGCATTAAAAAATAATTTTCTAGAATGTAAATCAAGGTATTGCTTTATTCTAAGGAGAAGATATAATTGGGAGTTACATTTTTTAATTGTCTTTTCTATTTGAGTTTGCCACTTCAGTTTATTGTCAACAAAAACGCCTAGTAACTTTTCACTTTCAGAAAATGCAATTTCCTGTTCTTGTAGGTGTATTGGTTTAAGTGGTGGTTGTGTATTGTTAGATGTCAGGTACATTGCTTTTGTTTTCTGAGCATTTAGTAACATTGCATTTTGTTTACACCATAGGCTGACATTTTCAAGGTCGGTTTGGAGTTTATAATTTAACTCTTGTGCACAGAGTCCTGATGCTTAATGTGTTTTGATTAGATCATATTCCGGTCAATTAAACAACATGTTGATTGCAACTTTCACAGTTTCGGCTACCTAATTTACGACAGATCAAAGATGTAATTGATAAGTATGTCAGTTGATTGAGGATGATTGGGTTAATTATTACGTAGGTGAGAAAAGCAATGGTCGGCGAGAAAATAAAAACTTTGGGATTTTTAAATATATGATAAAATTAGATATGATAAAAATTACTTTTAAAGAAGTATTTCTCCATAGGTTGAGTTTCTGTTTCCAATTTTAATCATATTGATTTAAATTAGATCATATTCAAGCATGGTGTTTAATTAAAGTTAACAGAATAGGCTAGATAAATTAAAAATCTGATGTTTGTTGTTTAAGGAGTTTCGGGGGCAGACAGAGTGATGAAACTTAAATTAAAATATTATGTATTTCTTTTCTTTTTTTATCCAAAGGCAAGAATGAATTTAAGTATTTGATATGATTAGGCTAGAAACTGGTTGCTGATTAATAAAGGGTTAATAAAAGAAAAGAGATATAATGAAATTATTTCTATTTAGGAACGAGAGTGAGCCTACGACTCAAACCTCATCATCAAATCACAGCCAGCTGTCAACTCCCAAATCAGTGAAGAGAAAACTAGATGATAAAATCACATCAACGCCCAAACGACCCAAATTCTCAGACAAAGAATATGACAAGAATCAACGGGTTCAAACATTTCAAGTCAGATGGCTTACTTCATATCCCTGGGTGAAACATGATCCCGGAAGTGGTGCAGAAAATGACCTGGGATTTATGTATTGTAATAAAGTAAATAAATAAGGATTTATGTATTGTAATAAGGTAAATAAATAAAAGTAAATAATCTGAGAGGTGTTTTAGTATTGACTAGTAATCCAAACCATCCCATCATTGTTGTAATGTGTATATATCTAAGGTAATAAATACGCAACCGAAAAGTCCGGGCTACCAAGCAAAAATCCTGGTAGCCCAGTGGGCTACCAAGTAATTTCAGGATTTGTCGTGCCCTGATTATGGAGGTAAAGGTTAAATGGGATAAATTGTGTATGAGCCTATAGGAACTGAAGATGGCTTGAAGCTTACACCAGAAATACCTCTTTTTTGTGATATTTATAAAAATAGATGAATTATGACAACATTGTAATCTGTTAACTAACCTGCATCATCAAATTATGTACAACTTCATAAGCAACAAAAAGTACAGTGAAATTGGTTTTGGTTATTTGTTATGATTAAAATACAACATTTATTTTCAGCCATGTGTATCATCAGTCTTGTGAAAGCTGTGGACTTGAAATGTCTGTAGAATTGGTAGAACATAAGGGAGCAGAATATGAATGTTCATTTTTTGTGTCGCCCTTTCAAAGAAAAGGCAATACATAGGGATCGCTTTGTCTGTCCATCCATCTGTCCCAAAAACTTAATGTTGGTTATAACTTTGCCATTTCTTAATATTTCTTCATGAAATTTTCAAATTATATTGTTTGTGACAACATGCTTGAGCTGATATTAATTTTCAAGTCAAGGTCACATTTGATGGAGTTAATCCCTTTTTGTACTTTTTTTTAACAGAAAAACTTAATGTTGACTTTAACTTTGACTTTTCTTAATATTTCTACATCAAACTTTCAAATTATATTGCTCATGACAACATACTCATCATGACTCCAAGTTCTTTATGTCAAGATGGGGTTATTCCCTTTTTTGTTCTTGCATTTTTAACTTGATCTAGTTCCCAGGGCGACACAAGTGAACACCCATCTAATGTAACTTTTTGGTGGATTCTGGCAATTAATAACCAAAATTACCCTTAATTTAAAGAAAACAAAGACACTTCAGCTAAAATCATTACAACTTCAATATAAATAGGTTATTTGTTGAAATTAATATTTCAGGATAACAGCTCTACATGGAATGCTGTGAGGAGACCAGTTTGACAATTCTGTCTATGACTGTCTGAGGGAGCATACAGCCTTTAGATTGCCACTAATTCCTGCAATGGAGCATGCTGCTTTTATAATGGACAAGAATAAAAAAATCACAAATGTCGATACAAATAGTGGATGTGAAATGGAGACAAGTTATATAAAATATAACCAAAACGTTTTAATGTGCACCTCATTAAAAAAACATCAGTTGACAAAAAAGCATCAGTGTAATTGTGTGTTTGAACATTATTTGCTGAATAATAGAGCCATTGAAAAAAACCATAGTGTCACTTGTAGTATTAATTAAAATCATGTGACCCAATTCTGTTTGTCGATTTCAAGTTTGAATATTCAAAGATTATGACTAGCTTAGCTACTTTTTTCTGTCATTGGTGTCACCGTATCTCAACTCAGAATTTTAGGTGCTGTCTAATGATACTGCGCTTGCAAACAACTGCTCACAGGATTCTTCCACACTTACAAAAGTATTCACGCCATTAAGGTAATATTCCATTCGTCATTGCACTCTCATTGATAAAATGAAAAATTAAAAAGTCTCTCTAAATGCAAAATGCAAGGACGAAAGGAGTAATACCTTTAAATAAAGCGTTTTGTTTGAGAACTGACCAGCGTTGTTTCACTGTTGACCATATGACCTATGAAGTATGATATCCTTCACTTAATTGTGATTGGTCAATTTCATTTTATTGTCTACAAGTCCAATCATATTCAAATTATGCTTTTAGACATATTGTCCTACCACCAGGTTCGCTTTCCATGTCACCACGTCTGCAAACTTGATAACAGTATTTGTCTTGACTTGTTAATTGGACATTAATTGTTTTTGGGGTCGAAGATCTATGTCTCGGAGGACATAAAGTAAATTGTTCCCCGTTCTTGAGGCGAAAGTTTATTTCTGGTCCAACTTAATCAAACCCAAAAATCCATTGCTTTTCAATTGTGTTTTGATGGCCGACTCATCAGTACCTCCAGTCCTTTGATTATTTGTGGTGTCTCTCTTGTCCAGTTATAAAATTACACTCTCTTTCTTTTCCACTTCTTGGGTGTCACCGTTTAGAGTCTGAGTTTTCTAAATGTGGCTATTCATTATAAGTACGCCTATTTCTCTTTTTTTCTGAACAGATAACATTAAGCTGGCAGACCCCCAATGATAATTCTTAATAATTATGCACATTCGTTTAATTTGACTAGTTAAGGAATTTGTGATTCAAATAGCACTTTCAAAATAAATTCTACAAAAAAGTAACTTTTAGAAATATCTTGAACAAACTTGGTCGACACTGAGAATGTCTTATTATTTGCAGCTGAATCATCAAATACAACAAATAGGGTTTGTGTTGTTTAGGGTCACATGACTGTACTGGGTTGAAAAATTTAAAACTGAGATTGGAGACCAATCTCAAATCTCAAACATCTCATTTGCTGGAATGATGATAAGTCTCCATTTTTGCCAATCAGATGCTTGAAATTTGAGACTGGTCTCTATTCTAAGTTTAATAATCATGGGCCCTGTAGTACAATTATCTGCAGGGACTATAAAACATACTTCGGTACTGTAAGGGACTATAAAATAGTTGTAATCAATCATTTACTCTTACACAAAACAAGATGTTTGGAGGTGATTTTATTTTGTAGACCATTAAGATGTGGTCAGTCAATCACTTTTCCTTTTATACACCAAAATTTCCATAATGTATACAATTTACTTTCTTTCTACTACGTTTTTTACGTTTAATAATTTGCAAATAGCAACCATATTGTGCATGATTAAAACCATGATAAAAACTCCAAACTGAGGATGTTTTTGTTTATGTTTGTATTAAAAATGTGCTTTACTGTACAGATTTAATTATGTCATACTTATATTTTTTTATTCCAAATTTTTAAACAGTTCAGTGTTCTTCTTTTCAGAAAAATGTAACAAAACTGTTTATGATAAGTTATATCGATGTGTTAAAATATAGTTCATGTTGTTTTATCAATAATTTAGGACAAGTGTCTGAAAATTTGGAATTTTAAGAGTATATATTTTACACAGTGAAGATTTTATGCATTTGTGTACAGATATTTTTCAGATTTTTTTAAATAATTAGTTTTTTAATAACTAAATAATTAGTTTATGCAGTGACCATCAACAATTTCTATGAAAACATTTCCTCCTTTTCATTTATTAAATAACTTTAATTATCAAAGTAAATTGCATTTGTTTTAGACGTCCTCATAAGGTTTTGGATAACCTGTGTTAAAGTGGAATACCAAAGAAATTGAGAAAAATACAATTCCACTCAAAAAGTTATATAAATTATACAATGAAATCACTGCAGAGCAGATGTGTGTGTACATGAGCACAATGTCCAGGATTTACGAGACCACAGCTTACATTAAGGTGGATTATGACTAATGCATTTCCCAGTTAGGAGGATGGAATTTTTAATAAAATATCCATTATCGTTTGACATGTTTCCAAGGCTGCATCCTCTATGTTCCACTAGTAATTGGCTGAAACAGATATGCACTGTAAGACATTTTGAGACTGTATCTGTGAACAAAGACACTGTACATCTTAATTCTTTTTTATTTTCTAAAAATGTCTGAACACAACAGGGAAAAGGATTGTCATTTGACATGAAACACAAATAAAAATTTTGATTAATGTTTAATTTTTCAGAATACTTACTGCCTTAGCAGATTGTCCAGCTACAGGTTCATGTAATGTGGTAGATGGTTGGCATACTGGACCAGATATCTGGCCACTTTGTTTGATGGCAAATTTTCTGAACACAAAATATTCCCGTTATATGGACAATTCCTTTCATATGAATAGTGTAAGGATGTGACTGTCATTCTGATTCAATAACCATCAAAGCAATAAGTTGAACATGCTGTTCTAGTTTCCCATAAGTTGCTGACTTACAAACTGATTGCTTTGATAGCATTGATAGTATGTTGGTTAGGAAGAAAGGCTGTAATTTTCTTTCTTCCACCATTATTGAAGACATCAAAATGAGAACATTAGCTTTCAATTAACTACTGAACATTTTAAGAGGAGAGTTTGTGCATTATACATAGTATGTTGAGAAAGTATGCTGAGAAAATGTAAAACTTGATTTATTTCATATGTAACTTACAACCCAATAACCTACAAGGTTCCCATGTTGGCAACAACTGGTCTGGCAAAGATGATACCATGTTTAAAGCTTTTAATAACAGATCAGCCTCTGCATCAGCAGCATCAAATAGTGGCTGGTCTTTGTAAAATATTCTAAAGACAGGGGATTGGAAGATTGGCAAACATTTCTATAGACATCAGGTGACAGAGAAAGAAATAGGCTAAGTTTAAAGCTATATTTGGTTCATTCTATCAGTTACAGTGTAATACTGTGCAGATAAGGCAATAGAAAGTTAATTCCTAGATTTAATTCTCATCCAAATTTTGGGAAAAATGGGGCGGGCAGGAGCCTTTATTTTTATTTCTTTATTCATGACATTCTCACTGTTTCTATTGATGCTTGTATAGTGCAAATATAAATAAGTGTCTAGCCGACTATGAAATGTCACTTCACACTTAAATGTCTCATACTGCGTTTTCGTACTCTACTGATTCGAACATGTAATGTAAATTTTGATGTACGCATTTTTTTTTTCAAAATAAAAAACGTTTGGGCGGAATGATTTTGGAGGGGTGAGCGGGGATGAGAATCTAGGAATTAATTTTCTATTGCCTTACATAATAATTCTGATTAAACCCTTTCCTCCATATATACGCATTTTTACGCATGTGCGACCAGTGAAGATCCAGATCAGCCGGCACATACATGAAGGATGTGCTGGCTGATCTGGATCTACACTGTTCGCCCATGCAATAAAGGTGTCTCTATTGAGGAAAGGGATAATATTATCATAACATCTGTAACTACTTAGTTATATATCATAATTTTCAGAACTACATGTAAATTATAGAGATAATGTTCTTATATATTATCTTATTTTAATTTACTCAGCATCATTTTCTATTTGCTGTATGTAATTAGGTAATAATTCATATTATTTTCGTAACAGATAGTTAGGATGGTTAAAGCACAGTACATCTGGCTAACAAACACTAGACATATTTTTATGAGTTCTATCCGATTGTTAATAGCAACCTGTATCAATGCAGTAAAATGATTTTCACACTCACTGTTAACAAATTATCAACAAACCTAATACTCATTTCCATTTCTGTTTTAATATCCGTGCTTCTGTCTAAGGTCGCAAGAAACCTGGTTAATAAGTAAATTATTGTCCTGTTCCATATTTTATTACAGATTCACCAGTCCTGCCTCAATTTCAACACTTCAGTAAATACAGGACCAACTGTTTTACAGTTACTGGTCTTGCTTTCCTCATGCCTAATACTCCACATTTCACTGACACCATCAATGAACATTACCATGTTATTAAAGTGCAGACATAAATCCCACTATAGCTGCTCAGCCTTGGGCTTTGTTCAATAATGCCCCTCACCCTCACATGCTTAGATGAGGGAACATTTTCCTTCGCAATGTCATGCCCACATATGTTACTTTCAGTAGATATGATTAACACTGCAGGGCATCTTCCCTTCAAGGGAACAATGTTAAATAGCTACCTGCTGGAAGCTAGCATCGTGTCACTGTCGGTGACTTCATACTTATTAGCTGTGTCTGACATTGAAGGACTTTATTTACAGAGGGTAAGTCAATTAGCCAAAAACTAATATAAAACTAATTATCTGGTGTCTGACACTGCACTATATTTCCAGACACTGTTAAACTGCATTAATACCTACCAGTATGTTTATGCTGAAATTATAACACCATCCTAACTTTAACAATTATTTGTATGTCAAGGACTGTAGTTAGGCCACTGGTGCCCAAGGTTATAAAACTGAGCATGGAAACCAGTCTCAAATCTCAGGCATCTGATTGGCTGAAATGGCGACCAGTTGCCACTTCAGCCAATCAGATGCTTGAGATTTGAGACTGGTTTCCAATCTCAGTTTTATAACCTTCAGCCTGGGTCTCAATTATCTCCATCACCTTCCTAGTTAGCCTGATCCCTGACCAGTCGCCATTTCAGCCAATCAGATGCTTGAGATTTGAGACTGGTTTCCATGCTCAGTTTTATAACCTCTCGCCCTGGATTCCAAACAATAAAGTTTTTTTTTTCTTTAATATTGCAATTTTTTATCTTGAGCCAGTCACCAATTCCCTCTCCACTTACTGAAAGACATTAAAAATGCATCACCCATTTTTCAGGTATTTCCTTAAACTGGCAAGTATGAAGAAAATCACCCTATTATGTAATATTTTAACCAACAATCTGGATACTAACTTTAACGAGCCCTTCAAACGAATATTAAAATCTCTTTATTTTGCCATTACCAATAAAATAATTAGAGGTACTTGAAATTTATTCTGATGCATCACAGTGTACACATTAAGATATCTATTTCAAAGATGCGTTTCTAAAGTCCGTCAGTAAATAAAGAGACAGAACAAATTTATTTTCAGATAAGTGTCTATTCTACATCTTTGCTAAAATGATCTAATGAAAAACCATTACATTCTAAAGCTTCTCTCATCTGAAGCTTTCAATCAAGAAACCTGTAAAACAACGGCGGAATTTCTTTTCTGTCAACAGTTTCTCAACAACTGTTGTTTTCAAATTGAATTCTGTAGAAAAGACTTTTATCAATCTAATAAACTAATAGCTATATATATACTCCAGATAGGCTTCAATTATAACCAAGTCTTGAAGAACATACCTTAAGATAATAATACCCCAAAATATCAAAATTGGTTACATTTTATGTAAGTTTATGTAAAAATAATGACACCTTAAGGGAAGAAACCCAATGCTTCTGACAGCAATTTGTTACAATTTAATGACTTGAACAGTTTGATAGCAGGCAACTCTAGGTAATATTTCTGAAATCAGTAGAGCAGATTTAAAGAAATAGATTTTCAAAATTTTATGTTAAGAGAAAACAAACCCTACTGTTTGCAGCCATGGCATACAACTTATATAAATTTGGTAGAGCATATCAGTAGAATATTTTTGAAATCTAGCTTGTTGTTTTTGAGTAGATATTTAAAATTTAACTTCACACTCAGGTTCAAAGAAGACTAATTGGGAAAACAAGACCCACTCAGACATCATGCTAACACTGGTTGCCATGCTTACACTGGTTGCCATGCTCACACTGGTTGCCCTGTTTACATAAGGTTGCCATGCTCACATGGGTTAATGTTAACACTGGTTGCCATGCTCACACTGGTTGCCCTGTTTACATAAGGTTGTCATGCTCACACTAGTTGCCATGTTCACAATGGTTGCAATGCTCACACTGGTTGCAATGTTTACACTGGTAGCCAACTCACAGGGGCTGCCATGTTTAAACTAGTTGCTATGCTCACCATGGTTGCAATGTTTACACTGGTTGCCATGCTCAAACTGGTTGCAATGTTTACACTGGTTGCCATGCTCACACTGGTTGCAATCTTTACACTGGTTGCCAAGCTTACACTGTCTATAATTTTTCACACTGGTTGCATGCTCACACTGTTTGCCATGTTCAAACTGGTTGTCATGCTCACACTGGTTGCAATGTTTACACTGGTTGCCATGCTCACACTGGTTGCGATGTTTACACTGGTTGCCATGCTCAAACTGGTTTCAATTTTTACACTGGTTGCCATGCTCACTCTGTGGTTACCAGGTTCACACTGTTTGCTATGTTCACACTGGTTGTCATGCTCGCACTGTTTGTCATGTTCACTCTGGTTGTCATGCTCACACTGATTGCAATGTTTACACTGGTTGCCATACTCAAACTGTTTACAATTTTTCACACTTGTTGTCATGCTCACACTGTTTGTCATGCTCACACTGTTTGTCATGTTCACACTGTTTGTCATGCTCACACTGTTTGTCATGTTCACACTGGTTGTCATGCTCACACTGTTTACAATTTTTCACACTTGTTGTCATGCTCACACTGTTTGTCATGCTCACACTGTTTGCCATGTTCACACTGGTTGACATACTCACACTGTTTGCCATGTTCACACTGGTTGTCATGCTCACACTGTTTGCCATGTTCACACTGGTTGTCATGCTCACACTTTTTGCCATGTTCACACTTGTTGTCATGCTCACACTGTTTGTCATGTTAACACTGGTTGTCATGCTCACACTGTTTGCCATGGTCACACTGGTTGTCATGCTCACACTGTTTACACTGTTTGCCATGTTCACACTGGTTGACATGCTCACACTGTTTGTCATGCTCACATTGTTTGCAATGTTCATACTGGTTGTCATGCTCACACTGTTTGTTATGCTCACACTGTTTGTCATGTTCACACTGGTTGTCATGCTCACACCGTTTGCCATGTTCACACTATTTGTCATGCTCACACTGTTTCCAATGTTCACACTGGTTGTCATGCTCACACTGTTTGCCATGTTCACACTGGTTGTCATGCTCACACAGTTTGTCATGTTCACACTATTTTTCATGCTCACACTGTTTCCCATGTTCACACTGGTTGTCATGCTCACACTGTTTGTTATGCTCACACTGGTTGTTATGTTCATACTGTATGTCATGTTCACACTAGTTGTCATGCTCACACTGTTTCCCATGTTCACACTGGTTGTCATGCTCACACTGGTTGCCATGCTCACACTAGTAACCATGTTCACACTAGTAACCATGCTCACACTACTAACCATGCTCACACTAATAACCATGCTCACAGATTGGACAGCTTCGGTAGATGGTCTTCAAAGGAATGTTACATTGAAATATATGTCAAATCTGGCTACCATCTTATAAGATATTTATTTTTATTACATATTTAATAGGAAAACAGGAACCACCTTTTGACAGCCATGTTATTTCCAAGGAAATTACTTTTAATAACTGTTGTAGAGGGCCTCCCAAGGAAGGTTTTCAAAATCAACATCTTTTCAAAATCTTTTTAAAGAAGATTTTTACACATTTTGCTTATAAGCATGACAGGGAACTAGTTGCCACCAGGACCACAATTTTAATGATTTTGGAAGAGGCCAATGCTAGGATGTTTCAGGCCAAAAGTGGTAAAATCAATACAAAAAAGATGTTTGAAGACTGGATGCCTGACAATGCTGACAAGACCAATTATAACAAGGCAGTCAGAACGACAGCAATATCCCCCGCCGCAGATGTGAATGTGAGAAAGGTTATACGGGCAGGCAGGTGGAAGCCAATTCAAGTGCAAGGGTATGTCATGTTCAGATAAGTTTCAGAGTATTGGCCTGCTCAAACACCAGAGGCATCCTTGACCTTGAGCCAGCCAGGTTGGAACATGGTTTCTGCACATCAGGTTCATGAACTGAACATTTCACTTAAGTTTCATAATATTCATTCCAGGGGTTCAGAAGATATGAACACGAAATGCATGGTTCAAATCTTCAAACACCACCGGTGACCTTGACATTGAGCCAGCCATGTTGGAACATGGGTTCTGCATGTCGTCTTGATGGGGAGAACATTTGACTAAAGTTTCATGAAATTCGTTCTAGGGGTTAAAAGTTATAGACCGGACACAAAGCATGCAACTTTCATGAAATTCCTTCAAGGCTTTTCAAAAAACACCACTGGTGACCTTGACATTGAGGCGGCCATGTTGGAACATGGGTTCTGCACGTCGTCTTCATGGGGAGAACGTTTGACTAAAGTTTCATGAAATTCCTTCTAAGGGTTGAAAAGTTATGGACCGGACACAAAATATGCTCAAACACCACAGGAGGCCTTGACCTTGAGCCAGCCAGGTTGGAACATGGGTTCAGCACATCATGTTCATGAACTGAACATTTCACTTAAGTTTCATGATATTAATTCCAGGGGTTCAGAGGCCTCCAATTAACTTGCCAGTTTGTGTACATACACTGTATACAGCTGAGACCTCTCTTAAATTTAGTCTTAACATTTTGAGAATGTGCTTCAAATTTGTTGTTGTTGTTGTTTTACATACAAACAGTGAATAAAATATTCAGAAGAGCCTGATTTTCAAAGTGCTATAAAGTAAGTTTATTTGGTCAGTATCCATAGAAAATGACAAAATTTACCCTGTAAAATCATCCAGAGCAAAGTTCTTAATATTGCATAACACAGATCTAAACAGCAAAGTTCATTAGGTCATTGACCAGCAACTGTAGGAATAATAACATCTTAACATTGAATCTAAATATAGCTGAAGACAGGTAGAAATATTGGAATTTTGATACTTGAAATTTTCACTTTGCTACTAAAATTTTTGATTCAAATTTTATCACTGAACAACAAGTGAATGAATTGTTCAGGAAAGATTGAATTTTAAGATGGTATAAAGTTTGTGTCAAAATCTGGTTGATAACTGTAGAAAATCAAAGGTTAAAAACAGAATTTAAAAAAATAAAGTTTTAAAATCCCCAGGGCGGGACCCCTGGGCAATTCAAGAACATGATTTTAATAATTTGAGTAGAGATCATCAATATCAATATTCATACCAAATTTGATGACAATCGGACAAAAAATGTAACCTCTATTGCGTTAACAAAGTTTTTGCTTTAATCTGACCTAGTGACCTTCACATTGTGCCGGACATTTTGGAACATGGGTTCTGCACGTCGTCTTGATGGGGAGAACATTTGCCTAAAGTTGAAAAGTTATTGACTGGACATGAAATGTGCGCGCACGGACGGACAGAGGGACGGAGGGACGAAGACCATTCCTATATCCCCAGCTGCTATTGCGCCGGAGGATAACAAGACTTGCCCTGAACAAAATACAATTTTGCAAAAAAAATGTGTGCTGTAATTAAATTAACTTGTCAAAGTGCTACAAAATATGCCTTATGAAGAATTTGCAATTTTTGCAATTTTTCATACAATTTAAAGGGCCATTACTCTGAAGTGGCTTAAACGATTTGGCTGGTTATCAAATTTGGCCAAGATATTATGCCCATTAACATTTTCCCAAAGATTCATGAAGATTGGTCAACAACTTTTGAATATTAAGCGGACATGGCTGTGGACGCTGCCCGCCATGAGTGTTCCCAAAATACAACCAATCTTCAACGGGTGTATAACTCTACATAGGAGATCCAACAGATCGCGGTCCGGAAGGTCCAGACCTTCAAACCGGCCTCCACAATATTTGAGTGACAAAGGAACTTATGCTAATCATAAAGTCCATATATAGGGGATGTAATGTTACACTGGATAGGCATTATAATACATGTCCACAGTTATTAATCATTACAATTTTATCAATATTTGAAAATAAATCATTTTGTTGCTATGTTTTTGTTTTTTTCTCCAACCGGTGCTATAAAATTATTATAATGTGGGTCTTACTCACTAACGTTTATACTGCAGGTTAATCTTCCCATACAGAACTACATAACTGTATTAATTTTGTAAGACCTGTAGGTTGTGTAGAATGAAAACAGATTCTCAACACATGTCAAATTTAGACACGAAATGCTCAAATAAGGAGCCAAATAACATCAGACACATTTATCATTTTATCGGCAGCTACTAAGGTGCAAAAAACAACCATTCAGTAATCATTTAATGTCCTTGATTAGGTGACCCAGTGTTTCTACAGCAATTTAACAATTTTATGACAGTTTGCTTATTAAAGAAACATAGTAAACAATAATAAACAGATCCAAAAGAAACAAAATACATTTTTATCAGCATTTCTCAGTACGTTACTGAATGACCATTTTTTTCTTTATCGATTTATGCAGTATTAACATTGTTACTTCCCTTTTTAATCCCTTTCCATTATGCAAAATAGCCTTTGATGGATTTTTACACAACAAATTCACATAACAATTGCCAATTCAATTTAAAGGTCCCAGGAGTGCATTGAAAATGATGCTTTTAAGACAGCAACCATCATGCAAGCTTAAATTTCAGTTTAGAATGACATATTTCAAAACTGAAAGTTCTTTCACTGAAAGCAATACTTGCAGATTGTTGGAAACATTCTTCACTGTTGTGATCTAATTGCATTATTGCATGCAAACATGTTAATCATGAGAAAGTTAAATTAGCCAGAGTAAAATATGAGAGAAATCAGCATGTAAAACTTGTTCATTTGTTTAATGAAGCTGCCAGACAGGAGTTTCTAGCAGACCACTAATTGCTTGGCAATATAACATCTCAAGTCCATTATATTAACATGTTAACCCTTTCCTCCATAGAAACACCTTAATTGCTTAAAGAAACGGTTTAGATCCAGATCAGCCGGCACATCCGTGCCGTCTGATCAGGATCTAAACTGTTCGCTTTTTGTTTCATTAGGTTATTTCTGACCAAAATGCGACCAGTGCAGATCCTGATCAGACAGCACGGATGTGCCGGCTGATCTGGATCTACACTGGTCGCACATGTGTAACAAGAAAAACCGTCGCCACGCACCGAAAACCAGGTTTTCATTTAATACTTGTATTTGATGCCAATAGATTAAAGCTAACTCAAGTTATTATGCAGAAATTGAATTTCCATGACCATGACTTTGATCAAAGAGGTCTGAGGAGCAATCCAGGGTTGCGTCTTGGTATAAGCTATCCGCACACCAAATTTGGTGTCAATAGGTCAAAGAAAACTGAAGTTGTTATATGGAAACTGATTTTCTATTTTAAGCAACAAGCAACAGTGACCTTAACCTTGATCAAAGACACATGCAAAGCAATTACAAGTTGCATCCCATATAAGCTTTCCACACACTTAGTTTGGTGTGATCAAAGACACATGCAAAGCAATTCCAAGTTGCATCCCACATAGGCTTTCCACACACTTAGTTTGGTGTCAATAGGTCAAAGCAAACTCAAGTCATTGAGCAGCAACTGAATTTCTTTTTTAAGCAACGGTGACCTTGACCTTGATCACAGACATCTAGGTATCAATCTCAATTTGTGTCTTGATATAAGCTACCCACATACCAAGTTTGGTGTTGATAGGTCACAGCTCAAATAATTATGTGGAGCCTGAATTTCTATTTTTGGAACAGTGATCTTGACCTTGATCACAGATACCAGGTAGCAATCCTGAGTAGCATCTTGATATAAGCTACTGACACATCAAACTTTGGCGTAAATAGGCCAAAGCAAACTCAAGTTATTGAGCAGAAACTGAATTTCTATTTTTAGCAAAAGTGACCTTGACCTTAACCAGAGACACCTGGGTGGTGCCTCTTGATATAAGAAATCCACATACCAAAAGTTTGGCGACAATAGGCAATTCAGCGTCAATAGACAACTTTCACAAAAAAAAAATTTAAGTGAAAAAGGGGCATAACTTTGGCAAAATACAGTCAGGGGTTATGAAAATTGCTCTGATTATTCACATTGTGATGTCCGACAACTATATTAAGTTTCAAAGCTGTACCTAGAACAGTTACTGAGAAAAAGACAACTTTAACAAAAAACTTAACAAAAATTCTAAGTGAAAAAGGGGCATAACTTTGGCAAAATACAGTTAGGGGTTATGAAACTAGTCCTGATAATTAGTATTGTGATGTCGGACAACTATGTTAAGTTTCAAAGCTCTACCTTGAACGGTTACTTAGAAAAAGACAACTTTAACAAAAAACTTAACAAAATTCTAAGTGAAAAAGGGGCATAACTTTGGCAAAATACAGTCAGGGGTTATGAAACCTGCCCTGATTATCGGCATTGTGATGTCCGACAACTATGTTGAGTTTCAAAGCTGTACCTTGAACAGTTACTGAGAAAAGGACAACTTTAACAAAAAACAACCAAAATTCTAAGTGAAAAAGGGGCATAGCTTTGGCAAAATACAGTCAGGGGTTATGAAACTTGTCCTGATAATTAGTATTGTGATGTCAGATAACTATGTTAAGTTTCAAAGCTCTACCTTGAACGGTTACTGAGAAAAAGAAAACTTTAACAAAAAACTTAACCAAATGTTGACGCCTGCCCGCCGCCCAACGACATACCCCAATCTTATAACCAGGATTTTCTAAAGAAAACCTGGTTAAAAATGCGTATATATCAAGGAAAGGGTTAAAATAAAGTCTTAAAACAGTATTATTCTTTATGTCTTCTGAAAAGTAAATCAACTGTTGCTAGCTTGCAGTATCTTATATACAGATCTGTCAAAGTGAAAAGATTTGGCAAAATTTTCTTTGATTTTACAGAGTGGCCTCCACTGTGTTAACCAGACTTTCCTCTGATTTTACTTACTGGCATAAATTTTTAACTTTGAAAGAAAAGATAATAAATCATATTTTGCGCCCTATGAATACCAATTCAGTAAAATTACACCAAAGTGTCTGCACAGTGCTAGTGTGAATATAATCCTTGACAGTGCTTTAAACAGTTTCAAAGCAGAACAAAATGAGCAAGTTTGGAGTAAATCTGACCAAAATCTCTATGATTCCAACACAACAGTATTTTTGCAGTCAACCAGATCCAACCTAAAATTTGATTACCAATTTAAATATCCAAGACACCACATGGGAGCCTTAGAAAAATTGCCTGCTATTAGTAACAGTCCAATATCTGCTTATTTGAAGGAGGCAGCACTGATTTATCCTGTTGATTGACAAGATGATTCCAAATTATGGGGTGCTAACTAGTTGTTAGTACAAATCATAGCTAACCTAACTAGCCGTTTGTTCAAATCACAATTGTTAAGTATATGACGACAATAACAGAAGTGATGAAAACCTTGATGTGATATTGCAAATAGTTACAGTTTAGTCCAGTCTTGTCTGCAACTTTTAAACTGGTCATATTGAACTCCCTTTCAGGTCACTTAAATTAAGTTCATCATAGGCAAAATGTAGCATTTAAATTTAAATGTTGTGAAAATGAATACTGAGAAATGAAATATTTGTTTAGTTTTTTTGTGGTTTGGCTGAAAAAAAAAGAAAGAAATTTGGTGCAGATGTGAATGTTGAGCTTATAGATTTTCCAAAACAAAAAAAAAAACTAGACTGTGTCCTCAGGACACTGATGCCCCCACTGCTGCAACAACATTTGTTACAAAATTTTGTACCAGGTATTAAGAACATGTGGTGATCATGATTAGTAAATGAGGAGTAAGTGCCACAAAATTTAATAACTAACATAAATGAAGGGCCATAACTCTGGTGAAAATTGTTGCAAGACAATGTCCTTTACAACAATCTTCACATCAAGTCTAATCATCTGTGCAAGTTTGAAAGAAATCAGCTAAATTGAAAATGTGGAGTTGATGCCACAAAATTTTGTAAGTGAAATAAACAAAGGGCCATAACTGTGGTAAAAATGGCAGCAGGAAAAAATCTTTTCTTTATGATCATCTACCCATCCAGCTTGATAATGTGTGCAAGTTAGAAAGAAATCTGTCCAAAAGTAAATGTGGAGTTAATGCCACAAGATATTATTACTGAAAAAAACAATGGGCCATAACTCTGGTAAAAATGGTCGCACGAAAAAATCCTTTCTTCACGACCATCTACACATCCTGCTTCATCATCTGTGCAAGTTTGCAAGAAATCCCCCTAGTAGTTTAGGAGGAGTTGACGCCACAAGATTTAATTACTGAAATTAACAAAGGGCCATAACTCTGGTTAAAATGGTCGCAGGAAAAAATCCTTTCTTCACGATCATCTACACATCCTGCTTGATCATCTGTGCAAGTTTGAAAGAAATCCGCCTTATAGTTTAGGAGGAGTTGACGCCACAAGATTTAACTACTGAAATTAACAAAGGGCCATAACTCTGGTAAAAATAGTCGGAGGAAAAAATCCTTTCTTCACGATCATCTACACATCCTGCTTGATCATCTGTGCAAGTTTGAAAGAAATCCGCCTTATAGTTTAGGAGGAGTTGATGCCACAAGATTTGAGGATGTACGGACGTACGGACGGACAGACAGACAGACGAGTGCAACTCTATATGCCTCCCACTTTGTGGGGGCATAAAAACTAAATAAAATAATGTTTAGAATCCAAGAAACCACAATCATAATATAATCCTAGGTCTACATGGTGACCATGATAACAAAAATTGGTAAGTTTACTTATGGGATGCATTTGTGGTTGTGGCAACACTGTCAATAAATTTTTGTTTGGGGGGTGTAACCCTTTTTTATTCACTGCCAAATGTTAAGAGTAACAGAAAAATATTGTTATCAATAATAACCGAAACATATCAGTGTCAATGATAACAATAACATATCAATGTCAATGTTAACAGTAAAGTATAACTATCAATGTTAACCAAAAAATATCGGTGTCAATGATAACAATAACATATTTCTGTCAATGTTAACAGTAAAATATAACTATCAATGTTAACCGTAACATATCAGTGTCAATGTTAAAAATAAAACATCAAAATCAATGCTGACAGTAAAATATTACTGTCAATGATACAGTTACTTATCAATATTGATGTAAACAATTAAATATAAATATCAATGTTAAAGGTAAAATACCACTTCCAATGACAACAGTAAACTATTAATATCAATGTCAAAAGTAAAATACCACTGTCAATGTTAACAGTAAACTATGTTAACAGTAAACTATCACTGTCAATGTTAACAGTAACATATGAATGTCAGTAAAAACATGTAAATATCACTGTCCAATGTTAACAGTCAAATATCAAAATTCATCAGAACAAAATAATCAGCCAACCAAAATGTACATGTTTTGAATATAGACAATTGTTTTGTTGATCACAGCATAGTTACTATGTCTTTGAGGTATCTGCCTTAAAGAGGATGGCTGGGATTCACCACATTTTGACTTGACTTTTGTTAGCAACTTCCAGGAAGCTATATTTTTCACAGACTTTACACTTAAGCAAATAGGATGTTGGGAAATATAGCGAAGTTTCAATTATATTTACATGGGGATTTTAGTTTGTGGATCCTCCTTACCATGAAATCTGTTAAAATTAATGCTCTAAAAATAATAAAGGTCTCTTGGTATAATTAGAATACAGAGAATGGGCACTTGCGCAATAATGGGCAAGGTTTCTCTGTTTGGATGACACAGAATTGTCTCTTTATAAGGTCAGTTTCAACAACAATCGTGTCTGTGTACATCATTTTCCTATTAAATGGTTTGTTTCTGTAACAAGCCATGTATAGATGTGGAGAGTGTTCTCGATTCACAAAGACCTAATGAAGCATTTATGTCACAGCCTTGTCAATCACTGTCGTTTGTTCTATCAAAGATTCTGACATCATTAGCTTGGTCCCTGCATATCAATAAATTTATCCATTCTGATCAAATGTCAGTGGTAAAGCATTATGTGACATACAATGTGATGTATTAAGCTTTTCAGAGACTTAAAACAAAATCTAAATCAATTACAATATCCTAGGCAAGTTTAATGGAGCTGACTGAAATTCATACCGAGAAAATTCTTCTTTTTTCAAATTAATGTCTCCTAAAATGCTGTTTAAGACAAATTATTGCCTCCAGCTTCAGGGAAGTTTATTATCACTTCACAGAAACTACTTACTCTTCTAAGTCCTAGGCCCAAGATCATAAAACTAAATCAGATCAGTCTCAAATTTCAAGAATCTGATTGGCTGAAATGGCAACTGGTCGCCATTTCAGCCAATCAGATGCTTGAGATTTGAGACTGATCTCCAAAACTTAGTTTTATGATCTTGGGCCCTGGTACTGTGGTCTTGGACTGATCAAATCAAATATCAGTCTGCCTTAAGCAACTTCAATTTCATGTTAACATGCCTTTGCAACTTAACACTGGATAATCTGGAATTAAATCAACTAGTCAGCTTGCATTTCATCACCTAAGTGCATTAACAGTATAAATACCATTGAAATAAGAAGGAGTTACACCAACACTGCACTAGAGTGACGATTTGTTTGTTTCTGAGAACATGGCGAGTGGCGTTAGTGAATGTGTAGCACAGTAGCACAGTATTTCTGACTTGAAAGAGTCTACACATACCTCAATATGACACTGTTTCCTGATTTCTCAAATAAGGCCTCACTGTTTGGCATTGTGAAGTAAAAAAGAAGTACAAGTGATACTTACTTTTTAACATTACTTCCATTCTATGTCAATATATCATAATTATTTTTTTTTCTATATAGCCCATAAAAGAGCCAGTGTTTCAGTGACATTAGAACCTTGTCCTGAAGTTATATACACGGGATGGACCCAGCAATCTAATTGGCTAACATTGACAACAGTCTCAAGGAAGCTTGAGATCTGAAACTGTGCCTTAGATCATAAAACTCAATTCGGAGACCAGTCTCAATTCTCAAGCATCTGACTGGCTGAAATGGAGACTGGTGACCATTTCAGCCAGTCAGATACTTGAACTTTGAGACTGGTCTTTAAACTCAGTTTTATGATCTTGGGCCCTGGTGTCAATTCTCAAGTTTTATAACCTTTAACCTGATTTTAAGCCTAAATGGAAAGCTAAGTTCTCCACAGACTGCCACTACAGGTTACAACTTAGTGTATATTGTTGATGTTGGGTTTCTTCACCAAATGCCAGTACTAAGTACACCTTTATATTTCATGAAACTGTCAATATAATTATTGACTCAAAACATACTTTTGTAATGGTTTGCTCAAACAGCTGTCATTGATATACTGGCTGATGTCATTCTGTTTGTAATTTGCAAGCTCTTATGCAAAAAACTAGAATAAATTGGAAGCAGTAAGAATAAGAATTGTCACTTTCTTCATTATAATAAAAATGTGAAGACAGTTTTCCAAATAAAGGTGTATTCTAAGAAAATTTAAGATCATATTCACTGACCCTGAAAAAGCACTTTGATCAGAATCAGAACTATTTACAAGTTATTTACATGTGAATATTTTTCTGCTTTAATTAACTGTGACCAAAAAAGTAAGGTAAGTAGATTTCAAAGATGACCTATTTCATAAAGTTCATATAGCAAATATTTCATTTTCTAATGGAAGCACTTAAATATACTTATCCCATCTATTCTAAAAAACAATAAAAAAAATCCAAATCAGCTTATTACAAAACGCTGAGAAGGATTTAGTTCAAAGAGATATGATAGAGCATTTAAGGCCAATCCTGTTAGCTAATTAAATGTTATTATCATCAATCTGAACACGGATCTGTAATGAAATCATTAAATCTCTGATAACCAGCGCATGCATATATGTCTTTAATTTTGAGATCCTCCAATTTATCAAAGCAAAGAAAATGGAAAAAGAATGTTCGAGCACACTTAACAAGACATCCAATTAGTGGAGATATTATGATGGCTTTACAACAGTGCACAATAAATATAGTTCTCATTTTACTAATTAACTACATCATTTTATCAAAAATCTAGTTAAAGATACCTATACCAATGGTGTATCAAAAGATTTTTTTCTGATGCAAACCATTTTCCTATTGGTTTAATTTTCACATTTATTTCTATCTTTTATTTTTGCGTTGGCTTATTTGTCATTTTAACCCTTTCCTCCGTAGATACAATTTTATTGCGTGCCCTCTGATCAGGATCTAAACTGTTCGCTTTTTGATTCATTAGGTTATTTCTGACCAAAATGTGACCAGTGCAGATCCTGATCATACAGCAATCATGTGCCTGCTGATCTGGATCAGCATTGTTTGCCCATTCAATAAAGGTGTGTCTATGGAGGAAAGGGCTAACCAAGGTGAGTGATTCAGTATACTGCAGCTTGGTCACATCACTTGTCAACACAGAATCATGCATATTTGGACATTTGGATATGCATATAGACGCAATTATACAGACTGACATTTTAAGACAAGAGCAATTCCAAATGCCTGCAACTTTGTGAGGCATTAAAATGACAAGATGGGCTTTTAAAGTTTTTTAAGCAAACATTCGAGATCTAGCTAAGGCCTGGATGTGCCCGCTGATCTGGATCTATGCTGTGCCTGCACAAGCAATAAAATGCATATACATGGAGTAAAGGGTTAACTTGCAATTATACTATTGCTAAAGGTGCACCTTTAGTTACTGGTTTCTACAGGACTGTCTGTATCTATATGTTTCTCTTGTTGTTATATGTATTTTTCATCTTCCTACAAACACCCAGAACCATATGGAGTGTTGAATGTTCGTGACAATCTTCATTTCTCAAATCTCTCTCACCCCTCGGCAATAGATTTGTAGTCCAATATAAGGACAACTGTCTGCAGACACTGAATCTGTGACTGAGTGGAAATGTTGCTGTCTCATAATCTTTGAGTAGTTTATCTTTTTTTCAATCCTTTTTGTATAAGCAGAGAGAACACTTTCAATTAATTAACAACTGGCCGCTGCAAATGGCAGGCTTTTATAACAGCCATTTTTCCTGAGGGTAATTGTCTTTATGTTTCCAGCATTCAGCTTCAACAACAATAAGCCTAAAGAATACCAGTTATGAAGTTCTAAATTTGTATTAATTGTGCATGGAAATCCATTATAAGAAGTCATAAACAGGTGAAATATGCCTGAAATATAAAGCATCAATGTGTATAGTGGGAAGTTCACGCAGCAATTATGACAGTGCTCCCATTGTTTTTATAATGAACTTTCTATTCCACAAGTGAACACTGCTGAGCCTCAAACTGATTATAAATGAGATTGTCACACACAGTAATCTACGTGTCAGGCACAGAACCCACCAATCTAGCTTCCGACACTCAAAGAAGACAGAGAACTCCATGGAATAATAAATACTTGAGAAAATTGATGAAACCTTTCTGCATACTTTCTGATTGATTTGTTAATGCTTCGTTGAGCTCATGGAGATAATTATGCATTAGATGACCAAATCTCTTCTATCTGTCCTTGTTTTAATGGAAAGTAACTGGGCATATAGGACTTGAATGGCTCGTATGACAATCACGATTCTGTTGATTGGAAGATAGTGTGTTATTATCAAATTTTGTTATATATTGTAATGTCATAATGATACAGTCGCAGTTGTGGATGGTTTTAAATTGAATGAAGATATTTTAAAAAAAAGTAAGTGGGCAGCCAAATGTGAGTTCCAACCGACCATTGATGAAAAGACTTATCTGAGCTGAGCCCATGGCAGGCAGCTGAAGTTGTTAACCCTTTCCTGTATAGTACACCTTTATTGCTAGGGCGAACAGTTTAGATCCAGATCAGGTGGCACATCTGTGCCGTCTGATCAGGATCTAAACTGGTCGCACACGCTTAAAAATGCGTATATATCAAGGAAAGGATTAACCTCTATGAAGCACCAAATTTAGTACCTGTTATAACCCTGCACTGGTCACTAGTCGGGAAATTAGCAACAGCCAGAAATTGGATCTGCATATACATTAATTACATGCAAGGCTTTTTATCCAATCAATTTCCAGACATTTGATTCGCAACATTGCAATAATGCACAGTACTATTAAAGAAGTATCAAAATGTTGTTTCTATTCTTTTCACTTATTTGTAGCACTTATTCAGTGTAAAATATCAAGTTGGTTTTTGCTTTGTTGTTGGCGAAAAGAAGGTAAGAAGAATGTGTAGAATGTATTTACATCAGAAGCCTATGTGTAGGGACTGTTTCAAGCTGACATTCAACATCATTTATTTAAAGGTCATATTTTTTTCCAATGCATTTCATTTTTACCCTTTACTCCATATGACATTGTGTTTTAACGCATGAGCGAACAGTGTAAATCCAGATCAGCTGGCACATCTGTGACATTTTATTAGAATCTACACCGTTCGCTTCTCGGTCAGAAATAACCTACTGAATCTAAAAGCAAACAGTACAGATCCTGATCAGACAGCATGGATGTGCCAGCTTATCTGGATCTACACTGTTTGCCCGTGTGATAACAGGCATTATAGATGGAGTAAATGGTTAATGACTCTCATAAACATAACAACTTGTTATTCATAGTACATTTTTATCATTATTAATTCCTTGTGACATTTGTTTCCCCTAATGGCTGTTTATATGACTGTGTCCATTTACTGTGGTAAGTAATGTGAACAGGTCACTGGCCGAAGAATGCCCTCGTACAACATGTGATTCTATGTGACAACGGTTATATTGACTTTGCAATAAATGTACATCCTGAACAAGCTGTGGATTTACCAAACCTGTGATTACTGAAATGGGCTAAAACCTTACTGGATTTCCAAAAAAGTTAGGGGCTCAAAATTGAATTTTTTTAATTGACATGAATTTCAGCATGCATTAGACAAAATTTGATAAAAAAAAAAACGTTTACATTTGATAAGCTTTGCAATAAAATGACAGTGTTTTCTGTTTCTTATCCATTATCACTTCAAAGCTTTTTCAAATACAGCACAAACAAAACATGAAAGATAATCCAAAACATGTACATTATACATGGTAACATCTAATGTATCAAACTAAAACTCTCCTCCAAATGTTGCAGGAAAGTGCTTGAATGGTCATAGTTATCCTACTTCATTGTAAAAATTATAACATTTCCTCAATTTCAAAATGTGCTAAAACAATTACTGATGATTAATAAAAAAGAAGTTATATTGCTCGGAAAGTGTCCTGTTATTTGTATGTGTCAGGATATGACCCATAAAACGTGTTAAAATTTAACTGTTTACATTTGTTTACTAACAGAAAATATCCACCTTGACCAAACTGTGCCGACTGATCTGGGTCTACACTGGTGTTATATGCCACGAGCACCATTTTATCATGGTTCTTCGCATTTCAATATAATGATGGTGTAAGGGTACTGATAGAAAAAAGCACCAACATAATATTATGTTATACAAATGTCAAATACACTGCATTATTACAGAGTGATAAATGTTGTGAACATAATTAACAGTCTACACTAATTGTTATCGCTTGTTTTACCTGCTTATCCAGGTATTAACACTTGAATAATGATGCTTGTTCATCATCATTATCATACTGACAGTTATTATGATCAATACATAGTTTGTCAATATAGCTGCTCATTAAGGTAATATAGCAACTTCCTACATGTTTTCATTAATCAATTGTGTTTAATCCTTCAATCCATGGATACAGCTTTTTCTGCCATATGCAACCAATGTTGATCCAGATCAGGCTGATCTAGATCCTCACTGGTTGCCCATGGGATATAGGCTGTATCCCATAGGGTCCACTGCCAGCACAGAAGATACAGCTTTAACATACATGACAGTTTTTTATGATCACACATGTGCCCAAATTGCATCCCGTATTGACTATGGTAATGGCTTAAGATGGGAGAAATTAACAAAATGATTTCTTCGCTATCAAAAAAAAAATAAATATTCTACAAATTTAATGCGAAAGGCCTATACAGGGCATCACATTGAAATCATATGGAAAAGAATCTGTAATCTTTATTCATTCATCATTATTTTCGTACCGGCAATTGCTTGGTGTCCTTGATAAAATACACCAGCATTGCTTCAGGATAAAAGTGGCACAGTTTAAAACAGTCAATGCACTGGTGTTAGAGGCAGATGCTCCAAATCCTGGAATTTATTTGAACAAGTATTGAATTTCTACTTACTTAAATTACAGGAGGGCACTTCCAAGCAATTCTTGAAAACATTTGGTCTGTACAAAAATATGACAATCTAAGGTATTCCAACAGCAAAGGTAATACTGTTTTTCAATGTTTTTGTATTAATTTCTGAAGAAAGGATTTATTCTTTGATTACTGGTGCTCATTTTAAGATCTATTCTTCAGTATCATCCCAAACAACATGATTGCCAAGGAATAACAGAACATTAACATATTTTGGTCCTATATGTTCAGTCCAGTGATTTTTTTTATCATGACATTCTTAAAACCAACAGTCTGAGCTTAAATCAGTACTGAGATGAGATCATAGGCTTTTGTGAGAAAAAAAAAATTCTTATAATTTAAAGAAGGTTGCCTATCTGCATGTTATATGTTTTCCTCCAGTAAGAAAAACACTATATTCTCATTTAATCAAGTTCAGAACTGAATTTCTCATCCAAAAATGTAATTTCCCAAAAAGTATTCAAAGAATTTAAATATAACCTTTTCCTCCAAAGATACACCTTTATTGCATGGGCAAACAGTTTAGATCCAGATCAGCCATCTGATCAGGATCTAAACTGTTCGCTTTTTGATCCCTTATGTTATTTCTGACCAAAATGCGACCAGTGCAGATCCTGATCAGATGGCAAGAATATGCTGGCTGATCTGGATCTACACTGTTCACACATGCATGTATATAATATTATGAAGGAAAGGGATAAAAATCTATAATGGATGTTCTCAAAGCATGTTGCTATTTGATCAGAATGTTTCTTGCATGCCAGGTAAGTGCTTCCATATGTTTTACCAGGGAAGGAAAATCCCATCTTTTCAGTACTTACATTAGTGATGTCAAGTTATCCGATATTTGATGTCATGTATTTAAGTAATTGATGTTGTTTAGAAAATTTGGTATGCTCATGTCAACATTTCAGCATTTGGAAACAACATTTAGACGTTATACATATACACAAATGTTAGGAACAATAAAAGGTATGCAAGAAAAAGTATCTTGTGTGTGACTCAGGTTTTCTTAGTTTTTGACATCTGAAAATCGCTGAAGACATAGATTTTCAACTCTACAAAGCATACCAGACCTACACTTTTAAAGTTGGCCTGTCAAGGACTGTCTCCAGACAAATTATTTCTGCTTCAAGTACAATCTTGGCTTACTAAGCTAAATAAGAAGTCTCCAATTTCAACAATAACTTTTTTATACTGTATTTAACACCAAATGTGTTATGGAATGTGTGCCATCACATAAAATAGATGTCTGGAATGTGATAGGGTGTTTGAAAGTTGCATGCTAGTAAATGAAAAACGTAAGCAATCCCAAAAATAATATGAAATAATGCACATTAACAGAGACAAAAACCCAGTATGAGTCCTTACAAAGTTGTTGTTTTTTTTCATTTCGAAGAGTTCAGGGGCAGAAAACTGTTCCCTGTAAAATCTTCCTAGTATCATTACTTGTCCTAACGAGAGACCGTCGAAGACAGGTGATGCTCCCCGATTGGGTACTTTGTCACAAAAGTGGTTAGTTGTATAACTGTGGAGGTGAATTTTGGAAATGGTGTAGTGCTAAAAATAAGACATAATCAAACCGGCGTGTGACAAGTCATCCCCTTACGGTTATCATTTCAGTGAAATGATTTAAAATCTGACTTCAAATAACAAAGTTATGGGCCTGATACAATGTTGATTCGTCATGCTGTGACCTTGACCTTCAAGGTAGTGACACAAATGTTGCACGCAACACGTTGTCTCAATATGGTGGTAATTTCTGTGAAATAATTTAAATTCCAACTTCAAACAACAAAGTTATGGGCCGGACAAGATGTTGCTACAAGATCATGCTGTGACCTATACCTTCAAGGTAGCAACCCAAATGTTGCGCGACACATGATATCTCCATGTGGTGATCATTTTTGTGAAATAATTATGAAATCCGATTTCAAATAAAAAAAGTAATGGACTGGACCAGACATGGGGCAAATTATTTGTAAAAGTAATGCATTAAATTAGCATTATTTTTCAAATTTGTGCATTAAATTAAATTAGCATTACTATATTTTGAGAAAGTAATGCATTAAATTAGCATTATATCAAAAAGTAATGCATTAAATTAATCATTATTTTATTTACACGTGAACGGACAATAAATAAAGTCAACAATCAGTATAATATTATGTACAAAAGGGATCATCTTCCAAAAACAACATCCCAAAATTAAATATACAAAGTATCAATCTGAAAGTGTGAAGACCTAAAGTGACACCTCAAGAACTTACAACAAAACTATTCTCAGTACATATATTAAGACAGCTTTAGCTTTTTAACACACTTTTGTTATCTTCCATTTAATGCTGTTTTTCACACATTTAGTGTGTAGTATAGACAAATGACTACACTGTCAACTAATTAAACTATTATGTCACCTGTATCTGCATTACATGCCGATTTCCTGAAATCTGACATAGCCTCAAATAACTTTACAATGACACTGAATCAGTAAGTAAAATTATAAATAAATGGTTAAAAACTTACCTTCATGTGAGTGAAAGTAAGAGTATTGAAAGTTTGAGTTGATTTTGATGCTATCTTATTTCAGAACAACAGTTTTTTGGTATTTTGCACTAAACTTCAAATGTCTACCAGTAACATTTTCAGGAATATTTAAGTGTTTGACAATTGGTTGGAAATATCTTGTCCCAATGAATGTGTACAGAGTGACATGATTGAAATGTGCTGTATTTGTTGACAGAGCTTTATAGATTCCTTGCTATTCATTTGTTTTAAATTGAGCATTTTCTAAGACAACAAAGCTTAGGAACTTGTCGCTTAAAACTTTACAACATTCTGATGAAAAGGCTTGACTCTTATAGTCTGTACCTTGTTTTACTAATAGTGAACACATATCAAACTACTTAACTGTTATAATCATGTTTTTCTCTTGCTATAAATAAGATATGTAATAGACACATATTAAATGTTAAGAGCATCTTTGCATTTAAAAGCAACTACTAATATATATATATATATATATATATATATATATATATATATATATATATATATATATATATATATAGTAGTTGCTTTTATATATCAAATTTTATATATATATATATATATATATATATATATATATATATATATATATATATATATATATATATATATATATATATATATATATATATATATATATATATATATAAATCAACAAAATCCAATTAATGCTCAATAATGCTAAGCATTACAGCATTATGGCATAGGTAATGCATTAAATTAGCATTAAAATAATGCTAAATCTGTTGCATTAATCATTACCTTTCATTACTGACAAAAAGTAATGCATTAGCATTAAAATTTAATTTGCCCCATGTCTGGACTGGACATGTAAGCGGGACATACGTACAGACAGACAGACAACCCAGCAACTATATGGTCCCCGGAATTTCTTCGGGGTGCATAAACATTATAACGACAGACAGTATTTAAAAATTTAATAAAGATTAGCAAAATTAATTATTGTTCATCTTTCAAAGTGTTTTGCTATTTTTTTACCACTAAAGGGCCATAAATCCTGAGTGTCTGGACAGAACTGACCAGCAAATAAATTTGTCCTTGTGACTGTTCTCACATATGGTAAACATTAAAATCAAATTTTATAAATATCTGGATAATATTTGTTCAAGTTTGAATCATGCTGTCAACTTTCCATATTTACTTTATTATATATTACAAGTTAAAATGGAGAATAACTGAAAAATATTTTTGGAATAGTTTTGGAACTTGTTTGAAATGAGTAGGTCATGGTGTCAGATATTTAATTTCATTTCATATCAATCACTTGAGTAATGTGATATCTCAATTAGTTTCAAAGTTATTGACCAAGTGGATATTTTGGTTAACACAAATTTCAAGTAAAAAGGGGAAAAAATTGAAAATATTTTTATATCAGAGGGAATGCAGAATATGATAGTGAATATATATTACATGTTTCAAGTTGATATCTCAATAGGTCTCAACTTAGTTATGGACCAAGTGCATATTCTCTGATGCCAGGGTGATTAGGCAGCTCCCCCCCCCCCCCCCCCCCCCCCCCGCCCCCATTCTTGGAATAGTTTAGCTAAAGCAAGTAATTTCCAGAATAATCAAGTTACCTGCAAGTGAAAAAATGGAAGTGATAGTCTAGACCAATAAAATTCCACTGCAGCCTGCCAGATGATAATCATGCTCACTAGACACGAACAACTTTTATGGTTCATCACATATATCTGCAACATCTTCTATCTGTTATTCATAGCGCAGCTCCCATTTGATGTGTTTTCACTGATATATGTAAATTATTGCCATCAAAATATTTACCTAATGTAGTAAGCCTACTCCAGGGGAATCCTTAATGAATCGACAGGATGCCATGAATTAGGAAAACAGATTTTGCAGCTGATATTTTACTCAGATCTAAATGGATGACCACAATGTGGCACTTAATGTTTGAAATATCAAAACATGCATGTTGCTGCAGTATGCAAGTGTGGGTTAGAGCTTAGTATAGAGTAAACTTAACCTTGGACTTCATATGTACGCCTTTTATCTTAAGGGCAACCTGTATAGATCCAGATCAGCTGGCATATTCATGCTGTCTGATCAGGATCTACACTGGTCTCTTTTGATTTGGATATTCACTCTTTGCTCAAACAATAATGGCTTACCTATGAAGTAAAGGGTTAACTTTTCAACCGATAAAATATGCATATGATCTGGAGATACCATCAGCTCTGGTTCTAATGAAGTCACCACTTACCCTGGCTGGTTCCATGGGGCTGGATTTTATCCTCGTAATGCACACCATCCGTCTCTAAATGTTGCTGTAAGTTTTTCCAGCGTGTGTCCTTTAGAGGATCCACCATACATACCTGAAAATTATATTCTTATACTAGATGGGTGTTCAGCTGAACACTTGTGTCGCCCTCTGGTGCTGTCGGAATTAAAATGCAAGTACAAAAAGGGGCATAACTCCATCAAATGTGACCTTGACCTTAAGAATATAGTATCGTCACGAGCGTATTGTCATAGGGAATATAATTTGAAAGTTTGATGAAGAAATATTAATAAATGGCAAAGTTATAGCCAACTTTAAGTTTTCATATAAAGGGGAATAACTCCATCAAGTGTGACCTTAACCTAAAGAATGTGGTATTATCAGGAGCGTGTTGTGAAAAGGAATATAATTTGAAAGTTTGATGAAGAAATATTAAGAAATGGCAAAGTTATAGCCAATGTTAAGTTTTAATTAAAAGGGAAATAACTCCATCAAATGTGACCTTGACCTAAAGAATGTGGTATCATCACAAGCGTGTAGTCATAAGGAATATAATTTGAAAGTTTGATGTAAAAATATTAAGAAATGACAAAGTTATAGCCACTGTTAAGTTTTCGTGTAAAAATCCAAGTACAAAAAAGGGGCATAACTCCATCAAATGTGACCTTGACCTTGATAATTTGGCATCATCTCGAGCGTGTTGTCATAAGCAATATAATTTGCAAGTTTGATAAAGAAATATTAAGAAATGGCAAAGTTATAGCCAACGTTAAGTTTTCGTGACGGACCGACGGACGGACAAAGCGGTCCCTATGTATCGCCATTTCTTCGAAAGGGCGACACAGTAAACTACTTAAACAGTAATCATCCTGCAGAGAAAGAGATATGGAGAAAATAGAACTTGATCCGGGTGAATCCTGATCTCCCACGGGCTAAATCAGTACAAAGCTTGGTCTTCACTCTGAACAGGGGCTTTATTGTTCTGTATTTAATCTGTATGTTCCCATTTACTGTCTGAAGGAACATTGAATTATAAAAGGAAATGAATTGTATCAAGAAACAATGACAATAGTAATAGGGAATGGCTTAGAGGGAGACTTGGGAGAAATAATCTTCCAAATGTCCAGAACTCCTCCCTCTGCTCAGCCAATGCAGAAGCTTTGTTTCACACAGAAAGCTAAAATCCTAGGTAACTTTTTTCTAAATTTTAATAACTTCTCCCTGTTCCGACAACCTAAGCCAAACTCTGGATAATAATAACAATAACTAGAAATGTGTCCATAGGACACAGATGCCCCCGCTATGCATTGTTTCCAGATACTAAAGTGCAATGATGGGAATAATAGCATTTCAAAGACAGTGATGTTCAAGTAATTATAAGAATATGCATAAACTTGATGATCAAGTAAATTATTTGTATTTGTGGCACTGTTGTCTTCTCATTACGGAAATGTCTGTGAAGAAGTTGGTAGTAATGCAATGCAATGTCATAGTGAACATTTGTGCCAAGTTATTTTGAAATCCCTTCCTTCATAAAGAAGTTATAGCCCGAACAAGTAAATTCAAGTTTTAGTAACTGTGACCTTGACCTTGGACTTACAGGCATGGGTAATGTACGCAACACACCGCCTTGTCATGGTGAACATTTGTGCCAAGTTATTTTGAAAACCCTCCATTCAAAACAGTTATAGCCCGGACAAGGAAATTCTATTTTTAGTAACAGTGACCTTGACCTTGGACCTACAGGCATGGACATGGTACACGACTCACCACATTGTCATGGTGAACATTTCTGCCAAGTTATTTTGAAATTACTCTATTCCTAACGTAGTTACAACCCTGACAAGAAAATTATATTTTAGTAACAGTGACCTTGACCTTGGACCTACAGGCATTGGGCATGGTACAGGACACACCATCTTGTCATGATGAACATTTGTGTCAAGTTATTTTGAAATCAATCTATTCCTAACAAAGTTACAGCCCGGACAAGAGAATTCTATTTTTAGTAACAGTTACCTTGACCTACAGGCATGGGCATGGTACGTGATACACCGCCCTGTCATGGTGAACATTTGTGTCAAGTTATTTTGAAATCCCTCCATTTATAATGAAGTTACAGCCCAGACAAGAAAATTCAATTTTTAGTTACAGTTACCTTGGACCTTCAGGCTTGGGTATTGTGCGGACACACTGCCTTGTCATAGTGAACATTTGTGCAAAGTTATTTTGAAATCCCTCCATTCATAACAAAGTAACAGCCCGGACAAGAGAATTCTATTTTTAGTAACAGTGACCTTGACCTTTGACCGACAGGCATGGGCATGGTACGGGACACATCCCCCTGTCATGGTAAACATTTGTGCCAAGTTATTTTGAAATCCCTCCATTCATAACAAAGTAACAGCCCGGACAAGAAAATTCTTTTTTTAGTAACAGTGACCTTGACCTTCCACCTAAAGGCTTAGGCATGTACGTGACATACCGTCTTGATATGGTGAACAATTATACCAAGTTATTAAAAAATCCAATAAGAAATAACAAAGTTACAGAGCGGACAAGATTTTGCAAGAAAATTCTATTTTTAGTAACAGTGACCTTGACCTTGGACCTACAGGTATGGGTATTGTCACGACACACCGCCTTGTTATGGTGAACATTTGTGCCAAGTTATTTTGAAATCCCTCCATTCCAAACAAAGTTAAGGGCAAAGTGTATATTTTTCTTAACACAAAATGTAAGTGAAAAAGGGGCATAATTAGAAAAATATTGGAAGCAGGGTTATGGGTCTTATTGGTTATGATGTAGATTTAGATGGTGAAAATATATTTCAAGTTTCAAGGCAGTATCTCAAGTAGTTTTAAAGTTATGGGCAAAATGCATATTTTGCTTAACACAAAATATAAGAAACAAGATATATTCCTATTAAAACTAATGTAAATGGAAGTATCAAAGGGCCATAACTTCTGAACGGAACATGTAAGAGCAAAACCCCACCTTTATGCACAACAACATATCAGGCCAATCATTGCGGAAAAGTTTCATCAAATTCCCAGCAGAGATGTAGGAGTTGTGTTCACAAGATATACTCCTATTAAAACTGATGTAAATGGAAGTATCAAAGGACCATAACTTCTGAACGGAACACGTAAGAACGAAACCCCACCTTCATGCACAACAACATATCAGGCTAAGCATTGTGGTCAAGTTTCATTGAATTCCCACCAGTAGTGTAGGAGGAGTTGCGTTCACGAGATATACTCCTATTAAAACTAATGTGAATGGAAGTATCAAAGGGCCATAACTTCTGAACGGTACATGTAAGAGCGAAACCCCACCTTTATGCACAACAACATATCAGACCAAGCATTGTGGTCAAGTTTCATTAAATTCCCACCAGTAGTGTAGGAGGAGTTGTGTTCACGAGATATACTCCTGTTAAAACTAATGTAAATGGAAGAATCAAAGGGCCATAACTTCTGAACGGAACATGTAAGAGCGAAACTCCACCTTCATGCACAACAACATATCAGGCCAAGCATTGTGGTCAAGTTTCATTAAATTCCCACCAGTAGTGTAGGAGTTGCTTTCACGAGAATATCGGACCGATGGACGGACAGGAGCAACTCTTAATGCCCGTTGCCATTTCATGGCGGGGGCATAATAATAACTAGAAATGTGTCCATAGGACACAGATGCCCCCGCAATGCATCGTTTCCAGATACTAAAGTGCAATGATGGGAATAATAGCATTTCAAAGACAGTGATGTTCGAGTAATTATAATAATATGCATAAACTTGATGATCAAGTAAATTATTTGTATTTGTGGCACTGTTGTCTTCTCATTACCGAAATGTCTGTGAAGAAGTTGGTGGTAATGCAATGCAATGTCATAGTGAACATTTGTGCCAAGTTATTTTGAAATCCCTTCATTCATAAAGAAGTTATAGCCCGAACAAGTAAATTCAAGTTTTAGTAACTGTGACCTTGACCTTGGACTTACAGGCATGGGTAATGTACGCAACACACCGCCTTGTCATGGTGAACATTTGTGCCAAGTTATTTTGAAAACCCTCCATTCAAAACAAAGTTATAGCCCGGACAAGGAAATTCTATTTTTAGTAACAGTGACCTTGACCTTGGACCTACAGGCATGGACATGGTACACAACTCACCACCTTGTCATGGTGAACATTTCTGCCAAGTTATTTTGAAATTACTATATTCCTAATGTAGTTACAACCCTGACAAGAAAATTCTATTTTAGTAACAGTGACCTTGACCTTGGACCTAGGCATGGGCATGGTACGGGACACACCATCTTGTCATGATGAACATTTGTGTCAAGTTATTTTGAAATCAATCTATTCCTAACAAAGTTACAGCCCAGACAAGAGAATTCTATTTTTAGTAACAGTGACCTTGACCTACAGGCATGGGCATGGTACGCGATACACCGCCCTGTCATGGTGAACATTTGTGTCAAGTTATTTTGAAATCCCTCCATTTATAATGAAGTTACAGCCTGGACAAGAAAATTATATTTTTAGTAACAGTGACCTTGACCTTGGACCTTCAGGCTTGGGTATTGTGCGGACACACTGCCTTGTCATAGTGAACATTTGTGCAAAGTTATTTTGAAATCCCTCCATTCATAACAAAGTAACAGCCCGGACAAGAGAATTCTATTTTAAGTAACACTGACCTTGACCTTTGTCCTACAGGCATGGGCATGGTACGTGACACATCGCCCTGTCATGGTGAACATTTGTGCCAAGTTATTTTGAAATCCCTCCATTCATAACAAAGTAACAGCCCGGACAAGAAAATTCTATTTTTAGTAACAGTGACCTTAACCTTGGACCTAAAGGCTTGGGCATGTATGTGACATACTGTCTTGATATGGTGAACAATTATACGAAGTTATTTAAAAATCCAATAAGAAATAACAAAGTTACAGAGCGGACAAGATTTTGCAAGAAAATTCTATTTTTAGTAACAGTTACCTTGGACCTACAGTCACGACACACCGCCTTGTTATGGTGAACATTTGTGCCAAGTTATTTTGAAATCCCTCCATTCCAAACAAAGTTAAGGGCAAAATGTATATTTTTCTTAACACAAAATGTAAGTGAAAAAGGGGCATAATTTGAAAATATTGGAAGCATGGTTATGGGTCTTGTTGGTTATGATGTAGATTTTGATGGTGAAAATATATTTCAATTTTCAAGGCAGTATCTCAAGTAGTTTTTAAGTTATGGGCAAAATGCACAAAATATAAGAAACAAGATATATTCCTATTAAAACTAATGTAAATGGAAGTATCAAAGGGCCATAACTTCTGAACAGAACATGTAAGAGCAAAACCCCACCTTTTTGCACAACAACATATAAGGCCAAGCATTGTGGTAAAGTTTCATCAAATTCCCAGCAGAGGTGTAGGAGGAGTTACGTTCACAAGATATATTTCTATTAAAACTAATGTAAATGGAATTATCAAAGGGCCATAACTTCTGAACGGAACATGTAAGAGCAAAACCCCACCTTTATGCACAACAACATATCAGGCCAAGCATTGTGGTCAAGTTTCATTAAATTCCGACCAGTAGTATAGGAGGAGTTGCGTTCACGAGAATATCGGACGGACGGGCGGACGGACGGAAAGACGGACGGACAGACAGGAGCAACTCTTAATGCCCGTCGCCATTTCATGGCGGGGGCATAAAAATTATAATAATAATAATTATAATAATACAATGAATCATTAGAAAAAATTTATAATG
Organism: Corbicula japonica; assembly: GCA_038501625.1. Taxonomy (NCBI): domain Eukaryota; kingdom Metazoa; phylum Mollusca; class Bivalvia; order Venerida; family Cyrenidae; genus Corbicula; species Corbicula japonica. The sequence goes on from JAZAYU010000053.1 coordinate 3,116,042, forward strand.
TCAAAGAACAATGAAAAATACCGAGGAACAATGATATGGAGAAAAAATGGAATGGTGTACGGGAAGGAACAATAAATAATACTGAACTGGAAATTAATTAAGAAGAATCAGTAAATTATGTGGGAGAACAATGAATAATGTGGACAAACCATGCAAACAACACATTATATAGTATTTCTAATCAAACATTTGTGGAGCTTAGAACTGGGAAGGTCAGATTGATCAAATCAAGCATATCTAACAACTGCTCACATTATCACCTTCAAGTGCAATCACACTATAACTCTCCTTATTTCTATGGTACTTATTAGGGATGGCAACGAGTAGTAAAATTGGTACTCGAGTACTCGGACAATCTTTCGGCCGAGTACTGGAGTTCTCGAAAGATAATAACCGACTATGGATGAGATCAAATGCACTATGTTTTTCGTCTCCAAGTAACTCTGTATTTATGTACCACAATAATGGCCATACTCAATGGTCATACTCAATATAAATGAAGATAAATAAAAATGAAAATTACATTTTATTTTTTATCCGTTTTTTTATATTTTTTTTTAAGAAATCAATAAAAGTATCCAAGTTGCAGCACATGTATGCGAGAAATATACATGTATCTTTGTTAGCATGTGATACTGAAAATCACGGTCACTTTACTTTTTTAATTTCATTAATATTCATCAATTGTTTCTTGTAATTCACCAGTCAACAAGTCAATATTATCCCTCAAGTACATGTTCTACCAATCAATAATTATAGTGTACGGCCCTGACTTTCTTTTTGGTAGCTTCAAGATGATTAGCAAAATATTGCTAATTGACATAAAGGACAAGGGCGAATTGGGACCTTAACTCGACATCTTGAAATCCCAGAACAATCTTGTAGCGTTATTGTCACCTGTGGGGATTTATTGTATCGCACTTTGAACCTAACCAACACCTTGCCAATTCTTTAACACTGTAATTTGTAAAATGAATTTTTTTTTTTAAATATTTTAATCGAGTAGTACATTAAGAATTCGATACTCGGGTGATCGATCCAGTACTCAGTTACTCAAGTACTGGGTGCCATCCCTAGTACTTCTGTACTGATGTCTATTACTGTGCTAAACCTACAGAGATTTCCATCACCAAATTACTAATAAAGAATGTGAGGTTCTGAACTGTAAGGCTAATATGGATCATTTAATCTGGTAAATGGCTTTTCTACGACATTATCTCTAAACAGATTGAGATTATTCAGTTATTATTTTTATAGCATTACCTTTTCTCAACATCATGTTCAAGCATTAATATTAATCTTTGATGACTCTTATATATGTCATTTACTTAGAAAAACCTTTCACTGCTGATCGGAATATTTTCAAGCCATTTACCACTGAGCTTTTCATTAAGGCATTAACTCTGAATCTAATGAGCAATTATTCCATACAAGGATTTCTAACGTGACTTGATTTCTTTTCATTCCCGTTAAAAATTAGGGCCAGCTCACATCATTCTGCATATGCAAGACTTCGCCATTAAAACATTTCCTGGCAAAACATTATTAAAGACATCAAATTTTGTCATGCACAGAGAATGTTCCTAATTTGTGCACATGACTTACATGTACTTTAAGCCTATAAATAAGACAATGTCTACAAAAAAGTGAAATATGCATGTAAGGAAACGCCACACTCAAAAAAAACACAGCCTCCCCACGCAACCAAAAAGTAGAGAGAAAAAGAAAGAATGTGTTTATAAGAATGTTAATTTCAATAAAAATACCACAAACAATTAATAAAAGGTTTACCACCTTGAAATGGTCAGTGGCAAAAAAATATATATATATTTAGGAATGTGTTAAGCTGAATTAATGTATTGAACAAAATTCATAACGGTTTCCATACAGATTCACAAGTTTCTTTCAACATATTATTATTAATTCAAGATCTTTGTTATTAGCCTTTTTTAACGTTTCAAGGATTGTTTGCAGCAGTCTTAGGGTTGTTACATAAAAACTTCCAACTTGGGACAAAATCCCCTTGAAAGTTAAGTATTACTGCCCAAAAGGAGAGTTTGAGCAACCCCACTGAAGTCCATCTGGGTCTGCACTAGCCCAACTATTTGTGCGCAACAAGAGCTTTTCTATATATACGATGGTCGCTCTTCGCGCACAACCCAGTTACTATTCAAATCAATGCGGAAAATTTTCCTTCTATTTCTATATGCCGCCGATCGGAAGATGAATTGCAACTTTTCAATCTTTTGCCGGCTTCATAAAGCATCTTAAACATATTTATTTTTTTTTTAAATTGAATACCTGAGAAGCCACATCCAAGTAGAATCAATATATGTAATTCTTTATAAGTAATGTTTTCGTTTTTTATGCAAAACTGTTTTAAACCTCAACCCATGTCGACTACACCGCATAAAGTTTATCTGACTCGCGTTTATCGATAATTTTCACCGTGTAAACAGCAAGTTATTTTGTGGATTATTCGTTCATTTTATTGTTACTTTTATCATTATTTATGTTTTATAATGATATTTGACATACCAGTGTTGAAATTTTCATGTGGGAGTGAAAAAAAAAGAATTTAAATCGGGTCGATTTCCACCACAGTTTTGATCGTAACTGCTTGAGACGTAAAGGACAGACAACGAAAACGTCCGTATGATAATGGGCCTGTGCTTGCAGCCGAATTATTGAGACAAGGTCTGCACCTGCAGAGTGTCTCAGGTAACTACTTTGCGAACTGTCTAGCTTCAAGATAAAGGCTTGTCCTGTGATAAATTTCTTTTCATATTACAAAATATAATTATTGAGATATAAATGACATCAACTCTCTGCTATATTCTCATTAGACAAGATTTTAAGAGACTTAAAGTTTTTGCAGATCTTTCATTTTTGTTGTAATTTGTTATAGCAATTTATCTTCCCATTCCAGTATCTACCCTAATAAGGCATCACAAATTACATAATTCTTTGAGCTACAGTCCAACCTCTGCTAATGACCACCTGTAAATAAAGACAACATTTTATTTGTCCCACTGACTGATCAAGATCAAATTCACCTATGAACAAAGACAACACGCCTTCAAATATCGGAACATTTGGGTTTTTTCCTGCCTGAATTGGAGGTTATAAACCTGAGATTAGAAACCAGTCTCAAATCTCAAGCATCTGATTTGCCATTTCAGCCAATCAGATGCTTGAGATTTGAGACTGGTTTCCATGATCAGTTTTATAACCTTGGGCACTGGTCTTTGGAGACAGGCTTGACTGTATTGTACTATTGTTTAGGATGCAGTAAAGAGTTTGTAGCCGTAGATGCGAATTGGCCCCGGTCAAATTTGAAGATAAGAGGTAAGTGGGCAAACTGTAAGCTTCATGGCACTTTAAAATATTTTTAGATGCTATATTTGCAGTCTCACATCTGTAGCTAGGATCCCCCAAAATTGCCTGACATGCTCTTTTTGACCTTGACACTTTCAGTGTGAGGCAGGTGCTTGGAAATGCGAAACTAATACATTTCTGGCTCTGCCTTCAGTTTAACTTGCAATTCTCAAGGGGCATACAAACAAGTGTGAGTAGTGCAAAATCTAGGTGGTTATGGTATATTTTGAGTATGATTTAATGAATCAGTTGGGATTTTACCATGTGTGAGTGGCAAGCATTTATTTTGGTTGTTGGCAATAAGAAAGCTGTGAACTGATGAATGTTTGAAATTTTGCCTCGTCGGCCGACCAGTTTTTGCAACCAGAATTTGAAAGTTAATGGTGCTTAAAAATCAACTGATATGTTTTGAAAATAATTTTGCTTTGTTTTCATAAACTGAATGTCATTGTGATGTCAGTTATGTGCCCTTTCTGTTTCAGGTATGTGCTAGTAGGGAGCAAGTGGACTTGTCGTGTCGGCTGTGATTCTTTGGTTTGCGATATATCAGAATAACCGTTTACTGCCGCCTTAAGGATTTTGCTGAAATTTGTAAGTGTTCATTATGTCATAATTTTGATCTAGAATTCTGTTTTGGAATGCCATATTTGCAAAATGACATCATTTTAAGCTGTTAAATACTTGCTGACAAGCTGATGGTTAAAAATAAAGGGAGGTAATTACAGTTTTTGAGAAAAAAAATGCTGCACCGAGCCATACAAACCAGTCGCGAAATGTCAGAAATGTATATTTTCATAGAAAGTCCATCACATACATCATGAAAATGTCTCAAATGATTACGAAAGAGCATTTGGCATAATATTTGCTCGAAAATCAAGCCGATAAAAAATAATTAAGAAAAATTAAGCTCGGCAAGCAAATTTCCACAGTCCGAGCTTTGCGAACCGAGACATAAATTCTGGTCGACTAATGAAAATCAAGTTCTAGAACTATGTTGGGCTTGCCATGAACAATGTTATTAGTTTAGCAGGTATTTTAGCCCAGATAGGCAGGATTTGGCCTTAAAGCTGTAGTCTGTTATGTCACTTTAGCTGTTTATTCCTTTCTGCAGCCAGAGGTAAGAATTTCATCATTTGCTATTTTTCATGGCCATTTTATAATTCAATCATCGTTCTGGTGACATAAGAGCAAGCATAAACATAAAGTGTGATGTGTGTAATGGTTGAAAAGTGGCAGTTGATTGGCAGGAAGGTATGCAGGTGGTTCATATGAGCAACTGAAACATGATGACAGCATGGTAGGTGAGTGATTAAAGTGAATTATGGCCAGTTTTGCCTGTTTGACTGATAAAATTTGATGTGCCTGACATATTTTTACAAAAATAAGTGCTTGTAACAGCATATTTTTCATTGTTCATCTTCTAGGAGCTTCTTTATGGTATATGATTGTCAGGTCTTCTGGTTCCAATGTCTGTTTTGTTGCATTTCTTAGAAGCACTGTATTAATGTACTTGACTGTAACTGGAGGCAAAATTGGTCAGTTTTGGTGAGTGGTGATAGTCATTTACTCTTTACACCTGCCAGGATGATGATACTGGCTTGGTTTTGGTCTCATTTTGATCAGAAAAGGTTCTAAACTTGAACAGAGATGAGTTAATGGCTTAAAGGAAATCACTCTCTGCTCTTAAGGATGCAGTAAAGAGTTTGTAGCCGTAGATGCAAATTGGCCCCGGTCAAATTTGAAGATAAGAGGTAAGTGGGCAAACTGTAAGCTTCATGGCACTTTAAAATATTTTTAGATGCTATATTTGCAGTTTCACATCTGTAGCTAGGATCCCCCAAAATTGCCTGACATGCTCTTTTTGACCTTGACACTTTCAGTGTGAGGCAGGTGCTTGGAAATGCGAAACTAATACATTTCTGGCTCTGCCTTCAGTTTAACTTGCAATTCTCAAGGGGCATACAAACAAGTGTGAGTAGCACAAAATCTAGGTGGTTATGGTATATTTTGAGTATGATTTAATGAATCAGTAGGGATTTTACCATGTGTGAGTGGCAAGCATTTATTTTGGTTGTTGGCAATAAGAAAGCTGTGAACTGATGAATGTTTCAAATTTTGCCTCGTCGGCCGACCAGTTTTTGCAACCAGAATTTGAAAGTTAATGGTGCTTAAAAATCAACTGATACGTTTTGAATATAATTTTGCTTTGTTTTCATAAACTGAATGTCATTGTAATGTCAGTTATGTGCCCTTTCTGTTTCAGGTATGTGCTAGTAGGGAGCAAGTGGACTTGTCGTGTCGGCTGTGATTCTTTGGTTTGCGATATATCAGAATAACCGTTTACTGCCGCCTTATCCTTCCTAAATTGCTTTACATTGAATAGCAAGAAAGCAAGCAAACAAAGCAAATTTTGAATGAAAAATCGCTAATTTTGTTATGTTCACTTCTACAGGAGCACATTATATTTTACAAGAAAATATGCATCCAATTCACTTCACTTTTTTTTTCTTAATTCTCTCACAGGCCCTTCAACAAGGAACAAAATTAATATAAAATATACTTTAACCCTTTCCTCCAAAGACACACCTTTATTGCGTCGGCAAACAGTTTGGATCCAGATCAGCCAACACATCGCTGATCAGGATCTAAACTGTTGGCTTTTTGGCAATGGAAAATGTTTCTTGCACAATTATTCAGCTGCCTGTTTAACTTTGAGGTTATCTATGTATCATTGTGGGTGGCAGTATATAGGCATACTTGAACTATCCTTTTTGGGGGGCGTTTTTACGCCACCCAGTGATTTTACATGTGAATTTTGGTCACATGATCAAAATGGTACCTCACTCTCTATCTACTTATATATTCCAACGCGGTTACCAAAAGTGAAATTCGATCATTTTACCTCCAGAGAATTACGCCCTTGAATAACTTATACAGTATATGTAGGTCACAGAGGTTATGAGACGGTAGACGGCGCTGCTTGATCTGTCCGGAGTAAACATGTCAAATTATGAAACTTCCTCGCCTATTTCAAGTGTTTCTCTGATATTATTAAGCGTCTACTGTACAAGATCACTCCTTATTACAATATTAAATGAGCATCTGTTGTGTCTCAGATGTGGAATAGTTGGATAAGTGTCTGTTGAGTATAAAGAAGACGGTCATAAATCAGCCAGTTAAGAACAGATTATCTTGGCAGTTATGATGGCCTAACTGAGATTATAATTGGTATATTGTTCTTTGATTACCTGCTAACTGTAAAGAGTTGTGAGCATGAAAGTGTTAGGATAAATGATAATCTTGTCACTTTTATAAACAGGGTGATTAGGCAATAAAAATTAATTCCTAGATTCCCCGCCCGCCCCTCGAAAATCGCTCAGCCCCAACGTTTTTTATTCTGAAAAAATGTGTGCATCAAAATTTACATTTACGAGTACAAATCAGTAGAGTACGAAAACGCAGTATGTAACATTTAAGTGCGAATTGGCAATTCATAGTCGGCTTGATGATTATTTATCTTTTAACCACACAAGTGTCATTAGAAACAGCAAGAATAATAAATAAAAAATAAAACCTGCCCACCCGCCCCATTTTTTCCCAAAATTCGAATGAGAATCTAGGAATTAATTTTCTATTGCCTTACAGAAGGTTACTTATAACAGATTATAAACAAAAATGAAGACAATTTTAAAGTAATTTAATGTAATAAAAGTGCTAACTGTACATCTTTAAATGCTTATAATAAATGGCCATATATGGTTATATTACTTTTATTTGTGCATATCTTTTATTTCTTTCTCGTGAATAAATATTGTTTCAAATTATAATGCAAATAGCAACTATTTCATAGTTAAAGTATTTTTGATTTCCCCATGTGTTTCATTTCTTTCTTATAAATTAAAAGTTTCAAATCAAATGTAGACGTATTATTTATTTTTTTCTGGCACAATATGACTTCAGTCTTGGATATTAGCATCCTCTCGAATGTCCGTGGTAGATAAAAACTTGATCAAGCAGAAGCCAGGCATGCAAACGTTTGCTCTGCCATCCAAAAGTTCCTTCACACTCCTCCAATAGGAAACTCACAAAATCTATAGATGATGTCACATTGATGTGACATTATGTCAATCACTCTAAAACGCCACCCATCAGTACTTTCAGTGCTTTGATTTAGGGGATGTGGAATGTACTGTGTCTGTCTCTTGCATTGTTGCCTAGGTGTTGTAGCCTCATTTGTAATGCAAAACAATTAAGAAATAATAAATAGCTTCCGGTGATATATCGGAGGATATATCACGGGGCGGATTTCGGATGTGCAAGAATATATCACAAGGGCCGTGATATATATCTATGCATCTGAATGACGGACAGTGATATATCCTGCAATATATCACCGGAAGATATTTATTATTTCAATTCTAACACTACATAACTGAGTGAACAATTGAAATAATTTTAACCCTATTTTAATGCGTTGTTATAAACGCAAATGGGTTTTAAGATCATCTATTAGTGTTTACTCCCTAAACATCTACATAATTCAAAAATTGATATTAATTCAAAGTTTGAATACCAAATTTGAATATATGTCCATCAAACCACATATCCAGTATTCTCGAGTCATCTTTCAAACCGTATTTTTCATTCCAACAGTTTAATACCTTCACCAGGGAATAATAAATGTAAACAACAGAAATGATGTGACGTCATTAAAATGGCGCGTTAACATCACATTAACAGTAAATAGTCAAAGTATTTTATGTAAATACATAAATTATATATTATTCTATTACTGTGGTATCATCATATTACACGCGGCTTAAAATTTCGCGTATTATGTGCTATCGCCAAATTAAATCCGGCGAATAATACAATTGTCACGTGATAATTTTATACCAACCATTTTTTACAGAATAGCTGTGCCCACACGCGGTGTTATATCATGTATTTAATCCATACATGCCAAGTTTCACGCCATGAGGTAAAAACTCACAGAATTTCACCCACCCTCACGGTCTGACGGATAAAAACAAAAAACTCACGTATTTTTGATAATTTCTCTTTAAAAAAAATTGTCATCTGCAGGTCAATTTTCAATGTCTCCAATAAGTCCGAGGATCGCCGAATTCGAAATGAAAGCGCTTGATTGACAGTGATTATTGGGAATTATGACATTTTGTTTATTTCTTCTGCTTCAATTACCTTGGGGCAATGGATTAACATCCCATGTTAGATAAGGTGTTATTCAATTATCTTTTCTTATTTATTGATATGTTTATTCAACCATCTTTTTTTTCTCAGTTCGGGTACAATTTCAATGCAAGTGTTACAGTTTTCGGCTACAAATGGGTAAAAGTCTAAGGGCATTACTTTGAAGGTGTTAATTGCCAAGCGTTTTGGTTTTAATTGGCATGTTGAAGCATTAATCCAGGATAAATAAAAACAAGATTTCTCAAACTTTTGGCCATTCTCCCTCCTTTCTGTAAAGCTACAAGAATAATTTTTATGCAAATGCAACACTAGACTTTCTTCATAAATGCCAAGTCAGTAATTGCACTTAGTGGTTACAAATGGCTTGAATAGTATGAATTTTCAGAGGAAATTTTTAAAATAAATGTGGCATAAAACTTTTAGTCACAAATATTTTATTTGATTTTGAAAAAAATGTGTTTAATTGTCTTGTTATTGCATTAAAGTAATATAACTGACTGTAGTTACTTTTTATAAAAAGGTTAAGGTATATAAGAACATTTAAAATATACCATGTTGCGACACGCTTTAGAAAATGGTATGCCGACATAATCCCCTTCGGACAAAATCCCCTACGGTCAAAATCCACTAGTATCAAGAATCCCCGACGGACAAAATCCCCTACATAGTAAAATTATTATTTATTTGACAATGTTTTTCTTAAATACTCCAGATTTCCATTATAGAATAGCTGGAATTTTGTAGACATATACAGGGGCACACAAAACTAAAATAAATAAAATCTTGTAGAACTCTTACCTGGTGGTAAAAGAGGCATTTATAAGTTGTAATTTGTCTGTGTTGCCTTTATTCATGTACAACGTCTTGTGTAGATTTTACAATTTATTTCTACATTCTGAAGTTAAATAAATATTATTAATTTTACTTTTTTGAAATGTGTGTTTTGTTGATAGTGATCTTGAGGGTGATAATTACATTATATATTTTACAACAACAACAACATTTTGCAATTTTATTTCAGAGTTTAATATTTAACAGGCTAAACAAAATATACAATGCACAATTTCAAACTGTAAAATAAAGCACATCACAAAGCAAATTTTAAGCTAATAATTATAAGGAATCTACCTATTATCAGAAAACCGTCTATACAAAATTACAAACTGTTAATTAAAATTCATCACAAAGCAAATCAACACATAATTATAAGGAATCCACCTATTATCAGAAAATTGTATATTATATTTTTACATTAAGTTTATACATGAAGAACTTGCGATAAACTGTTAAATTAGCATCAAAAAGAAATGAAAAGATGTTTGACTTTATAAGAAATTGAACACAGTCTAAAGACAAAAACAATTGTTAATTTAATATATTTAACAATGTTGTTCAAAGAATAATAAATTTTATTTGTCTAAATAAAAATGAAACATATAGTCAACAATTACAATACTAGTTTGCCAATTCATTTTTATAACCAGAATTATACTACAACAGTTACATGGAACTTAGTGAAGCCTCACACAATTTCCAATAGCCTCCATGAATTCAACAAGGGACTTCTCTTTGCTCACAAAAAATCTGCACAGATGTTTAAGTCGCTGTTGTTATTTATTGTTCTTTTTGTTTTTCTGCGTTTTGGGGGGAGTCCTTGGCAGTGCTGCTCATACACAGTCTCAATGTCACAATTATCTTTCTGTATACAGTTTATTACATACCACAGACTGAGGTTTGAATGGCCAACTAATGTTTTGAAGGCATTATTCCAACCCTCACACACATTATCGGTTCTGCTTTCGTCATATTTTGGTCCTCATGGACATTCCATGTGTGGGGGGGAAACCTTAGTGAGCCATTCTCACCCCTCATGGTTTTACAGCCACCTGATACATACGTGCTGTCAAAATAATCTACTATACCAGCTAAATACTCTGGAGCTGTTTCTCTAAGACAACCGATGCCATCACTGACATCAGTCACCAGCAAAAATGCCAGACCATCTACCTTTTTTATGTATGTAGTAGGGGATGTGAAACATTTATAAAGTAGGGGATTTTTTACTTAGGGGATTTTGTCCGTAGGGGATTTATGCAAGTAGGGGATTTTGTCCACCACTGGAAAACTGATGTAGGGGATTTTGTCCAGGTATAACTAGGGGATTTTGTCCGTAGGGGATTATGTCCTACATTCTAAGACTAGAATTTGGTGTTCTGGGAACACATGTGTCGCCTGCCAGCAAAAAGTTGAAGTGTGGCCCTATATGAAATCATATATGATAAAAAGATTTAATTCAAGTTGATTGCAATACTACATTAGAATTTGGTGTTCCATGAAACACATATGTCACCTCAATTGCATTCAAAAGGGGCTTAACTAAATATGGTGAAATCTGGGTTATCATTCATGTTTTCACCAATGGCATGCAAATGATTTATCATTATATTCCAAGTATTAAGTAAAAAGGAAAAGCACTTTCAAATTTATAGGCACCACTAAACAAATGTTTAAGTTACATTTGAAAGGGACATAACTCATAAAATAATTAAACAGGACTTATCATTTTTGTTTCCACTGATGGCACTGTTCATGAAGATGATATATTCCGAGTATTACATGAGTAGAACAAGTACTTGTAAGTATATGCCACATTTTCATGTTAAAGTCTCCTTTGAAAGGGGCATAACTAAAAAAATTGAAACAGGACTAATCATTCTTGTTCGCTGATGGCATTGTTCATGAAGATGAAATATTCCCAGTATTAAATGAATAGGACAAGTAATTTCAAAGGTTTATGCAAGATAAAGTTTCATGTTGAAGTTGCATGTGAAAGGGGCATAACTCAGAAATAGTCAAACAGGAGTTATCATTCTTGTTGTAACCAATGTTGCTGTTCATAATGATGACATATTCCAAGTATGAAATGGAATAGGACAAGTACTTTCAAAGTTATAGGCAACATAAAGTTTCATGTTAAAGTTGCATTTGAAAAGGGGCATAACTCAAAAATAGTCAAACAGGAGTTATCATTCTTGTTGTAACCGATGTTGATGTTAATGATGATGATAAATTCCAAGTATGAAGTGAATAGGACATATACTTTCAAAGTTAAAGGCAACATTAAGTTTCATGTTAAAGTTACATTTGAAAGGGGCATAACTCAAAAATAGTCAAACAGGAGTTATCATTCTTGTTGTAACTGATGTTGCTGTTCATAATGATGATATATTCCAAGTATGAAGTGAATAGGACATGTACTTTAAAAGTTAAAGGCAACATTAAGTTTTATGTTAAAGTTGCATTTGAAAGGGGCATAACTCAAGAAATAGTCAAACAGGAGTTATCATTCTTGTTGTAACCAATGTTGATGTTTATGATGATTATATATTCCAAGTATGAATGGAATAGAACATGTACTTTCAAAGTTATAAGCAACATTAAGTTTCATGTTAAAGTTGCATATGAAAGGGGCATAAGTCATGAATAGTGAAACAGGAGTTATCATTCTTGTTGTAACTGATGTTGCTGTTCATGACGATGATATATTCCAAGTATGAAGTGAATAGGACATGTACTTTCAAAGTAATAGGCAGCATAAAGTTTCATGTTAAAGTTGCATTTGAAAAGGGGCATATCTCAAAAATAGTCAAACAGGAGTTATCATTCTTGTTGTAACTGATGTTGCTGTTCATGATGATGATATATTCCAAGTATGAAGTGAATAGGACATGTACTAACACAGTTGAAGGCAACATTAAGTTTCATGTTAAAGTTGCATTTGAAAGGGGCATAACTCAAAAATAGTCAAACAGGAGTTATTATTCTTGTTGTAACCGATGTTGCTGTTCATGACGATGATATATTCCAAGCATGAAGTGAATAGGACATATACTTTCAAAGTTAAAGGCAACATTAAGTTTCATGTTAAAGTTGCATTTGAAAGGGACATAACTCAAAAAATAGTCAAACAGCAGTTATCATTCTTGTTGTAACCAATGTTGCTGTTCATGATGATGATATATTCCAAATATGAAGTGAATGGGACATATACTTTCAAAGTTATAGGCAACATTAAGTTTCATGTTAAAGTTGCATTTGAAAGGGACATAACTCAAAAAATAGTCAAACAGGAGTTATCATTCTTGTTGTAACCAATGTTGCTTTCATGATGATGATATATTCCAAGTATGAAGTGAATAGGACAAATACTTTCAAAGTTATAGGCAACATTAAGTTTCATGTTAAAGCTTGGGGACTACCTGACGACCCCTACGACGACGAGGACGCCGACGGACAATAGGATCCCGATGTGTCTACCTGCTATCGCAGGGGACACAAAAATCTCACTTATTTTTTCTCGAATCTCACTTAAAAATGTCACCAGTCTCACTTAATTATTTTTCGATACCTGGCATGTATGATTTAATCACATGCAGTTGCGTAAGAATTTTTATATAACAAAGAATCAATCAGACAAGATTATAGATAGAGACACTTAAAATAGCAGAAGCGGTGACAAAAGCTCACGGAGATAATACTCCGGTGTATGGAGCTTATTATTGGCTGCACTTGTTCTACCGAGAACCGAGTGATCTCTGTGCTTCCCTTTAAGCCAGTCATTTCTTCTGCTTATTAGGATTTCTCTCAAAGAAAGATATCTGATTTATAGAAAAGTCTACTTCCTCAAATGTCACATCAAATCAAATTATAAGCCAGAACGTCTTTCAAATTCCTTTGCAAGTCTTCAATATATCTTTAAGGGATACATAAATATCATTATAGTAAGTTTATATGCCAGCACACAATATTTATAATCAATTAGTATCAATACTGGATATGTTTTCTGAAGTACATCAGAGTAAATTCTCAATAAAGTCAAATTACATCAAACAGAAAATGAAGAAAATAATTTATAATCAAAGGTATGTATACAATCTAGAATATTAACTACTTTTCTGCAATCGTCTGCATTTTTTATCAAAAAAATATTTTATAAATTCAAAATTAAGCCAAAGGAAGGTAAGTGTTGGCATTACTGGGCATTGTGGTTCATTGCTAACATTATTTATGTAAACAGCATATTTATATTTGGCAATATTTTGTATTCACAATTAGGATGTCACAAAATTGATGATGTCACAGGAAGTCTATTGGAAAAAAGGAATTTCCAACATATGCAAGAACAGTGGTAATACACCTTTGTTTTGTGAATACACATCTGAGCTTCTGTGGAAATCAATTCACAAAACGAAATCACTGTAACATAGAATATTTTTCTGTTATACAGTGGAGCTCCGCTATATCGCGATCCGCTATATCGCAAAATCCAATATAACGCGGTCCATCCGTGGACCCCATTTTTTCCACATAAAATGATACCCGTATTTTGTCTAAATCTTCTGACGGAAAAATTTTTTCTGGCTGAACGAATATTTAGAGATGAGAAGTTTTATTTAAGAAAGATTGTCTGAACATTTAGATACATGCACATTAATTAACACGTCCGTAAACGTAAGCCGAGAATAAGTCAACACCTGTCAGACGTTTCTTCCTTTGAAATTTCTGCTTACATTTGTCAAGCAATTAACTCCATAGTTGTTAAACAAACATCCTATTGTTGTATAATCAACAAAAAATGCGATGGCTTCGCAAATAGGGGTGCAATAGATTAGTTGCAAACTGCCAATTTGGCGCAAGGCAGGTAATGCAGACACAAACACAACGTGAACAGAAATTAGTAATAATTATACTAGATACGCTGTCAATCAAACAATCAGCTGATTTAGAAATGAAATCATCCTAGTTTGTTGACGGGTTGAAATTCTTTTGTACAATAGCGTCGATATATTTTTGAGCGGTGCGCACCGTTTCAAGTTGACGTCGGCGTCTTTGATGTTAAATACACAAGCATCGCTGACATTTTAGATCAAAACGGTCAATAAACAGGTGTTGAACAGGTGTTCATAGCAGTTTTAAATTTGATGATTTTAGTCAATGTATGAGGGATGATCCAAAATAACGTAGACTTTTGTTATTGCATCTTTATTTGAAACACGTTCATAATAAATTATATACTAAATTCAACCAGAACACAAACGTAACAAACTGAGCTAAAATATTCATATGTTTGATAGATTTCAAAAGCGCGGCGCATATTTGAATAACCATGGTAACACGCACGCGGCGCACGCCATTGCCATTGTGCTTTATAAAGCAAATACCTGTTAATATAAACAAAACTATTACTGGTAAAAGAGCCAAACTTCCCAACGTCAAAGCGCGGTATACGAATGATGTCATGCCAAAATTTTACGTTATTCGGACTTTGCGTTTTAAAAGCAATCAATATTTAAGAGAGCTATCACCAACGTGAAAACGTCAAAAATGTCGTCGTCAGATCGCCACGGAAATACGCGCTTTTATAAAATTCCGCCATGATCTTTGAAAATCACCTCCTGAAAACCTAAAATAATTTAGCACACGCAAACGAAAACTTCCGTAAGCCGAGCTGTCTCTTTTAAATGGTATCAGTGGGGTTTTACGGTCAGGAGAGCCATTACATAGGCATTGGGTAATGGAAAAATACAAAAATATCAGCGTTACGGCACCGACGTCAAGCCAAGAGGCAATTGAAGCGGACAAAAGTTTAACTATTGTGGTGCTTTTCGAGATATTCTTGACTGGATTAGGTAGCGTGCAACGGATATTGCCGAACAAATTACATATTTAAAGATATGTTTATAATAATTAACAAATTTGTTTTAAAAAAAAATGTTTTTGTTTAGTATTTGAATCATTAAGAAGTCTATTACTATACATAGTAGCTCATGGCAAACATGGGATGACTTAATAACACTTGAGTAAACAACGACAGAGACTGTGTCCATAATCCAAAGACTTGTTATATTATAACAAATACAAATTTGTGATGAATTATTTTTACAGGTAAACGCCCGTGGCTAAAGAATCGCAATACTGTGGGTATTTTATTCCCGGTCGTTTCTTCGGCGGTACGAGCGAGAAGAGACCAATTTCTTGATCGCCTCATAACCACTTGCGAGGCTTTGACCAGCAATAAAACACAGTTATGTTCGGTCAATGGGTTCCCCGGCATTGCATTCCAATTACGTGGGTCTATTAAAAATATTTGAATATACGCCGCTTCGCTAACGCTGCGCCCGTGAATTAACGTCGTTGACGTTGAGAGATCTAATTTGACGTGCGCCGGATAGCGCTTAGTGTATGATTTTAATTGTTCATAGTTTTTTTACGAAATGTTATATTTTGCTGATATTTTGTAAAAATATGCTTGACATATTCCGATTTAAGCTTGTGTAATTTTATTTGTGGTATTTTGAATAATATAAAAACTATAACAAAAGTCTACGTTATTTTGGATCATCCCTGGTACATGTATCATTTCTCAGATATTTTATGGGCAAGTATTAGCACAATTAAACATATACGTCGTTCACGTTATTTCTTTCTGGTAATAAAAATTATGAACATCAGACTTAAACATCGTAAATTAAAATGCAGGGTCAGTATTTTACGTCGTTCATATTAGTCTGTGTTATTTAATGCGACGATGGTCTGCGTATTACTGGAAGTAGAAATGTTGTTTTAGGTGTCCCATTTTTAAGAGGCTGAAAAAAATTATTTTGGCAAAATAATTTTGGTGTCCGAAGACTTAGACAAAATACCAATAAAACCTAATGATAAATAACTGTGTACATATATTATAATGCTTATCCAGGGTAACATTACATTCGCCATATAAGGACTTATGATTAGCGTAAGTTCCTTTGTCCCTCCAATATCACGGATCCGATAATAACGCGGTTTATTGGATCTCCTCTGTAATAAAAACAATCATAATAATCAAGAAAATTTTGTATGTATCTTTTGCAGTATTCCAGTTATTAGTGTTATTTCTTTCTATGCATCTGATTAAAATTTCTAACACAATATAGACCAATGTTTCAACAATTGTAATGAGTATACAGTGTTTATCTAGAAATTTTAAGGGATGATGTTCAAGATGGATATGTTGATAATTGTGAAAAATGTAATAAATTTTTGTAGAAAAACAAGTATGAATATGTGCATCCAATAAATGCCTTCTAACATTTGGATTTGCCATAATTCAGTCAAATGAAAGTAAAGACTCAGTACTATACAAATGCTGGATGCATGTATGCAGTGTGAAGTAAACACTGTGAAAGTACACCAGGGACCTTCTTGATGAATCACTAAATCATTTCCAAAGTAAATAAACATGATATAGACTTCACAATTATTTGTGGTTAACTTGGTTCTTAGCTGTAGTTACATGATGTGCCAGTAGTTCTGTATCTCCGGTAACCATAGCTGTAGTTACATGATGTGCTAGTAGTTCTGTATCTCGGGTAATCATAGCTGTAGTTACATGATGTGCCAGTAGTTCTGTATCTCCGGTAACCATAGCTGTAGTTACATGATGTGCCAGTAGTTCTGTATCTCCGGTAATCATAGCTGTAGTTACATGATGTGCCAGTAGTTCTGTATCTCAGGTAACCATAGCTGTAGTTACATGATGTGCCAGTAGTTCTGTATCTCAGGTAACCATAGCTGTAGTTACATGATGTGCCAGTTGTTCTGTATCACAGGTAACCATAGCTGTAGTTACATGATACCAGTAGTTCTGTATCACAGGTAACCATAGCTGTAGTTACATGATGTGCCAGTAGTTCTGTATCTCCGATAACCATAGCTTTAGTTACATGATGTGCCAGTACTTCTGTATCTCAGGTAATCATAGCTGTAGTTACATGATGTGCCAGTAGTTCTGTATCTCGGGTAACCATCGCTGTAGTTACATGATGTGCCAGTAGTTCTGTATCTCAGGTAACCATAGCTGTAGTTACATGATGTGCCAGTAGTTCTGTACCTCGGGTAACCATACCTGTAGTTACATGATGTGCCAGTAGTTCTGTATCTCGGGTAACCATAGCTGTAGTTACATGATGTGCCAGTAGTTCTGTATCTCGGGTAATCATAGCTGTAGTTACATGATGTGCCAGTAGTTCTGTATCTCGGGTAACCATAGCTGTAGTTACATGATGTGCCAGTAGTTCTGTATCTCAGGTAACCATAGCTGTAGTTATATGATGTGCCAGTAGTTCTGTATCTCCGGTAACCATAGCTGTAGTTACATGATGTGCCAGTAGTTCTGTATCTCGGGTAACCATCGCTGTAGTTACATGATGTGCCAGTAGTTCTGTATCTCAGGTAATCATAGCTGTAGTTACATGATGTGCCAGTAGTTCTGTATCTCAGGTAACCATAGCTGTAGTTACATGATGTGCCAGTAGTTCTGTATCTCAGGTAACCTTATCTTTGAGTAGGCTGTTACAATGTTATTAATACCTGTTACATTAAAAATAACTTGTTTTTTTCTGAGTGTGGCTATTCCTGATATATATATATGTTTAACTTTTTGTGAGATTAAGAAGAACACACCTTTATTTAATAAATGTGTGATCATGTAACAGGTCTATTCCTTTGGAAAAAGCGGGTGGGCGTATCAGGTACATCTGTATTGTATTATACCTTATTTTACCAGACTTATTTCAACTTCTGTTAATGTTTTCTAAATATTTTCTGTGTTTTCTTTCAATAAATTTCTTAGCACATCATTAAAGTATCAGTTTACCAGAATGTTTGGCCTTTTAGATTTTGCAGTTTATGCTAAATTTCTATTCTGAGCTGTTAGCTGTAATTATGTCCCATTAACTGGGAGTTAAATGTTGATGAAGTCTAAATAAATTTTCTCCATGAAGACTTGTATTAAGAATGTAATCAATAATTTATTGCACTCATGAGAGTAAGAAAACCATCTGGGCAGTTTGAAGTGGGCGGGACCTGAAGGCTTCAAGCTTAATTTAAATAAGCCTGACCCTCATCAAGTTGGATTTCAGTAAGGCAATAGAAAATAATTTCCTAGATTCTCATCCAAATTTTGGGAAAAAATTGGGCAGGAGGACAGGTTTTATTTTTTATTTATCATTATCATTCTCGCTGTTTCTAACGACACTTGTGTAGTGCAAAGATAAAAAAGCGTCTAGCCGACTGAATTGCCTATTCGCACCGAAATGTTTCATACTGCGTTTTCGTACTCTACCTATTCGAACTTGTAATGTTAATTTTGAATGGAAGCATTTTTTTAATATAAAAAACGTTCCAGTGGAGTGATTTTCAAGGGGCAGGCGGGGATGAGAATCTAGGAATTAATTTTCTATTGCCTAACATTGGCTTATGTGTTACTGTGTTATCTCTAAGCTCATTTGTCATAATAACATTTCAAGTATCACTGCCATAGCTCCCGGCATGTCAGCAGTCATTAAAAATTCTATTTAAATCTAGCTTTGTTTGTAAAATTGCCTCACAGGCTGGGCTAGGTTAGCACTTTTGAAATGTGCTTTTGTTCGAAGTCCTTGCTTACTGGCATTTATAATAACAGGCTCCCGGCCTTTTCTGTTATAATGGTTATACATTTCTGAAATGTGATAGTAATGCCAGCTCTTAATCTCGTATAATACTTAATAATGCAAATGCATTTAAGTAGTGTTGAGAGGGATGACATATTTTTATATGAGGCAACTGACTACCGTCATCGTTTGAATATAAGCAGCACTGATGTACAAGCCACACCCCCCAAAACCCCGAAGGAAATGGGTGAAAAAGGCCTTACTCTATGTATAAGCCGCGGACTCTTTTTGAGACTGGTCCCCATTTTAAATTGCCGATCCCATGTGCCTCAGCATAGGCAATAATAGCCAGCTATACTTTGGCTGTTTAGTGCATACGTGTTTTACACGTGACAATCATTATGTTTGACAAGTTGAAGGAATAAACATTTTGAATGAAGAGTTATCTTAAAGAAAATTTGCGGGAATGAGGTATGACCAAAACATGCAAGCTTTTAAATAAAATGCGAGTCGACTGTGTCATCTCAATACAGTAAAACTTCGAAAACTCGAAATACGAAAACTCGAGCACTCGGCAAAACTCGAAGTAGTTTTGCTGGTCCCGGCAATTTTCTTATATATTCTATATAAAAATACCATGGAAAACTCGAACTTCAAAAACTCGAATTCTCGAACACAGGTGTCGGTCCCTTGAAGCATATTTCTTCTTTGTTTGTATTGGAAAACTCGAGTAATAAACGACTGATAAAATTTTCGCATTTGGTAAATGGTGACGCGTGGTTTTCACACGTTGTGACGGGTTATAATTGGCAGTTTATTGTCAATCGCCAACGTCTATTGTGTTTTAATTGATCTGATTAAAGCAGGTTATGATGAAAGAAAATGATTTTATGATCACTCGGTAGGCGGCTGCATTGAGATGAGGTTGTTTGTTGTTTTTTATGTTGACGGGACCTAGTAAATTTTACACGCGTATAAAAAAAACGACGCACCGTTGTGAAGTATACTAGTTCTCGGACAATGTCAACACGAAAGGTTTAAAAAGCAGTTATCTTGAAAAAATACCTCAAAAATGTTTTCAAACAGATATACAGGTTTAAAGAAAATACAATCTGAAATGAATCCTTTATTAATTAAGCTGATATTCAGATAACGTACTCAACAACAAGGTAACATACATGATTGTGTTTATACGACTTGACTTAAAAATCGGACCTCATAAAGTGAAGCTTCGAAAACTCGAGCGCCATGGAAAACTCGAACATTTTCATGATCCCCCTGAGTATTCGAGTTTTCGAAGTTTTACTGTATCTTGTCAAACATTCGAAAGGAATCTCAAACATGGCATCACACATTACGGTCAGGTTGATTTTACCGCTACACGTTTCACTTTGAGTACTCAATCCAATATCACGCAAAATTGAATAAAACGCGGTCGATCCATGGACCCCACCTTAATTTGATAATGATGTCGGTTATTACGAAATCCGCATTTTATTTCCGTTTATCTTTAATTATTACATTTATAATCCGCATAATTTGAAAAACAGGCATTAACTTATAAAAACAGCAAGTATCCCTTAAAATAAACTTGCCATGCTATTTATTTCGTATGGAGGTAAATAATCGATATCGCCTGTAAATCAAACGCAACTTCAAAGAATTTGTCGGCTTGAAACCACCATCTGTGTTTATTTCGGCTTTGCTATAAAAACGTTTGATCTACCGGGTAGTGAGCATGTGTCATTTTTAGCTTGTGTATAATTGTTACGAGGGATGTTCAAAAAGTTTCCGGACAAGTGCCGTTATTTCTTCAATTTTCATTATTTTCACTTAATTTTTTATGTACTTGCAGCTACAACAATATTCTATGAGCGAATTACATACTGAAAACGTAGTT
Organism: Corbicula japonica; assembly: GCA_038501625.1. Lineage (NCBI taxonomy): Eukaryota > Metazoa > Mollusca > Bivalvia > Venerida > Cyrenidae > Corbicula > Corbicula japonica. The sequence goes on from JAZAYU010000053.1 coordinate 3,137,000, forward strand.
GCGCATATCATCATGAGATATCATCACCATAGCAATGTCAAGTAGACATGAGCGGGTCACCTTAACGCCACCGCCTGAAAGTACAATTTTATTTGTCAATCATCTGTCTCAATAAATGCTCCAGTGTGGCTTTGACGTTGATATTAATTATGGCACTTAAGTGCACGACGTCAATTACGTCATTTCCGGTTTTTACGGTGTAAACAAGTGGACTGTTTTAACACATAGGTGTAAAATAGGTGTGAAATGAATCACGGTATTCTGTAAAATTTTGCATTTTGATGGGGAAAAGCAGATCTGAGACTCTGTCGATGATACAATCTATGTACGGAACAGCCACAATGTCTAGGACGAGAATTTATGAGTGGTATAACACCTTTAAAGATGACCCTAAGCGTTGAGCCCACTGACCTTCCGAGGATAGGACGTCCGAGTGTAAAGGCTGGAAAGGCACACAAAATTGAAGCATTATTGAGATCTGACAGGAGATTGACTGTACGTGATATCACTCTGAAAACTGGACTTGGATCTGCTTCAGTTCATGACATCATCATAAATGAATTAAATATGACAAAAGTATGTGCCGGCTGGGTCCCCCGCCTACTACCCAGCCAGCAAAAGCTACAGAGAGTTGCCAACAGCAGGGCCTTCCTGAAACAGTACAGACAACTCGGGGACAGGTTCTTGGAATTCATCATCACAGCTGATGAAACCTGGGTTAGTGTATATGATCCGAAACCAAACAAGACAGTTCTGTATTTAAAACCCCTAATTCGCCATCACCTGTAAAAGTTATGGTAAAAACCTCTGTCAAAAAGCTGATGTTCATCGCCTTTTTCTACATGAGGGGAGTCATTCCCTGCCATGCAGTGCTGACTGGAAAGACAGTGACAGCGCAGTACTACTCAAAGGTATAGTGTCACATTTTAACTATTTTTATATTAATATTTGTTACTGTATACAGTTAAAGAAACTGTTGTTTTATAAATAATATTACTTCACGTTTTGCATGCAGATGGTTGCATAAAAGCAAACATTTTCTCGTTGCAGGTGCTCCGACGTGATCTGATTAGGGCGGTGAAGAAGAAGAAACCAGAGAAAGACGGCAAATTCTTCCTGCATCACGACAACGCCATGCCCCATACATCATCTGTCACAAGGAGTGTGCTTGCTGAGAGAGGAATTGATAACATAGCCCACCCACCGTACTCCCCTCACCTAGCGCCTTGTGACTTTTGGCTGTTTCCTACAATTAAGCGTGACTTGCGTGGCCACCACTTCGACGACATCAAGGACCTGCCCGTTGTTGTCGGGAGTGCGTTTGAAGAATTCCATCAGGGGACTTTAAAAACTGCTTCAACTCATGGGTACACAGACATCAGAAGTGTGTTAAGTATGTGGGGGAGTATTTTGAAAAGAATTGAACATTTCAGACTGTTGCAAATGTGAACCATTCGTTCAGTACACCTAGGTGCCCCGCTGACGTCGACCTAGCATTACTATGGTGACAACAGATTCTATGCAGCTGACAATTATATCAAAAGCATATGTTTAATCAATGCAATATACCTACATCTATATTCATGGAGAAAATCATAGAAAAAAATCAATACACGAAAACAATACGGCACTTGTCCCGAAACTTTTCGAACATCCCTCGTAGGTGATGCAATAATTACTGAAATGTGTTAAAAGCGATAAATTTAAGATAAGGATGTATTTAAAATGGGGGAATATATTTGCTTTCGTGGTTTTGTGCTGACATTGTAATGTATTTTAACCTATTTTTATGAATGGTTAAGTGCATATCTAAAATTGGCCATTTCAATGTTCAATCTTGTAAAACAAATAAAATGACTTTGTTGCTGGTGCAGAATTTCAACATTGATAAATAATAACCTGCATGATTTTACTTTAACCTTTAATCTTATATTCCAAGCCTAATGTGAAAAGGGCAATAATGTTTAAAATGAAAGTAAGAGTAATGGAACTTGGCAGACACAATCAGAGATGAGGACACACAAATTTACTGTGTCTGAAAGCTCAAGCTTCATGACTGTATAGAAGTCTGCAAGAAATCAGGCTGAACACAGAACTTTACCTGGAAGTCAGATGCTAGGAAACAAGGGACTAAAATTTTTACAATCGCTCATTATATTCTTGATATAGCTGAGCTAAAACTGGGCAGTCATTTACATGAATTCTTCGCTAGGACAATAAATTATCTGGTTTTGTCTCTAAAGTACATCCAATATCTTATCATACCATATATGTCTGTGCATGAAAAAATATAAATAACAAGAGTGCCAAACTGACACAAAATACGCCCGTCAAAATGCTGATCATCAAAGTTGCGTAACGATCCAATGAAAATTATTCGACTTGGAGAGCAGATGCCGCTAATTCAGTTTTTGGACAATTCAAGGGCCATAATTCAGGAGTGCATGGGGGGATTTGGCTGGTTATAGAACTTGGTCCAGATATTATGCCCACCAACATATTCACCAAGTTTGATAAAGACCGGATGATAACTCTTTGACTTAGAGAGCGAATACCCTTATTTTGGACAATTCAAGGGCCATAATTCAGGAGTGCCTGGGGGGATTTGGCTGGTTATAGAACTTGGTCGAGATATTATGCCCACCAACATATTCACCAAGTTTGATAAAGACAGGACAAAAACTCTTTGACTTAGAGAGCGGAAACAGTAATTTTGGACAATTCAAGGGCCATAATTCATGAGTGCTTGTGGGGATTTGGCTGGTTATAGAACTTGGTCGAGATATTATGCCCACCAACATATTCACCAAGTTTGATAAAGACCGGCTGAAAACTCTTTGACTTAGAGAGCAGAAACAGTAATTTTGGACAATTCAAGGGCCATAATTCAGGAGTGCCTGGGGGGATTTGGCTGGTTATAGAACTTGGTCGAGATATTATCCAAACCAACAAATTCACCAAGTTTGATAAAGACCGGATGAAAACTCTTTGACTTAGAGAGCGGAAACAGTAATTTTGGACAATTCAAGGGCCATATTATTCAGGCGTGCCTGGGGGGATTTGGCTGGTTCTAGAACTTAGTCAAGATATTATGCCCACCAACATTTTCACCAAGTTTGATAAAGACCGGATGAAAACTCTTTGACTTAGAGAGCGGAAACCCTGTGGACCACCAACCCGCCCGCCCGCCGCAGGTGTTCCCATAATACGTCCCGTTTTTCAAACGGGTGTATAATAAAAATATGAGAACTTACCATTTATAATGTCTCTATCAAGAGAAAACAAGAATATTATTAAATGTTCATAAAACCTAACTTGTGAAATTAAAGAATTTTTTAAGTACAACATCTCTTTCCAGTACATCAGTGTAATATAATACCTTATATAATGCAACTATTATAGAGACAGCAAACTCATACCTGTGAACCCTCCCGACTTAGGCGGGAGACTCCCGATTTTTAAGTCCAATCTCCTGCCTCCCGCATATTATGCTATTTCTCCCGACTTTTGACATTTCCATGTAACATTTACGAAATCTACCCATTAAAACACATTTACGATCATGCTTTCATCACGTGAGTACAAATTAGACTGGTTTACAATATTTTGGCGCCTTTTTGAATGACAGGAAGTCGTAAATGGATTACCAGTCAATGAAATGCCATGCATGGCCTTGAACTTCAGACAGGTTGATGTTTTGATAATAATTATTGATTTTCTCACCTTACATGTGCACAAATGAAATTACCGAGTTGGTCATTAGCATTAGGGTACTGGTGGACATCAAAGACACCACATGCACTTTAGTTTGATGCTCATGATAAATTTCAAAGTGCTACTAAGAAAGCGTGTGTACTTCACAAATAAACTGTTAAAGCTATTGAAGATGTTTAACAGTAATGGTCACTAACGAATACACTGTTTGATATGACAAATAAAAGGGGTGGATCGAGAGGGGGTTCAGTGGGGTTGATTGACCCCACTTCTTGGGCCAGAATGTATGAAATCATCATATCATATGACTGACACAAACAACCCCTTTCCTGGAAATCTTCCGTCCAATCCTGAGTAAGATAGTGATTGTTTAACTTTTTGGCTGTCGATTCTTTATGACAAATAAATTATTTATTTATTAAAAAAAAATTTATTTATGTTTAGTAGTGTTTGTAAACTAGAGGTCTCAGAATAAAAGTATATCTGACAAGAAAAACAAGAGTAAATTTGATAATATTCTCACTATCCAGAGCAAAAAATGTTCCACAGTTTACCATAAAACAACGCTTCGTAAAATCTCCCACTTTTTTACCCTGATCTCCCACTTTTTTGGTGTCAATCTCCCACTTGAGCACGAATAAAGGTTCACAGGTATGCAAACTACTTTAAACAATCATATTAAGTCAGTTACAAAAAAGCACATGGTGTTTTTCTCAGATGTTTTCTTCACATTTAAAAGGACTAAAATGTCACTTCTTAAGTAGTCATCAAGAACAAAGATTTTCCCCAATTTATAAGTTTATCATACTTATAATTAATTTTACAAATCCTACAATCCTACTTTGGCCACTAACATAGCTTTGAGATTAAATACTGACAATTTTAGTTTTCTATCAATTGAGAATGACAATAATTACAGATTGCTGCATGAGACTTTGAATAAGCTGGCAACAATTGATCACAAGAAAAGTAATGCAAATGCAGTTATATTGCAGGACATAATGATATTGATTTTTGTGTCGCCCTTTCAAAGAAATGGCGATACATAGGGATCACTTTGTCTGTCCGTCCGTCAGTCGGTCCGTCCGTCCGTCACGAAAACTTAACGTTGGCTATAACTTTGCCATTTCTTAATATTTCTTCATCAAACTTTCAAATTATACTGCTTATGACAACACGGTCATGATGATGCCAAATTCTTTAGGTCAAAGTCACAGTTCGATGGAGTTATGCCCCTTTTTTGTCACGAAAACTAAACATTGGCTATAACTTTGCCATTTCTTAATATTTCTTCATCAAACTTTCAAATCATACTGCTTATGACAACACGATCATGATGATGCCATATTCTTTAAGTTAAGGTCACATTTGATGGAGTTATGCCCCTTTTTCATCACGAAAACTTAACGTTGGCTATAACTTTGCCATTTCTTAATATTTCTTCATCAAACTTTCAAATCATACTGCTTATGACAACACGGTCATGATGATGCCAAATTCTTTAGGTCAAGGTCACACTTGATGGAGTTATGCCCCTTTTTCATCACGAAAACTTAACATTGGCTATAACTTTGCCATTTCTTAACATTTCTTCATCAAACTTTCAAAATATATTGCTTATGACAACACGGTCATGATGATACCAAAATCTTTAGGTCAAGGTCACATGCCACAAAGTTATGCCCCTTTTCATACACATATTTTGTCATGAAAACTTAATCTTGGCTATAACTTTGCCATTTCTCATTATTTCTTAATGAAACTTTCAAATTATATTGCTTATGACAACACACGCATGATGATGCCAAAATCTTTGGGTCAAGGTCATATTTGTTTCAGTTATGCCCCTTTTTGTACTTGGATTTTGACATGAAAACTTAACATTGGCTTTAACTTTGCCATTTCTCTATACTTCTTCATGAACATTCCAAATTATATTGCTTATGACAACATGCTCATGATGATGCCAAATTCTTTAGGTCAAGGTCATATTTGTTGGAGTTATGCCCCTTTTTTGTACTTGGATTTTTACACGAAAATTTAATGTTGGCTATAACTCTGCCATTTCTGAATATTTCTTCATGAAACTTCCAAATTATATTGCTCAAGAGAACACACTCGTGATGATGAGATGTTGTTTCGGTCAAGATGGAGTTATGCTCCTTTTTGAACTTGCATTTTTTTCCGACATTGTACCAGAGGGCGACACAAGTTTTTTAAATTATTCTTTACAATATCAATCATTTCTCTAAATACTCTAAAAGTTTCTGCCAGTTTTGAGTACACAAAAGTAGCTGTGTAACAAAAATTCTAGGGTATATAAAGGTCACTGCCAATTTTCCAGGCAAAAAACAAAAAAAGGTTTGCATCATCCTTTTTTTTGTTTTTGAATTATTATTTTTTTCTTAAATTTTGATTTCCTGTTAGAAAAAATAATTTGTATTACATTATTACATTTTAACTGTTAAAATTATCAGTTTCAAAAACTTGAATGACCTTGTCCAAAAGGGGACCACTTTTTCGATTCGATAACATACCCTTGGCATTTTTTTTAATTCTTGTATCTTTATTTACCCACAAGTGTTGCAACAAACCCCTATCATTTCTCATTATTTAAACTTATCTCCCCTGTTAAGGACTACAGGTACGTTTTCTAAAGCCAGAATAGCAGATCAAATTAGTTTTAAAACAAGAGGGTCCATAGGACCCTTGGTCGCTCACCTGTCAACAACTGCTCAATAGTTGCAAGAGTTGTGTGCAAGTTTGGTAAAATCAAATAAAACTAGATGGGTGTTCAGTTGAACACTTGTGTCGCCTTCTGGTCGGAATAAAAATGCAAGTACAAAAAGGGGCATAACTCCATCAAATGTAAGTTGACCTAAAGAATTTGGCATCATCATGAGCGTGTTGTCATAAGCAATATAATTTGAAAGTTTGATGTAAAAATATTAAGAAATGACAAAGTTATAGCCAACATTAAGTTTTCGTGTAAAAATCCAAGTACAAAAGGGGGCATAACTCCATCAAATGTGACTTTGACCTTAAGAATTGGCATCATCTCGAGCGTGTTGTCATCAGCAATATAATTTGAAAGTTTGATGAAAAAATATTAAGAAATGACAAAGTTATAGCCATTGTTAAGGTTTTGTAACTAAATCCAAGTAGAAAAAGGGGCATAACTCCATCAAATGTGTCCTTGACCTTGATAATTTGGCATCATCTCGAGCATGTTGTCATAAGCAATATAATTTGAAAGTTTGATAAAGAAATATTAAGAAATGGCAAAGGTATAGCCAACGTTAAGTTTTCGTGACAGACCGATGGACTGACGGACAGACAAAGCGGTCCCTATGTATCGCCATTTCTTCGAAAGGGCATCACAAAAATAATGCTGCTAAAATTTACTATATAACAATATATAATACAAGAGACATGTTACACATGGTTATTCCCCAAAGCAGAAAAAAGTTACCTTAAGTACTTTCATATAATTTACCTGGAGAGGAAATCCTTTTAAGTTTTGGAGTTATGCTCTGGAAAAAATGTATAAAGTAAATGTGATAAAGGGAGATAACTCTAAAAAAGGCAAGGTAGGGTTATTGCACTTGCACACTGCACTACCTACCAATGTGCTCTGTCAGTGTATGAAATTTGAATAAAATCCCTCAAGTAGTTTTGGAGTTATGCTCCAGACAAAATTTATCAAGTAAATACGATAAAGAGGAATAACTCTAAAAAAAGGCAAGGTAGAGTTATTGTTCTTGCACACTGCACTACCTACCAATGTGCTCTGTCAGTGTATGAAGTTTGAATAAAATCCCTCAAGTAGTTTTGGCGTTATGCTCCGGACAAAATTTATCAAGTAAATATGATAAAGAGGAATAACTCTAAAAATAGGCAAGGTAGAGTTATTGTTCTTGCACACTGCACTACCTACCAATGTGCTCTGTCAGTATATGAAGTTTGAATAAAATCCCTCAAGTAGTTTTGGAGTTATGCTCGGGACAAAATTTATCAAGTAAATATGATAAAGGGGAATAACTCTAAAAAAAGGTAAGGTAGAGTTATTGTTCTTGCACACTGCACTACCTACCAATGTGCTCTGTCAGTGTATGAAGTTTGAATAAAATCCCTCCAGTAGTTTTGGACTTGTGCTCCGGACAAAATTGTTTTGGACGGACGCACGGACGAAGGGCATTTCTAATATCCCCCTCGCCTTTGGCAGGGGGATAAAAAACTAGTGACCCCCGGGGCAGGGCCATTTTTGACCCCAGGAGAATAATTTAAAAACAATTTTTGTAGAGGACCACAACATGATGACACATACCAATACCAAGGTTCTACGCCTTGTGGTTTTAGAGAACAAGATTTTGAAAGTTTTCCCTATATAAGTCTATGTAAAACAAGTGACCCCTGGGCGGGTCCATTTTTGACCCCCTGGGGATACTTTGAACAATTTTAGTAAAGGACCACCAGATGATGCTCTATACCAAATATCTAAGCTCTAGGCCTTACGGTTTCAGAGAAGAAGATTTTTAAAGATTTACTATATAACACTAATTAATAAAACTAGTGACCCCCGGGGCGGAGCCATTTTTGACCCCAGGAGAATAATTTGAACAACTTTTGTAGAGGACCATTACATGATGACACATACCAAATACCAAGGTTCTAGGCCTTGTGGTTTTAGAGAAGAAGATTTTTTAAAGTTTTCCATATATAAGTCTATGTAAAACAAGTGACCCCTGGGGCGGGGCCATTTTTGACCCCAGGGGGATAGGTTGAACAATTTTGGTAGAGGACCACTAAATGATGCTGTATATCAAATATTAAGGCTTAGGCCTTGTGGTTTTAAAGAAGAAGATTTTTAAGGTTTTTTCCTTTCCGTTGCCATGGCAACCAGAGTTCTGCATGGAATTCAATTCTTTGAACAATTTTCAAAGGGGACCACCCAAGAAACATTCCTGGGAAGTTTGGATGAAATTGGCTTAGCGGTATATGAGAAGATGTCGTTTAAACTGTGGTTTTAAAAAGATTTTTAAAGTTTTTCCTTTCCATCGCCATGGCAAACCAGTTCTGCATGGAATTCTATTCTTTGAACAATTTTCAAAGGGGACCACCCAAGAAACATTCCTGGGAAGTTTGGATGAAATTGGCTTAGAGGTATATGAGAAGATGTCGTTTAAATTAAAAGTTTACAGCCGGACGCCGGACAAATTGCGATCACAAAAGCTCACCTTGTCACTATGTGACAGGTGACCTAATAAAATGGACAAGAATAGACATTCTTTCTTTATGATGCCTTCAAAATGTATAAGAACTGCTGTTTACTTTTCTTTATTATTATCTGAACCATGATAGTGATATTTGCCTTAGCCGAAAACTAGGCTAGTATACTCTTTTTTGCATACCAAATAAGTATTTCCGCGTGATTTACCAGAGAAAGAAAATCTCTAGGGAAAAGATAAGGTTCATGTGCAACATGAGTGATGTTACATGTTCAAGTATCTGATGTTGGTGATGTCATTATCAAAATAAGGTTTGCGTAAACGTCAGTATTTCAGCGTAAGAAAACAAAATTAAGTTTGTATAAGTTAAAGTTAAGAACAGTTAAAGGTATTCAAGAAAAAGTATCTTGCATGAGAAATTCGATAAAGATAGAAAAATCTGTCAGGTGAACTGTTTTGGCGGGAAATCGGCACAGCCTCATTCCCACAAAACAGTTCCCCCTAGGTGACAGATTTTTCCATTTTCCCCTCACACTAATGCAAGACACTTTAAGTATACCCTATTTAAAGCTCTATAAAATCCTCAGTTTTTGACTTATTAGAAAAGGTTCAGGCTTGTAAGACAAAATGCTATTCTGACAGCAAGACATTCAAATAACGTGTTTACACTCATCAATATGAGTCCTGACTTTTGCATTACTTTTCAAACACCCCTCGTACACATACTTTATATTAAAGCTTGAGATATGTATACAAGATCATTATTATTTAATTATTTAGTGGATAAAGTTTGTTTCAATTTTCAAAGCAAAAATTATTGAAATTATTAAAATTATTATAACTATTTATTTTTTAACATACAATCAGTTTTCTGATACTGTTTTATGACAACACTGCTTATACTCTAAGCTTCCTATTAATACTCAAGCTAAGAATTTTTGTGCATTCTTTTATGTGTAAAGTAATAATATGCATGTAATGTAATGTCGTTCTTAAAAATTTTGCATTATGCATGTTCATAAAACAATGAACATACTGTTGTTTGTTTATTACATACCCAATTTAGACTGCAAGTCCAAACACGTAGTAAACAAATGTTTTAAAATCTGTTTTGTTGTTTTCAATTAACTGTTTACTTTACAAGGTCTTAGAAAAAGGATGGAATACAAGGATTATTTTCAGGACTCTGTAAATTCTGTCTTTTTATAATATGCTTTCCAGCGAATAATAGAATTTTCACGGTGAAATCAAAGTTTTTTCATGTAGGTACCCAGACGCACAAAAATTTAAAAGAGAAAGTTAACAAAACAGGAATTAAGTTTGGGTATATGATGTCATGACGTAACATTTAAAACAACAGATTTTGGCGCAATTTAATACAAGTTTTCTTTCAAATTAACACAAATTGTGCACTAAAAGCATATAATAAAAAGAAAATTTGTTTTAACCAATGAAAGATAGAAATAAGTTTCACTCTTGCACTCTGGAATTATATATATTACCTTGTGGCTTCCCCACTCGTGAAAATATGAATGCATGAGCTCAATTGGTGAAATATATTTCAATCTTACACAGATAAAAAAAATATCCTCTATGTCTTACTTTCATAAATCACAAATCACAAAATATATTCTAAATAGACAGTTAACTGCGCATATTTATTTTCTCACAGACTTTCACTAGGACCCCACATCATTCCGAGACAAAACAATGCCCGAAAGGAAAGTTGTAAATGTCTTTGTGTGCAATGCCTTTAAAACATTGTCTGAGTAGAGTCATAAATAACTTCAGGAAAGTCATAAATGACTATGGAAGCAATGCCTTCTGACCCGGTAGCAGCACTTGTAGAGGGTAAAGTACGCATTTTTACGCATGTGCTACCAGTGTAGATCCAGATCAGCTGGCACATTGGTGCCATCTGATCAGGATCTGCACTGGTTGCGGTTTGGTCAGAGATAAAATAACAAATAAAAAAAGCGAACAGTTTAGATCCTGATCAGACGACACGGATGTGCCGGATGATCTGGATCTAAACTGTTCCCCCATGCAATAAAGGTGTATCTATGGAGGAAAGGGTTAATCGATGGATATGGCTTACATCCCATCTGCAACCACTATAGATCCATCTTAGCTGATCATGACATACACTGTTTTCTTACTGGTTACAAAAATCTCATAATATCTATAAAAAAAAACTAGTGTAAATCCCGATCAAAATGTACCAATGAGCAAACTGTTCTGGATCCATTCTGATTTCAGATGGAATATAAGAGTTATCTATCCATGGACTTCTACTGTAAGATAACCAATACTTACACCACATACTTCTAATCTAAGCTAAGCAATACTTACACAGTGATGCACAGTTTCTGGTACAGAGTCTTGTCCCTTCAAGTCTATCCAAGTAGGAAAATACATCAGTCTCTCCTACAATCACAATGTTGGCCTATATAACATAACTGTGACAAGATACCAAGTTCCAAATGTGTACTTAAAGCCAGTATGACACTGACTGCTTTAACTGCATTGGCAAACCAATTTCTTTTATCTCATGTTTGAAATGAAGAGATCTGGATCATCCTGCAGTCTGATCAGGAACTGCACCGCTTGCTTTTAGATTTACTTGGTCAGTTTTGACCATGAAGCAAGAAGTGTAGAATCTGATCTGTCTGCATGGATGTGCAGGTTTATCTGTATATGTGTAGACAATTGTGTAGTATGTAGTAGCTTGGTTTCCTTTGATCTGACCTTATGACTTCTTTTTTAAAACAAGATGTCTCACTTTCAAACTTGACATTGTTTTAGAGAGAAAATCATCCTGACTAACACTGATGATATTAGGATAAAAACGTGGCTTTAATTGTCTTTAATAATCATACCGCCATTTTCTTGACATCAAAAGAGTGGAGAGTGGCTGAGCAGACGACCATCTGAAGTCGCTTGCCATCGTTGGTCACCTTGGGAATCTGGCCATGTAGCCTGTTGATCAGATCTGAGTAACCTTGACTCAATAAACCATCCTACAATACAACTGCTTTCTGTCAGTGAAATGCTTATCAGTTCATCGAAATCCACCACCTAAGAGATGGGGATTTAACATTTTCAATGCATCAAGTGTGAATGAACAGCAAACAGGGTGTAATTCATGTGAAGATAACTCATACTGTGGAGTTTTAACAGTTGCATTCATCCTAAAATTAATTTATTTAACCCTTTCCTCCATATATATGCATTTTTACGCATGTGCAACCAGTGTAGATCCAGATCAGCCGGTTTATCCGTGCCGTCTGATCAGGATCTGCACTGGTCGCATTTTGGTAAGAAATAACATAAAGAATATAAAAGCGAACAGTTTAGATCCTAATCAGACGGCACGGAAGTGCCGGCTGATCTGGATCTAAACTGTTTGCCCATGCAATAAAGGTCTGTCTATAGAGGAAAGGGTTAAACAATGCAGGCATTAAAATTGGACAACTGTAACTGATTACTCTATTGGTAGTTAAATTGCTTCTGTATCAGAAAAATGGAAAGCACTAAATAAAGGAAGCATTGCACAGAAATAATAATGATGATCTTTCAGACCCTAATAGCAGAACTTACAGTCATCTACAGATTTTCTGGCTAACAAAATAAACATACATTATACATTGTTTGCATAAAGTCACAGACAACACTCACTGGGACTTTAATCAGCAAGCTCTGGATCAAATGGCTCTATCCTACCATTCCACTACCAAAAGATAAGCAACTACTATCTCTTAATACATTTTGATCCAAAAGAATCACAGTCTGTTTTTTAGATCCATTAGAATATTATTTATCAAGAAGTGAACAAAGTTGATCCTGATCATACTGCAATGATGTGCAAGCTGATCTTGATCTTCACTGGTTGAACAAGAGATAAAAACTGTGTTCATGAAGTAAAGGGATGAAAATTTTGACTAGATGTTACAGGGTTATGTTCACTTACAGCTTCATCGAGTACAAAGAACCTGCAGGCTGTCAGTGCTAGCTTCCCCGTCGAGATAAGATCTTCCAGTCTTCCCGGGGTTCCAACAACAATGTCGACCTTAAATTTATTGTTTAATACTAATTAATGATTTAGCCATTTCTTGCATTAAATAAACAACACATTTTGTCTTATAAGTCTTCTACAGTTTGATACCACTAGGTTTTATAAAACTTATTCAAAATTAAAACATTACATTCATGGAAATGTGGAAATGTTGCATTCATTGTATTTGCACAAGTTATAATGCAAACTCCTGATCCTTTGTAACGTTCAAGATTATATCCACGATGCTTAAAAGAATTAAGAATAGTTGAATGCCCCTGCCACATCTGAGTAAGACATTTCTGTGAAGGCTAAGAGTGAGAACAGCTACTGCAACTCCTATCATTTTTACTTCATTTAATTCCCTATGTCTGCTACATTGTGTCTCCTTCTTTATAAAACAATGCTTATCATTCTGTACCAACAATGTCTTCTTTAAGCAGAATCATTGTCATGAATGACTATGCTGTTACTTTTCCCAGATAAACATTTTAGAATTACAATTCAAAATAGCCAACAGCATACTGGTATAAATGTGACTGGGCACTGTCACAGAAGTGGTTCAATTTCCAGTCTCAGCCTATATCATTTATGAGGAAGACTTACTCCACTGTACAGTGTATCCACTTGATCCTTGACATTCATTCCACCCACCAGCAGCAGTTCCTTCACTGTTGGATTTGACAGATGCTTTTTGAACTTCTGAATCTGTACCAAAGTCTGAAAACAAAGTACTGATCTAATGTAAATGTATTCCTTGACTGAAACAATCATATAAATATATATGTGAAGCGATAGACCTATTCCAACCAACTTAATCATACAGTTCACACTTGTTTTGTCGAAGTCGTCGGGACTGTACATTTTAATTCGAGATATCCGAAGTTCGACACATCCGAATTGCCATCAATGCACGAATATTATACCTATATGTTTCTTATGCTGACATGATTGTGAGTGCTAGTACACATTTATGCCCAAGAACATGTATATGTACAATTCAATTGATCAATTAGTTTAACAAAACAGAACTGAAAAAATATATTAACTCGATTATATTTATTACATGTAAAAAAACATCATAGTAAAGTTTCGGTGTTTGTGTAACATCGTCGTCATCTTCACTCTGAGTGTTAATGTTGTCTTTCGTTGATTGTTTTATTTACATAAACAAATTCAAATTAATATTCACCCCATAATCTTTAATTTGGAGCTTTTTGAGCTTCAGTCCTGGGGGAGAGTTGATTACGTTTGAATCATGTTTTTGCATTTGTTGTCCTAAACGGATGAACTCATATTTTATCGGCCTGGTTGTCACAATGTCACTATTATTTAGGGATGGCATCAACTACTCGAGTACTCGATCGAACGTCCGAGTATCGAGTACTAAATTTACTACTCGAGTAATCGGAAAGTCGTCTGCGTGGAGTTACTTTAAACGGGCGGCAGACGGAAAAACAGTCAAATGTAGTTCCAAGTTGGTCTACAACGGGGGAACTTCAAGCATGCTTAACCATCTTAAGTTGAAACATTATACGAGACCACGCCCAAAAAGCAGACAGACGAGCCCCAGGGTTTTAGTTTAGTTCGATTAATTTATTTGATTTGATTATTTCATGAGATAATATTATTCTGACCACCGTATAAGTACATGTTCGCATGACTGTGTTGTAACTTTGATACAATTTGTTGATTTATTTTAAAAATATAAAATAATAAAAAAACAAGACACAAATAAAAGATATAACACACTTTTGTTGTGTAAGTATCTTTATTAATATGTGGTATTATGGTATAAATACTGAGTAGGTTGAAGCTGATATTACACGAACGGAATTATCTCTATTAAAATCGGAAATCGTTCGAGTGCTCGAGTACTCAATCGGACGATCGTCCGAGTACTCGAGTACCAATTTTACTACTCGTTGCCATCCCTACTATTATTGTAATTAAATGTTATTGCTTTTTTTAAACAGAAATTAATTACATTTACGAATACAAATATTTTACACCTGAATGCATAAAATAAGCAAATATTTTACTGACCAGGTGATAATCGTTAATTATTATTAAATAATGGTATCTTGTTTGCCGCCAAGTTCTCTCTTTGAAGAAGCCACACGCATTGTTTGACTGCGGCAAGTTTCACACTTCGACTTATCTGATGATTTTACATACCATAATATAGCCTGCGGTTTTAAATTTACTTCGACTTATAAAAACATTGTTTAAGTTGAATTCGAGTTAAGTGGCGTAATATTATATGTAAAAAGAACACATTTTGATGGGACCGTAAAATTAATTTGAGATAACCGAGTTTGACACAACGAGTGTGGCCTGTACTTCGTAAATCTGGCATTTTTTATCACAACCGTATCATTTTGATCACTTAACAAATTTTTAGTTTTAATTTTCTTCATATTTATAAGGGTTTTTTTCTTCTAGAATAATTTCTTGAACCATTCCATTTGCTAGAATATTCTAAGGAAGTCTAGACGTGCCAACAAAATGGAGAAAAGTGCACTTGAGACTTTCCAGTTACTTTGCAGAAGATCCAAGGAATTGCATATAATCACAGACAAAGAAGATCTTAATGGCATTCTGGGAGAAGTTCTAAAATATCTCTAAAATCTCAATATTTAATTGAATCTCAATCATTTTAATTATCATGGGATGTTTGCAAAACTGTGTGATTTTTAAAGCATTAACATAAAATTGTTTTTTTTTAATTTGGTCATCAACAATTTTTTAGGACTACTTTATGGTTTAAATCCTGCTTCTGCTAACAAATAATGCATTGATCCACATGAAAAATATGTACATGGCCCTTCTACACTTGATGCCATTTAAAGTTTTAAGTTAATATCATAAAAAATATAGAAGTAGTTTAAACCACAAGCATTTTGCAACAGACTACGCAGCCAAAGACTTCAATATAACCCCTCCAAAACTGGTTTGCAGACACATATAAGACTCCAACACAGTCAATATTCTACCACAATCCCACCAGACAAACATTGACCTGTTTGTACAAACAACCAATATCTGCCACTTCATGAATAAATGTTTCTTGAGTGACAATACACAGCGGGATTTTTCCCTCAGGTCTCATCTCTTTCCTTAATTTGTCTGTACTTGTTTGAAATCACCCTAACATCAAAATTAAACCAAATGGAAAACAATGTATTACACATTGTAAATAAAAACCTGCTGCATTTTACAAAAATAAACAATGTCATTGCTTTAAAAATGTCCATTTCTCAGTCATTATATTTTAACTCCAGAGTTTTATTGCATGTGCCAATAGTATAGATCAAGATCAGCTGGCATATCAATGTCATATTATCAGGATCTACACTATTCAATTCTTGGTCAGAAATAACCTAATGCATCAACATGGTGGATATTGTATGTCCTGATCAGATGGCACGCAAGTGCTTGTTTATCTGGATCTACACTGTCAACACATGGTTAACAGCCATACTACATAGAGCAAGAGGTTAAAAAGCTCATCCTCTTCAGCAAGTACCTGCTCAGCCAGTTCTCTGGATGGTTCTAAGATGATGGCCTGAGGAGCGTTGGGGGCTGACTTGGCTACAACAGGACCCCCTCCAACAATCTTAGACTCAGATACACTATCTTTGGGAGCCTTGGACACAGCTATGAAATCTTTCGGAGGGGGGAACTTGAATGGAGTGGCTCCAAAGTTAAAGTTCATTTCAGCATTCTGTAACAAAATTGTTTAGAGAAGGTTAATTCAAAACACAATGGTGAAATGTTACATGTTTAAATGGTGATAAGAAAATAAAAGTTAAAATCTGCCATGGTTTTAAAAATGTATTTTACAGATCTTTGTCTTATCAAGCTGTGACATATTTTATGATATAATGCATCCATCCTTTCATAATTTATACATGAACAATAACTAACAAAAAAAAATAAAAGAATCACAGACTCGCTATTCTCATTAAAAATCAAGAGATAGCTGCTGACTGTTTGCAATGTACACTGAGTAGCCTAAGCCTACAAATTTCTTAGTTTATGTCAAAGATTGAAATATGCATTTCAAATATATGGCAATGATTGTTGCAGTAGCAGTTGTAAAATTTATGAAATTAAGTACTTTTCACATGTGCAAGGTTTTGCTCGGTAAATAAAACTGAGTCTGAGGAAACAGTTTTTGGGCAGTAATGTGACTCTAAGAAAATATTCCCCTGAAGGCCTGATTCGCCCATCTTTAATGAGCTTATGTTATAGATACTTTTCTGCATAGTTAATATTCACAGTCCACTTTTATTTTGGATACATTTTTTGAAAATTGATTTCTACAGCAGTGCAGTATTTCTTATTACAGTCCAAGAATGTCATAAAGGGTGACTCAACACGGAGAGTGACTCGTTTTACACAATGGGTGTATGACTCATCTTACACAAGTGATGGTGCCCTTTTCTACGACTGGGATGGGAAATGCAGGAAATACCAAGTTCAGGAAATGTTGTGCAGTTAGCAGTTTGTACCGCACAAACAAGAAACCTATGCATCATAAATATCTTACAACTAACCAAGTTTCATATATCATTCTTTCCAAAGAGTATCTATCTGTTAACCTTCCAGTTTTGGAGAGAGATGATCAATATCCACTAAATAACAAGGAAAAGTATGGCTCTACTGTATTTCCTCTACTGTATTTCCAACTATAGCTTTTCTATCCTTTCAAAACTTGTTATTACTAGTATTTAGCATATCATTTACATTGTAGGCAATATGATTTTCAGCCTTTCTATTTTAGAACATGAACAAGTTTGATATATGTAAAGAGTAAACAATTTCAGTTCAAATCAGCATTGTCATATGTATTGTCCAGCTTGATAAAGAACCTTGTTCATTATCCTTCAATTCCTGACAATATCCTTACCTTGAGTACAACAGCAGCATAGAATTTCTCACTTCTCATATTGCCTGGTATATCATAGGCCTTGCCCAAATCAACTCCATTTTTGGACCATTTAACCTCACCTTTCTGCAGGTCCAAGTAGCAACCAATTGTATCATTTATACCAAATGGCTGAAATTGAAACACAAAACACACAAGTCATTAGTTTTGCATGGAGAAGATTGTTACTGCTTGTACTGCTTACATACAAGTCTGAAAGCATGAAGTTTTATTACATAGATGTAATGACTGAAATACTTGCACATAACTTAACAGGTATTTTGATTTCTGTTCACATCATGATCCTAACACTTCAAGCCCCTCTGTTCACTGTCACACTTAGCAAACTTAGCAGCAAAACAATTGGTGATCAAAAACAGAATCTACCAATCTGTTTTAAATGAGATATTATATCTATATATTGTCTATAGATATCTATGCATTAAAAATCATGAAACCTCATTTTGAGTTCTAACAAGCTACCAGTTTATACCAATGATGATTAATCATTACTCCATGTAATATGGCAAACATTGTAGATCCCGATCAGCCGGACATCTGTGCCATCAGGTAAGGAAGAATACAGTTTGCAGGTGATTTCTGACCAAGAAGCAAAGTGTAGATTCTGATAAGCTGCATGAATGTGCAGGCTGATCTGAAGCTACACTGGTTGCATCTGTGATGAAACCCAAATAAAAGGAGTATAGGGCTAAACCATAAAAGATATTAACTAATCCATCCTATGATTCAAGCTTATGTTTATGTATGCTTAGTTTCTTCCCACTTTATCTTGTTACCGAGTTCAGACAGCATAGACAAATGATAGAATATTTATTTTAGCAACATTTCTTATGTACTGTTACTAGCGATAGGAACGGTAGGGGAGCTAACTCTTCCCGTTGCCCTTGTCACCGCGAATTTTCTGGTTCCGAAATGGTGTGTCTGGTTTACGCTGTTTTATGCTATAAAAGCAGTGTTATTTAACAAAAAAACTTACTGAAACCAGTCTAAGGAATGTTCCATGGACGTGACCAAAAAATTTGAGGGGGAACAGATCATTGGAAATAAATTAAAAATGTAAGTAAAGTTTTCTGAAATTAAATAAAAACTAATTAAAAGCTGTTTTTCACAAAAAAAAACGGTCATATTCTCATGCTTTATACCCTTTTCAACTATTATCAATTGTATTTGCAACTTTGTTTGGTACCGTCATTCCGTAAGCTTTATAAATTTAAACCCCACTGTAATTTGTTTTCGTCCGCCGGTGTATCCATAACTTTTGACCCGGAATAATATTGATTACGACGTAAAACTAAAAATCGGCGTAGTTGGTTCAAATTGAATATTTTGAAGCATTCCTAGTAAAATCATCGATTGTAAGTGAATTATTCTATGATTAAATGCATATACGAGTATTGAAGATGAAAACAACTGATATTATGCAAAAACTCGTCATTATTTTTCCCGGTGTCGAAGTATGTTTTTCCTGGGAAATTCATCCCAAAATAAATAAACGAACTATTTTTTCTGATTATTAACATATATTGTGCCAGTCAATGAATTATTTCCTGAAATATGTAAAATGTTGATTTTGGTAAACGTTTTCACAACAGATTTTTGTAAGTGACCCATTTTAAATGTTTGATTGATTTAAAATTAAACTTGCAAAGTATGAACTCGACAATGCATCGTTGTTTTCTATTTTGTTTCCGTTTTACGTATTTTTTGTTCAGATTTTATATTCAACCGCTATCTCTCACAACTGTCATGAGAATGATAAGTCTATTTGCAACTTGAAATTAAGTATTGAATAATTTATTTGTTCATAAATTCATATAAATAATTAATGTTACTTTGAAAATTGCTAAACTGCTTTTCACATATTTCAGTTGATTGAAGTCCAGATGTATAGACACTAAGAAGGATGAGGAATTTAATCAGCAAGTGGATTATATGTGTTGAGTAAAGCTGTATCCAAGAACTTGAAGAAGCAGTGTAAAACTATTGACAGTTTGCAGCTTATATATTTGAAAAAACTTCACTAAAAAAATACTTTGTTGACCAGAGACAGAGACTTGTTTCATGATATGTAATGGATAATAATTAGTATTACTCATTAAAATTTGATTTATGGGAATAAAAATTGTTTATATTTTGAATTTTTATAAACATGCTTCAAGAAATAGCAAATTACATCAATTTTTGAGAAAGTTATGATTCTTATGGTTTTTGCTGTCTATTTTTTGCTTATTTTGTGGGGGAAAAAAGATACTTGTTTCAGTATTTTTCTTACAAAATCATATTTTTTTTCCTTAAAAATGTGATATTTTAACTGAATTTACTAATATGTATGGCTTTCAACACAAAACATTCTTTCCAATTAAATCTGTATCGATTTAAATGTTGGGAACCAAATTTTCTTATTTTTTAAAAAAAAAGTTGAAAATGGCGTCCTGCTATGATGATGCAAAAGGGACCATAACTTTGCCATTTCTTGATGAAATTTGATGAAATTTTTTTTGTTGAGTTTCTCACATGTATGGCTACATAGAAATACTATCAGGTCATTAAAAATCTTTTATTTTATTAAAGTCGTTCCTATACCTAACACTGTTACAGAATTAACAAAAAATAACAAACAAACCTCTCCATAAGTATCAAACTGCTTCGCCCAGGATTTTTTGCCAGTTCCACCGAAGCCGAAACCGAATTTGTCAGTGCCCAGGTCGAGGGAGGCCTTATCAGTGGCCCAGCCCACACGACACAGCCCTTCATCTGTCACAGTTGCTTCATAGTAAAACCTTCCTGATAATATATACACAGGTATCTCATATTGGTGAGCATCAGACATAAACTTGTTTAACAAATTGGTTAATATGTCACTGTTTCATAAAAAATAACTTTCAACAACTTTAATGGCTTATATGCTACAAAATAGATATCATCAAAATAAAACAGATTTCTGCCCCTATCAATCTTGACGGTCATGCTCAGATAGTATGTGGGGCACAGAATGATTTTACTGCAGCAGTAAGCTCTAAAATTAAGGTACAACAAGAGTGCCAAACTGACACAAAATACGCCCGTCAAAATGCTGATCATCAAAGTTGCGTAACGATCCGATAAAAATTGTTCGACTTGGAGAGCAGATACCGCTAATTCAGTTTTTGGACAATTCAAGGGCCATAATTCAGGAATGCCTGGGGGGATTTGGCAGGTTATAGAACTTGGTCGAGATATTATGCCCACCAACATATTCACCAAGTTTGATAAAGACCGGATGAAAACTCTTTGATTTAGAGAGCGGAAACAGTAATTTTGGACAATTCAAGGGCCATAATTCAGGAGTGCATGGGGGGATTTGGCTGTTTATAGAACTTGGTCCAGATATTATGCCCACCAACATATTCACCAAGTTTGATAAAGACAGGACAAAAACTCTTTGATTTAGAGAGCGTAAACCCTTATTTTGGACAATTCAAGAGCCATAATTCAGGAGTGCATGGGGGGATTTGGCTGTTTATAGAACTTGGTCCAGATATTATGCCCACCAACATATTCACCAAGTTTGATAAAGACAGGACAAAAACTCTTTGACTTAGAGAGCGGAAACAGTAATTTTGGACAATTCAAGGGCCATAATTCAGGAGTGCCTGTGGGGATTTGGCTGGTTATAGAACTTGGTCGAGATATTATGCCCACCAACATATTCACCAAGTTTGATAAAGATCGGATGAAAACTCTTTGACTTAGAGAGCGGAAACGCTATGGACGCCGACCGCCCGCCCGCCCACCCGCCGATGTTCCCATAATACGTCCCGTTTTTCAAACGGGCGTATAAAAAGTAAACAAATATTCATGCATTCAAACTACTTTAAGTTAAACACCATATATTTGCTTCCGGAATGCTGATGTTGAAAAAAAACAAACTGAAATCATCTTCAGAAGTTCTTATGCAATAACACTCACCTTGTCCAAAGACAGCCTTGTTCGATCTTGTGCCGTGCCATTTTTGTTGATCTCTACTCTGGCACAGTAAGCCATCCGGATCAATTGCTGTAACACCAATTCAAGGAGTATCATAAATTTACTTTATAAGTTAACTTATTATAGAAGAAATACATGTAGTTAATAGATAAAATATTTAGAAGCAAACCATGTTGTTTAACAGTGAACTGTTCAATGAAGAAGCTACAAACAAAAATTCTTTTAACCTCATGGAATTCATCATTTCTATATAAAGCTCTCTTTTCTTTATGAACAACAGCTAATACCAGCCAACAGTATAATCAGTAATTTGCAACTTAATCCTTTAAATATTATTCCTGAATAACGGGTATGTAACATTTACTTCCAGTGTTGGCTCAGTACCCAAGGTTATAAAACTGAGCATGGAAACCAGTCTCAAATCTCAAGCATCTGATTGGCTGAAATGGCAACCAGTCGCCATTTCAGCCAATCAGATGCTTGAGATTTGAGACTGGTTTCCAAACTCAGTTTTATAACCTCCAGCCCAGATCAGCCTGTGAATCCACACAGTGTGATCAGAGACTTAACTATTGACTATTTTTAGAACAATTCTGTGAAAAACAAGTTCAAAAACAGACAACTCCATTTCACATATTTTAGGGATTGAAGTTAAGAGATAACTAGAATGTTGTGTTCCGCAGAACACATGTGTCGCCTGCATGGAAAAAGTTGAAATGTGGGCCTATCTTTAATCATATATAATAAAAATATTTTATTTAAGTTGATTTCAATACTACACCACAGAACACATGTGTCATCTAAATTGCATTTAAAAGGGGAATAACTTTAATAATGGTGTAACCTGAGTTATCATCTTCAAAAATTGGTTTGTAAAAGCAGATGAGTTATTCAAAGTATTATGTGAATTAATTGAACAAGTACTTTCCATTTTACAGGCAACACTAAGTTTCATGTTAAAGTTGCATTAGAAAGGGACATAACTCATAAAATATTGAAACTGGAGTTATCATTCTTGTCGTCACAGATGGCATTGTTCATAATGATAATATATTCAAAGTATGAAGTGAATAGGACAAGTACTTTCAAAGTTTAAGGCAACATTAAGTTTTAGGTTAAAGTTGCATTTTAAAGGGGCATAACTCAAAAAATATTGAAACTGGAGTTATCATTCTTGTCGTCACAGATGACATAGTTCATGCTGATGATATATTTCAAGTATGAATTGAAGAGGACAAGTACTTTCAAAGTTAAAGTCAACATTAAGTTTCATGTAAAAAATGCATTTGAAAGGGGCATAACTCAAAAATTTTGAAATTGGACTTACCATTCTAAGGCATTGTTCGTGCTGATGATATATTCCAAGTACGAAGTGAATAGGACAAGTACTTTCAAAGTTATAGGCAACATTAAGTTTCAGGTTAGAGTTGCATTTTAAAAAGGGGCATAACTTAAAAAATATTGAAACTGGAGTTATCATTCTTGTCATCACAGATGGCATTGTTCATGCTGATGATATATTCCAAGTACGATGTGAATATGACGAGTACTTTCAAAGTTATAGGCAACATTAAGTTTCAGGTTAAAGTTGCATTTGAAAGGGGCATAACTCAAAAAATATTGAAACTGGAGTTATCATTCTTGTCGTCACAGATGGCATTGTTCATGCTTATAATATATTCCAAGTATGAAGTAAATAGGACAGGTACTTTCAAAGTTATAGGCAACATTAAGTTTCAGGTTAAAGTTGTATTTGAAAGGGGCATAACTCATAAAATATTGAAACTGGAGTTATCATTCTTGTTGTATCAGATGGCATTGTTCATGCTGATGATATATTGTAAGTATGAAGTGAATAGGTTAAGTACTTTCAAAGTTATTGGGAACATTAAGTTTCAGGTTAAAGTTGCATTTGAAAGGGGCATAACTCAAAAAATATTGAAACTGGAGTTATCATTCTTGTCGTCACAGATGGCATTGTTCATGCTGATGATATATTGTAAGTATGAAGTGAATAGGTTTAGTACTTTCAAAGTTATTGGGAACATTAAGTTTCAGGTTAAAGTTGCATTTGAAAGGGGCATAACTCAAAAAATATTGAAACTGGAGTTATCATTCTTGTCGTCACAGATGGCATTGTTCATGCTGATGATATATTCCAAGTATGAAGTGAAAAGGACAAGTACTTTCAAAGTTATAGGCAAAATTAAGTTTCAGGTTAAATTTGCATTTGAAAGGGGCATAACTCAAAAAAAATTGAAACTGGAGTTATCATTCTTGTCACCACAGATGGCGTTGTTCGTGCTGATGATATATTCCAATTATGAAGTGAATAGGACAAGTACTTTCAAAGTTATTGGCAACATTAAGTTTCAGGTTAAAGTTGGGGGACTACCAGACGATGGCACTGACGACGACGAAGATGACGACGACGACATCGACGCCGCTGGACAATAGGAACCCTATGTGTCTACCTGCTATCGCAGGCGACACAAAAAAGGTCATATATCCTTACCCATAGCATCCCCTCTGTCATAGATGTTCATCTGCCAGTGAGAATGGTGACCTGTAAATAGTGTACTGCCATTAGTTATTCCAAAAGTTACAACAGAACAACACGGATCATGATAAACAGTTAGCTGGACATTGAAACACCGTATACTCTTGATAAGATCAGGTCAGTGGAGTTATAACAACATATCACCCAGACAGAATAACAGTGCTTAATTCAAATACCTTTCACATTCTTAATTGATCCTTTGCTGCCTTTCCCCTCTTCAATGTCTTTCAATGTTTCAAACACAATTTGCAATATAGGCAAGCAGAAAGCCTGAAATACAAAAATTTATTTGGCATAAGCCATTACCCCATGGATACTGCTTCTATCCCACGTGTACGAGTGGTGTTCAAAAAGTTCAATTAGTCAATCCGTTGTTGTTAATTATGTTCAATTAGTCAATCCGTTGTTGTTAATTATTATGTAAGGAGTTCTTCAAAGTAATATAACAGCAATTTTCATAAAGGTGTTATTTAAAATAAAGATAAGCACACTTTTCAGAGAGCTTACTGAACACCCCTCATAGCTAGTGTAGATCCAGGTAAGCCTACACTGTGCAGTATGATTAGAACCTACACTGGTAGCTTTTAGATTCATAAGACTATTTGTGACCAAAAAGCAAACAGTGTAGATCCTGATCAGGTTGCATGACTGTTCAGGCAGATCTGGATCTTCACTAGTCACCCATTGAATAAAAGTTTTATCCCATGGAAGAAAACAGCAATTTTAGCAACATTTGAAAATTTACTAGAATTTTGTTTTCTTTCAGGGATAAGATAACTTTTATAAACGATCAAGAATGGTCAAAAAGTGTGCATTACAAAACAAGGATAATGCAATAAAACAATTCTGCTTGTCTTATACTTGACCAGTTGAATTTGTGTAATGAATGCAACTGGAAGACCTGTCAATTATTCAAAGAATTTTCAGAAATTTATTCACCAACTTGCAGTGTTGACTTAGGACTACACTGGGTAACTGAGTGTTATTTGAACTTTAAAGGTTTAAAGATAATTTTATATTAAATACAATAATTCTAGATGAAATTTATTAGATTAAGTCTTTAAACATCAGTCTATTTAAAGAGAAATAAAACTTATAAGCATTTCATTAAAGTTCTTAAAAATCTCATTTAATATTTACCCCTGTTTTGCCACTACCAGTTTCTGCAGCCTGAAAAAAACAACAACAAAAGTACAAATAACAATGCTTTTTGCACAGGATCAAATAACAGCTTACTTACAATGTGAGTAGTACACTGAGTACACTTCTGACTTAATTAAGTTAGAGAAAAAAAGACACTGTTGACATCTATATCCTCCAATCATGGCTACACAGGATCTCTTGTGATTCCTACAGTGTAGTTCAAATTAAATAAGTGATATTTTAGTCTTTAGGTATATACAAATAATGCTTATGCACTTTAAATCAGTTGCATCTAATCTGTATAGAATTCCTCTTTACTAGTTGAATTAAGTTTTGCAAACCAACAATTTAACAGCACCATCAGACAGAATGTGCTAGTGGTAGTGAGAAATGACAATAACTAACCATTAAGACATCTCCACCTCCCAGGATCATAGGAATAGCTTCTGCCTGAACATCTGTAGGCAAACTGAAAAATATAACATCATTATTAAAGCTTTAGCTTTACTTCATTCATATAAGGTCCTAATCAAGAAGTTATGATAGTTATAAGCATTAAATCGATATATTGCTGTGTTCATTGGGGTATGATAAAAATATTGGTTGTTTAATGCATGTGAAACCAGAAGGGCTTCATGCTTACTTTTTAAAAATTCCAAATGTTAATCAAATCATGATGAACAAAAAATGCTAATTTGACTGCTTGTTTTTTGCAGCAAAATGTGAGTGCTTGTCAATATCACACGTCAAAATAGTGTGTACAGTTGAACAGCCTTTAAGCCACATTTATTGCCTCACGCATATGACCAAATGCTTTTTTTTATCACATCAAAAATAAATGCAGCACTCACAAAGAGCAAAATTTTGAATTTGAGAATTTTATTTTATTCAGGGCTCTCACTAGACTTGTAAATCAGGGAGTAGTTTTTCAATAGTTTTACTGAATTATGAGAAAGGTTTGCACTTAGTCTAGTTGTCATCTGGTTAAATACTGTAAATTGAAAATGGCAGACTGTACAATTATGATATTTATTTATTTTTAAAAAGTAAAATAATTCTTTCCTGTATAAAAATTATTTCCTGTTCAAAATTTAAAGAATATGAAAATATTATTTCTTCTAGCTTCTTTTCTTCTATGATCTGGAAAAAAGCTAAATCAGATACACTGCAACTCCATTATATCGCGGACCTCGGGGTCCAAGCCCGCCAACCGCGATATAAACGGAGCGCGATATAAGTAACAAATCGCGCTAAAACAAGGAGAATTCATTTGTTTTTGCCCTCAGATGCATGTATATCGCGGTGTTGCGTAATTAACACGTCGTGAAATCTACGGGTACATCAGGGAGTACGTTCCGTGCTGGACAAATGTTTTTCAAACAGCTTTTTAATATAAAGTTTTATTTTTAATAAAACGAAATTAATTAATGTACAAAACAAAGATCGCCGTCATCAATTTCCAACGGTGGTATTATTGTTTTCGGTACTTTTAAATGATCGACGGTCTGTTGGTCGGTCATGGTCGGCGATGTTAGTTCGTCGTAGTCCATCGTTGATATGTCGATGAGCAGGTAATGTCAAAACAACAAACTGTTTTGACGTTTCCTGCTCATGCCTATTATGTTAGCAACTTGAATTAATTGTCGCTAATTTGCGGTTTGTCTCGTGAACGAAATTCTGCCAGTACCGTACTAGCTTGGTGTTTTTCGCACCTATTGTTCGTCACAAAGGGGGTTTCATGTCAAATCAAAAACATTGAATTGTGAAAAAACCTTTTATCTATTTACGTAGGTTTGATGTTAAATTATATCTGCTGGTGAACGTGTACATCGCCTCTTACATTTTGTAAATCCCTGCATACAAAATGTAATAAACAGCCTTTGCCGATAATGACGCAATACGACACGGAAAAAGCGTGCATTTCGTGAATTTGTCGCCAACGTTGATTTAATCATTTGATCTTTTTTACCACCCACGAAGAATGAAAATTGTAAATGTACAAAAAATTGGGATCCACAGACCAAGCGCGATATATTGGATATCGCGATATAACGGATCGCGATAAAACGGAGTTGCAGTGTAATAATAACACAAAAGGAATAATAACCTGAAAAAAACAAACATAGAAACATACTTGTAAAAAAAAATACAGCATTTGCAGAACTAGTTTTTTCTTCTTTTTTTTCACCGATGATGAATTAAAATTCTTCTAACATACCTCCAATCCATTTCCTCTACAGCCTGTGCTATTTCAGGCATCACACCCATTTCTGGAAAACAAGATGTATAGATGTCAGGATTATGGCATAGCATAAATCTGGCATAGATCTGTCCTTTGCTTGTTTATCTTGATTATATACAAGCTGCAACAGCAAAACTTTGTTAAAGCATTCATTTTCATACCTTTTTCAATCAATCTGCTAAATAACCCATTGGCACTGGGCATTAAGGTAAATTACTGTGATATCATTAAGGGTCTGTCAATGGAAAATGTTTTCTTGGGGAAATTGATGTTATTCCTTGAAATGAAGTCAAATTACACTGCTTATAATGAATTGCACAGTAAACAAAACTAGTAATATTACATCTTCAAAATGGACGGTACTGGACAGGATTTATCAGTTGCTTTCAGGTTCTTTTCTGTTTCCGGTAGAAAAAAACTTCATGAAATTACAAATATTATTCAGACAAAATAAGGAAAGTAGACACCAAAGGTTCTAAATCTTTAAAATGCTTATGGTTGACACTAAGTTAATCACCATCAACATCCAGTGATACCGGCCTTAGCCATACAACTGCTAAGAAATCTTCGGAAGATGGCCAGAAAGAAAGTTAAAGTGCCGGAGTCACAGGAATGTCAGATACAATATCTATCTGAATCTGATATGCAGACGGACATCAGCGTAATATGTTAAAACAGTCAGGGCTTTTCATCAGAAAATTGGGAAGAGGCCCTGGCCTTTCAAATTAGGAAATTTATGCAAAATAATTGTTTATTCTGGGAAAACACAATTCATTGAAAGATGTACTAGTTTATAAATTTGAATATTAATAAGAATTTTTCTACTTAAATTTAATGTTTTAAAGCACTTTATTTTTCAAACTTAATTTTTAAACTCCCTTAAGAGGATTTTAATCTATTTTTCAACATCTTACCAAGCATTTTGGGAAAAGACTCTGCCACAGTTGGGAAAAATACTATATTTTTGGATTGGGAAGAGGCCTATAAAAGGCCTCTGTTATATAAGGATCAGGGATTCTGAAATCGTCGGCAGGCCGGTCATTGACCGATTTTCGGGAAGAATGTCCGATCGAAATTTCAAAATTGGTAAAAAAAATCGGTCATGAATAGTGGCCCATAAATTGTTACAAAAATTACCAACTTGTACATTTTTACATTGGTCATGAATAGTGGCCCATAAATTGTTACAAAAATTACCAACATGTACATTTTTC
Source organism: Corbicula japonica (assembly GCA_038501625.1). NCBI lineage: Eukaryota > Metazoa > Mollusca > Bivalvia > Venerida > Cyrenidae > Corbicula > Corbicula japonica. The sequence continues at coordinate 3,166,075 of JAZAYU010000053.1, forward strand.
ACAGCTTAATCAGCTATTAATCTGTCAATTATCGAATTCACAACTCTGCTACCATGACTACCACAACTACACTTCCCGTGAATGGCCTGCGGCATAGATGAAACGGGATGTGGTCGGTCTCATTTTTACAACGGGTGGGTTTGTTTAATTTGCAAATGAACTGCGCTAGTCAGGCTGTTTGATGTCAGAATTAAAAGTGGCAACATCCGTGATTTTATTAATTAACGTACACAAATAAAACAGTTAGCATTTTATTGAAAGAAGTGTTAGTCCGATGTGCGTTATTCTGAATGACCGCCGATCGAATAAAATAAAGTACGTTTAAAAATGCTGTTTCGCAAATTTAAAGAAAACTTCTACAATGCGGATTTTAGTTAAATTGATTGCCGTTCACAGCAAAGTTGAAAGGCTAAAATGAATAGATACTTAATGTGAAAATTAATACATGTTTAATGAACTAAAAAATCCACTTCACAATCGCTATGAACACTGCTAAAGATTACTATTTTGAACCGTTACGTCATGTTTTCAATGCATGGAATGCTTGTGTATTACAACAAAGACGCCGTTAACTTCAAACGTCGCGTGCCGCTCTAATTAATCGATCAAAGAATGTTTTCGTATACAGCCCCAAAATGACGAAATTAATCTCTTGGAAGGTTGTAGGATATCGCCGACGAGAATTTATTTTGTAAGGGAGGAATGAACTGGGTTCGGGAGAGTTAAATGCACTGAACGTGGGGCCCGGAAGTCGCAGTTCGTGCGGACCGGAAGTCGCTGTTCGTGCGAACCGGAAGTCGGGGAATAGTCAATTTTGGCGCCAATGTCCGATTGGGAATTTGAAATTTTAGAATCCCTGATAAGGATGAAAATCCCTGACAGTGTGATGTGTTCAGAGATGCAAAGGCCAACTAGCTTGTTCCTTAAACTGTGTCCCTTAGAGTTCAATTTAATGTCGAAGTTAAAGTTTGCTTATGACAAGATACAGATTATGGTCATTGCGGTGCACAAATGTAATTAAGATTAATTTTGTGTTGTATTTTCTGTTACTACTAACTTCAAATAAAGAGGTTTTTATACCTTACTTTTGTAGGATTCTTTATTGTTATGATGTAACAGCATGATTTTACTACTAATTTACAGTTTCATAAATTCCCAAATTGGTTATTTGACCTATGATTTTTTTCCCATTACTTAAAGTTTCTTGATGGGAAATTCCCAATTTAGGAAAGTGTCTTTTTCCTAAAATAGCCAGAAAAGGCCTGTTGTAATTCTGTATCACAAACTTTAATGCAAAAAGTGGTAAAAAAAACAGATATCAAATTCTTTTATTTTTAGTGTCCACAACTACACAGAGGTCATGACTTTGCAGATATATTTTTAAATTTTACAGAAGAGCATGCCCCCCAACTGGTGGAAAACTGGTGCCTCTGCTGCTTGTTACTTAGACCTCCTCAAATCTCAACCAATCTTTTATGATAACCCTGTACTCACAGTGACTGGTTTGGTTCAAAGCTGTTCTGATGGAAATGAGTGAGGATATCCAAATTCAATTCTTCTTCTTCAGATGTTGTACATAATCCCACTCTGGGGCATTGTCGTACATTTAATTCTTCATGTATTCCTCATCACAACAATCTTTCACCACCAATTCCAGTATATTTTTGCCCATTTTGGACTTTTCAGTTTTCTTATAAAATTTTATGTGTTTAATGTTTTGATCAGACAGAATTTGTTGTGAATAGACAGAATTTGCTTTGGTCAGACAGATTTTCACATCTTGTTCGACAGAATGTTTGACACTTTTATCAATTTTCGAGGTTTTGGGAAGTCTGTAAATAGTGATGAATTCCAATTTGTGTCTTGCTTTCCAATCAAACACTAAATTCCAAAATTGATGCCAGTGAAAACTAAAATGTGTCATCGGACACTGGAGCCCCAACTGCTAGTGCTATAACATTTGTTACTAAGGGCCATAACTCTGGTAAAAATGGTCACAGTAAAAAAAACTTTTCTTAATGATCATCTACACATTCTGCTTGATCAACTGTTTCAGTTTGAAAGAAATCTTTTTGATAGTTAACTCAGGGTTGATGCCACAAGATTTGGGGTACGGACAGAATCTGATATGCGTATGAGTGCAACATATGCCTCCCACTTCGTATTAGGGCAAATCTATATGCCTCCCACTTCGTGAAGTCATAAAAAGCATTTGCAACACAACAACTAAGAGCGCCAGTGTGAACTTTGTCTATTAGTCCACCGAAAATATTGAAGAACGCCAAACCGAACGTGGCCATGGGCGCAGCCATCTTGAAAAAAAAAGATTCCTAACAAAAAAGTTATTTTTCGTGAAAGTAGGCAATGGCAGTGAGAGTATGCTAATTATTTCGATATCTTTAGACAATGTCAAATGATCTGATAAGTAATGACCATTGGAAATATCTCTAGAACTAAGATAAACCTACCTTCGAATGCCGTCATTTTGCCGACTGCTATGTGCTGACAGATGCTGGATTCAAGCCGCAAAGACGAAATTTGTTTTTAGAAAATCTTATTTTACTACTATATATATAAAATAATGATGTTTAATTATTTTATTCTTACAAAGTTTATAAGTGTTTATTCTAAAAATTACTTATATATGTTATTCGAAAACAAGGATAAACAGCAAGTCTGAAAGGTGAAGGTCAAACCCGGTCGTGTTTAGAGAAATTTTGTTACGCAATTTGCTAAACACTGTCACTCGAAAAGATCACTGAAAATGAGTGGCGCGGCAACAACATCAGTGTTTATGGTTATTATTTTTCACAGAAAATTATTCTTTTGTCATTTTTTGCGTGATACCATAATGTATACTTTTTATCGATACAGTAACACCATCCCCAGTTGACACCTATCCCTTGGCCCCAAAGACCCCTGGTAAAGCTTAGAAATGACATTTGAAATTATTGATAGTTACTACAAATAACTGTACCTTGCAATTTTGCTTTTGTAGAAACAGCTGAAGGAAATGGTGTTTATCTGTGGCACTGGTCTCACCCTGTTCACCAGCTACTCCATCTATGAAGGCAATGAGAGGTTCTACAGACAGTTTGTGATGCCCAGCATTAGGTTCCTTGATCCAGAGACAACACACAACCTGGCCATCTTCATGGCCAAAAATGGATTGGTTCCACCACAAGGCACACCTGATCCACCTATACTGGTAGGTTCTGAGTTTGAGCCAAGGTTCAAACTTCAATAAAGTTATCGGTTGAATTGTAGCCCATATTCCACTGTAATTGTGATTTATGCAATGTACTGCAAATTCTTTAATATCTGTATGGTACAAAATTTTATGTTTGTTGATTTTGTAAGGTGACTTATGTATTAATTTAAACACCTTCAAAACCACTCACCCAACCTGCATCGAAATAAAGAACTTTATGTGAATGTGTTTTAAGACAATTAAATCCACAAATGTTAAGCCATTTCACCCAAAAATATTTGCATTTGAAGTCTGATTCATCGTCTGTGGTTCTAAACAGTCCGTAAGGATCTTGTCTGGTTAATTCTGTGTAATCTAATGTCCACTGTCTTCTTATTGATTTCTAGAACACAAAGGTATGGGACAGAGAGTTTAAAAACCCAGTGGGTGTAGCTGCAGGGTTTGACAAGAATGGTGTGGCAGTTGATGGTATGTTGGGTGCTGGGTTTGGATTTGTAGAGGTTGGAAGTGTGACACCCAAACCACAACCAGGCAATCCTAAACCTCGCCTCTTTAGATTGTGGCAGGATAAAGCTGTTATCAACAGGTAAATTATATTGAACAGAGGCATTGGAAAACTGCTGTTGTACATTTTCACATTTTGAGATCAATTTTAATGATTTTTATGTACCCACCCATCTTGATGGATATCACCTGTCGATGGTGGTTGTAGTGTCTGCAAAAGGGGTCAGTGCTCTAACTTGGAAAATATTATCCAATCTTCACCAAACTTGACTATGTTATCTTCACTAAGTTCAATAACCAGCCAGAGTGTTTTAGTCATTCTGGAGTAAAAGCCCTTCAATTGCTGATACACTGCAACTCCGTTATATCGCGATCCGTTATATCGAGATATCCAATATATCGCGCTTGGTCCGTGGATCCCTTTTTTTGTACATTAACAATGTACACTGCAGACTCTTTATAACGCGCTTCCCCTATTTTTTTCTAAGTCCATTTTTTACCATGAAACGGCAAAAAGTCGAAACCGGAAGTCATTTTTTGATTGTAAAACGGCAAATAAATCGAAACCAGAAGTCACAATTGTAACATGTACACAAATGACGCACACATTTTTCCCTAAAACAACCGTGTTTTAACACCTTTCCCAGTGACAGATAACAGCCTGGGGCAAACTTGTGAATGCATACTTACTGTTTAATTTTATCATTGATCCATTACTAAATTCGATTGTCTCTATAATTATCACATAATCCGCACAATTCAGAAAGAAACAAAAAATTATTCCCAGTCATGTTTTAAAACCTGTCGGTAGTTCATTGATGTACATTTTGCATTTTGTATTATCTTTATTCATTCTTCGTGGGTGGTAAAAAAGATTAAATGATTAAATCAACGTTGGCGACAAATTCACGAAACGCACGCTTTTTCCGTGTCGTATTACGTCATTATCGGCAAAGGCTGTTTATTACATTTTGTATGCAGGTATTTAAGAGGCGATGTAGACGTTCACCAGCAGATAAAATTTAGCATCAAACGTACGAAAATAGATGAAAGATTTTTTTTACAACTCTGTTTCTTCTGATTCGACATGAAACCCCCTTTGTGACAAACAATAGGTGCGAAAAACACCAAGCTAATACGGTAATAGCAGAATTTCGTTCACGAGACAAACCGCAAATTAGCGACAATTAATGCAAGTTGCTAACCATAATAGGCATGAGCAGGAAACGTCAAAACAGTTTTTTGTTTTGACATTATCTGCTCATCGACATATCAAGCTGGTAAACGACGGACGACGACTATCTAATATCGCCGACCATGACCGACCAACAGATCGTCGATCAGTTGAAAATAACGAAAACAATAATACCACCGTTGGAAACTGATGACGGCGATTTTTGTTTTGTACATTTATTAATTTATCTTTATTAAAAATATAACTTAATAAATTATATAAAAAAGTTGTTTTAAAAACATTTGTCCAGCACGGAACGTACTCCCCGATGTACCCGTAGATTTCACGGCGTGTTAATTACGCAACACCGCTATATACATGCATCTGACAGCAAAAATAAATGAATTCTCCTTGTTTTAGCGCGATTATTTACTTATATCGCGCTCCGTTTATATCGCGATTGGCGGGCTTGGACCCCGAGGTCCGCGATATAATGGAGTTGCAGTGTACATGGTATTTGACCACATTGTCACTGTCATTGTATTCTCCAGCTTGGAATATCAGAATGTTAATGGGTATAACATCTGCACCAAGTTAGAACCAGCCAGATTGTTCCAGTCACTCAAAAGTTTTGACCCTTAAATTGCTGATTTTTTTACCAGCTAAGCGTTTCTGTTCTCAATTTCCATTCTTCATTTAAATTGGTCAGAAATACCTATGGGCTCAATATTTCTGCAGAATTGGACAACAATACTGATCACATCAGTTGCTCTAGTGTTAAGGCCTGATATTGCAGTTATTTCATCAACACAGTAGTATCTGCTTTCTTACTTGAAATGCACATATCCAGTCTTCATCATACTTGTTCATCAAGTCAGAAACATTATGGGCATAATACAGGGTGATTCTTGAGTTCTGGCCTGTTAATTGCTAATACAGTGTATAAGTTTTAAATTTAAACATGTCTTTTCTTTCTTTTATCAACTTCCACTGAACTTCGTCTGAATTTTTTCGTACATAAGATTCTAATTGACAATACTTAACTTAATAAGTTAAATCTGTCTCAGACAGGTGTATATCCCATATCCAAGAGATGTCTGATCTCTGAAAGGTGTAGTTTGTGCCACTTTTGCACACTTCTTAAAATGATAATGCTACCTAAAAATTAGAAGTTAGTATCTGCAATTTTAGTTATTCCTTTGAAAAAATCTTTAAAAAATGAGCACTATGAAAATATAAGCCATGTATTGCAGGTTTGGATTCAACAGTGATGGGCACGACATTGTCAGAGAGAGACTTAAACAGAGAAATTCTATAAATCACTTTAAACGTAAGTATTGCATGACAAAACTCACAATATGGAGGGGTGTAAAATTATATATTGGTATATCTAGCTAGAACATGGATATATCAAATATAACAGAAGTATAAGATTTAAACATATGAATAATGTGCATAAGCTGTAAGTGATTCGGCAGGGTAAACTGTCATGGCTGACCTGAAATTCGGAAACATGAATATATATCCGATACTTTTAAAGGGCACCTTCTTTGTCTGTTAAAAAGTCCGTACAAATGTCCCAGCTTAGGTTTACTTTGTTTCTTGTTGAATATAAGTTTTGTTTCAATATTTTTATAATGAGCATTGATAATGAACCAGCATTGTGCCATTTGATTTGATGGCACTCCTAATTTTTATGTTTTCCAATCAGATTTGAAGCTCATTTAGATAAGAAGATTGCCATCATATTAATTAATAAATAATGTTATTGATTGCCTGATTCATAATAACATCTATTTTTAGAAACATATTAACCCTTCAGAAGAAAAAAATAATGTTCTTGCGTTTCCTAGACAAAAACTATTTTTCTACTTTTCTTAGATGAAAGTTATGTTCCATATATTGCTGAAGAGCGCAATATGTTAAATATAAATTTGTGGACGGACACACAGAGTCCTGAAACATCAGCAACTATAGTGAGACAAAGTAAGGTAACACGGCCATTTTATATCGGGGATACATGTATCATTCATAGTGACTTGTTTCATCAGTGTTTGACTCTTGATCTTATTTCATCTTCATCTAGGAATTTGTTTTACTGTAATTAATGTTAAGGTTATAAAACTGAGAATGGAGACCAGTCACAAATCCGATAGGCTAAGACTGGTCCACATTTCAGCCAATCAGATGCTTGAGATTTGAGACTGGTTTCCAGTCTCAGTTTATAATCTTAGGGCCAGACTGACTGAGCACCATTTTCAGCTATTGATATGCTTGAGGTTTAGATTTCCCATGATTCTCCTGTATTTTGAATCGCTTGTACTGGATTTTACTGTTTAATTTAAGTATAATAAAGAGTTTATGTGTGTGTTTAAAAATGTTCTGAGCCATGTGCTTGAAATTTGTATATTTAGACATTAGCCATTAATTTGAAGCCGCCAGACATTGATGATGTTGCAGTTTGTTGTCTTATTTATGTGCTTTGTGTTCAGTTTCTTACAAGTCACAAAGTATTGACAGTTAGATGATTCACACTTTATTTTATATTTTATGTTACCGGTATTGAAGTAAATACTTTGTGTTAGCAATTTGTTTGACTGTATCATGGGTAATTTTTTTGCATGTTAGTTGTTCTTATATTTGGAAAGAACTGACAGTTATCTGTTATTTCTTCATAACTCATAGTTGATATTGCTACACATTTGACTAAACTGTGTTATTTTTACTGTGCAATACATAATAAGCAATGTGAAAAGCTCTATTTTATGATGCTACTTAAAGGAATAATGTCAACATCCCCCAAGACACATTTTCCTGTAGTGCACACCAAAGGATGTTTAATTGTAAAAATTATTCTTGGGTTCAATTTTATTTGTTGATGCCTGTTATTATGTGCTTTAAGCGTCAGCTCATCAGATGATGTTAAAAATATCTGATGGTGCAACATGAATAATTGATTGATTTAATACACATGTTCACTTGGCCAAGAAAAGGGAAATTCAAAATGTATATATGACAATGCTCCAGGAATCATCACTAAAAAACCATTGCTTGTTTGCAATTCTAGAAGCAGCTTTGAACCTTTTAAATTAAATTTAATTCGATACTCGGTAATAAACAAATATAAGTTTACAAATATTGAACTGATCATTTACTCTAAGTGGAACATGTCTCATAATTCAAAGTTGACTGGATATGACTTTTGCATCAGATGATCATATGTATATTATGATAGTTTGCAAAGTAAAATAGCTGTTTTTACTATCTTTTCAGCATGTAATACGCACGTGTTGGCAATCCCCATTTGGAAAATTTACTTTAGTTGTTAAAATTTATTTACAACCTAGTAATATGAACGAATGATTGCTCACTTGCAAAATATTTCATAAAAGTTCAGAGTTTATGTTTGCCTTGTAGAGGAAAATCCAGGAATAGTTGGAGTAAACCTGGGTAAGAACAAGACGTCGGACAGCCCCGTCAATGATTATGTTGAAGGCGTGCACAAGTTTGGTCCCCTGGCTGATTACCTCGTGATCAATGTATCGAGTCCAAACACTCCAGGGCTGAGAGATATGCAGGGCAAACAGCAGCTGGAGGAGCTAGTTGCCAAGGTAACAAGACTTCCTGTCATCTGCCTTATTAATGGTAAAGGCAAAAGTTATGTCCCCTTATGAGATAAAGGTACTGTTAAGATAAGATAAATATATAATCATTTCTGCTGTATTCAGTGGCTTCTTATTGTCATTCATTCTGCTTATCCCTTTTCTTGATATATTTGCATTTTTCGCCTATGCTAACAGTGTAGATCCAGATCAGTTGGCACATCCATGCCATCTAATCAGGACTGCACTGTTTGCTTTTTGGTCAGAAATAACCTACACTATGAATCATTAAGCAAACACTGCAGATCCTGATTGGATGGCAGGGACGTGCTGGTTGATCTGGATCTACAGAGTTTGCCAACAACATAAAAGCATAATTATGGAGGAAAGGGTCATTTCAACATATTTTAATATATTGTTTGCATATATGAAAACGTTTTTATCTATTTATATCTATGTTATAAGCAAACATTCACAGAGAATTATAAGATAAGTGTTATACTGTTGTTATTAGAAGTTGTCGTACTGAACCATGTAATGTTAAAACAATTGCTCTTTAACTTTACAGGTTTCGAAAGAACGAAAAAATATTCCATCAGGAAGAAAACCACCACTGTTAGTAAAAATAGCTCCAGATCTGACAGAACAAGACAAGAAAGATATAACAGATGTTGTTATGAAAGAACCTGTAAGTAGAAACAGGGAAACTTCATGAAAGCAGCTTTTTTTTCATAATAAATTATATATATATATTTTTCTAATTGTGTACGTCTTGTCATATTTGTTGTTGAAACTGTGGTGTTTTGTTCCTCTGTATGAAACAGCCACTGTGATGTTGGTGACCTGTATTAGTCACCAGTCATATGTATCCAGCTAGTACAAATCACTAACAGAATTTATATTTAAACAATGTTAAGCATCTATCAGGGGTAGTCAAAGACATATTAACCCTTTCCTCCATATATAGGCATTTTTACGCATGTGGGACCTGTCTAGATCCAGATCAGCAGGCACATCCTTGCCGTCTCATCAGGATCTGCACTGGTCACATTTTGGTCAGAACCGAATGAATCAAAGAGAGAACAGTTTAGATCCTGATAAGACATCACGGATGTGCCTGCTGATCTGGATCTAAACTGTTCGCCCATGCAATAAAGGTGTATCTATGGAGGAAAGGGTTAATATAAGTTTCTTGAGAAATTGCTTTATCCTTTCCTCCATACACATCTGTGCCCTGTGGTCACAAACTGGACTGGCGGTTTCTTGGTCAGATAATGAGTCAAAACCAATAAGTGCTGCTCCTGATGAGATGGCTGATTTGGATCTGCACTGTTTGCCCATCGGGATAACATGGAGTAAAGGGTTATGACAAAAGTTGATTATTGTTTGAAATCTTCTTGCATGATGTTTTGACATTTAAGGGTAGAGTGGATGGACTTATAGTTAGCAACACCACAGTGAAGCGACCAGACAGTCTCCAGAGTAAACACAAGGATGAAGTCGGGGGACTGAGCGGGGAACCTCTCAGAGACATGGCAACGCAAACTGTCAAAGACATGTACACATTAACTAAAGGTACATGATTAAAATGTTTGAAACATACTTTGAAATAAAACATGTTTTAGTCATTAGTAGGTAATGGAATAAGTTAAGAGATTTAACATCTGACTGGAGTAACATCTAATATTTGGAGATAAACAATAATTTTTTTTTAAGTTGAATCATATAAGGTAATTTACAACTTATATTTACAAACCACTTATTATGGTAATATGAAATTTTGTTTTAAATGTCAAAATATAGCTTTAACCGTTTACTCCATTTATACCGGTACATGTTTTAACACAAGTGTACAAGTGTAGATCCAGATTCATGCCATCTGATCTGGATCTGCAATGTTTGCAAAATGATCAGAAATAAGCTAATGAAACTAAAAGTGAACTGTGTAGGTCCTGATAAAATGGAACAGGTGCCAGCTGATCTGGATCTACAGTTTGTCCACACAACAAAGGTGTATCTAATGAGTAAAGAGTTAATTAAATCCTGTCATGAACTGTTTTGATTAAAGTGGTATTTTATATTTACCTTGTAGGAAAATTACCAATTATAGGAGTGGGTGGGGTATGTAGCGGTCAAGATGCATATGACAAAATCCGAGCTGGAGCATCACTTGTCCAACTGTACACAGCCCTTGTATATGAGGGACCTCCAGTAGTGAAGAAAATCAAACGAGAACTTGGGGAATTATTAGAGTAAGTAACCGCCCCGTTGACAGTCTATTTTCATCAAACTGAGATTGGAGGCCAGTACATGTGTATAAACTTGTAATTGGTCTTTTGTCTCAAGTTCTATCAATCAGCTGAATTAGATTGTTTTCAAATGGCATCTCAGTTTTATGCCACTTTAGTTAGTGCAGCTTCAAAACTGTTAACAAGTCTTATTTCTTTTATAAAACTTTAAAACTGTAATCTCATCTTGTAAATTTATAGAACTTCAGAACTGTTAACCAGTCTGATTAGTTTTTGAGCCTTAGAACTGTTATCAGATGTAGTTAACTTTTTGAGCCTCAGAACTGTCCAGTCTGATTTTGTTTGCTGAGCCTCAGAACTTTCTTGAAGAACATACAATATGATTATTTGTGTAAATATGGCATATGCTGTAATTGTACTGTAGACAGGCTAGGTTGTATAAATCAGTCATTCAATTAAAAGTGATCAACTTCTTATATATATTTTATTGACAGAACCTGCTTAAAGGGAAGTTATCAGTACTTCTAGAATTTTAATTCAAGTAAATCCTTATTGTACAACAATCTCATTTAAATAAATGCTAAAAAAAAGAATGCCCCGTGCATTTTAATCCAACTGTATAGAGTGTTATATACATTTCTACAAACTTGGCTGTACATAATGTATGTTCAGGTTTATCAGTTATTACCCTTGTACATCTTTCAGGAAAGATGGTTTCTCCAATATATCGCAAGCTGTTGGTGCTGATGTCAACTTTAAGAGATGATAGAAACAAGAACATGTGATAAACACTGAAACATCAAGTAGAAGACAGTACATTAATGGATTGAATTATTGGACATTGTGATCACATCTCATTTATTGTGAAGTGTGCTAGTCATACAATACTGGAAAATTGTTCTGTGTAGGCAAACATGTAGAAGGGAGAGAAAGTGTGCAATATGGGAAGAGATCAAGCTCAATGTTAGCATGGAGTGTTGTCAGAGTCAACGGCCCCACTCCCAGAGACTGATCTTTGGTGATGCAATGATATGTTTTCGGAACTTCCTGTCAAACACCATTTTTTTGTCCTCTGAAATTAATATCAAAGTCAGCATATTGATATGAATAGAAAAGTCTTGTGATTTTCAATAAAATGAATAAGTTTATTCAGCTGTACAGAACTATACAGTTTGCTAGAAATAAGAATGGATCTCTGAGACACCATTTTAATTCCTGTTAATTAGGGCTGAAGGTTGTAAAGCTGAGATTGGAAACCAGTCTCAAATCTCAAGCATCTGATTGGCTGAAATGGCGACTGGTCGCCATTTCAGCCAATCAGATGCTTGAGATTTGAGACTGGTTTCCATGCTCAGTTTTATAACCTTGGGCATAGGTTATGTGAACTAACATTGGATTATCATTAACCTCTTTGTGATTGCATTGTATGTATTTCTACCTGAAACTGTTTTTAATGATTTAAGTAGGTTACAAATAACAATTGTTTAACCCTGTATTTCTTATGCATTTATTTTTTCGAATTTTTACCATGAAATGGAAATAAATTGTTTTGAAGTTATTTATTATTATATTTCATTATTGATGAGGTGTTCCAACGTGTTTGGTAAAAGTCATAGCCAGTTAGGTGGGCTAGCATCAACTTTTCTATCGCCATTAAGAATGTCATGAATGGTGTTATGACATGAAAATTCAGTCCTGTAGCTTTAAGGTTGACTGACCAGCTGTTCACCATGGGGATATAACTGTAAATCATGGAGAGATAGTGTCCGTCATGGAGAGATAACTGTTTAAGGTAAGAGGGGCCTAACAAATTTTATTATTAATCCTTAAATAAGCATGTCCATAGTGATTAACTTCATATACCAAATCAGGGGGTCCAACGTATTTGGTTTTTTCGGAAAAGTAAGTGAGGGACATGTTCTGTGCGGAACAAAATGGCGGAATATTTCGTTATTTTGTGCATTTCTAGAGATATTTTGACCTGGTAAGTAGGTTTATATCACTGTAACCGATATATAAAATGCCTACCCGGAGGCCAAACATTTAAGCTTCACTCGGTTTTTTAACCTATGTTTCTAGAGGCCTCAACAAAAAAGTTATTGAATGTATAAACTGAAAGATTGTTTGTTTACAAAGTGAAAATAGAAAATTGCGTGACTTGAAACTGCGTTTTTAGTCAAAATATACCGTGCTTGGACCTATTTTAGCTAAATTAACACCGAGTTTTGCATATATTCTTCACGACGACTTTTGCACTTTACATGGGTACTTAATGACCATTTTTTTAAGTTCAAACACCTTAAATGTTTGCCGCGGAAGTGGTAAGCATTGTTTAGTTCGGTGCAGAATCTGAATAACAAACTTGAATGCGTTAATATAAGTGTAAGTAAGACAAGAGCTGGTAACAAATGTTTATAATCAAAACAAAAGCCAATTTGTTACCCAAATACGAATGCCTCTCGTATTTGTTATGCAAAATTACCTACCACATACACTTGTATAGTATTCTGCCTCTGATGTGTGTTCATTACATTATTACTTTATAGTAGTACTATAGTAGTATAGTACTTAGTAGTAGTTTACCAACAAAAAATTACAGGCGCACCTATAAATATATAGGCGCACCTTAATATGTAAATGGTCATGGCGTTGTTACATATGTCTCTGTACCTATTTCAGATGGAGACAATTCACGATGCCAAGATATAAGAAGAAGTCTGCATTTTGAGAAGAGGGGCACAAAAAAGACAATTTGAGGCATGCCATACAAACGTTTGAAGCGTATTTGCGGCACAACCACACCTAAAATGATGACTGTTTTCTTGACTTGTTATGTTTAAATAAATGAAGTACTATTTGGGTCCAAAGTAACATTGAACTAGTGGTTATGTGTATTAAATATATGTATATCTAATTAAAGGTTCGCTTTTATATTTAGAGTCGCAACTCTATATTTCAAGGTGCAGGTCAAAATAAAGAGGTGCTACTATATGTCCAAACAATGAAATAGATGTGTTCTCTGAATTAAGAAAGGTGCACCTCTACACCTGGGATAAGAAATAGAGGTGTAGTTTACATCTATATTTAGAGGTGCGCCGCTATTTTTGAGACTACCAGTACAGCTACTTATAATTTTACTCGTTGACAAAAGTCTTGTCCGGTATGGTTTTCTATAATATCTTTTGAAAGCGTGAAATCTTAATTTCACATTGCTCTACAGACATGAATTTGGTATCAATAGAAAAAGAGGACATTTTTATGCATTAATGAAAAAAGAATTTAAGAATTTGAGCCACTACTGCCGGTGGAGTAATGTGTTGAAATTGCGGCATGCAAAAAATTTCAATCTTCCTACCGAACAAGACTTTTGTCCATTAGCATATATAGATAAGAACATACGTATGTTTGGGTAACAAATCGGCTTTTGTTTTGATTATTAACATTTTGTCACCAGCTATTGTCATACTTATACCTAACGCATACGAGTGTGTTATTCAGATTCTGCACCGAACAAAAAATGCTTACCACTTCCACGGCAAACATTTAAGGTGTTTGAACTTAAAAAAAATGGTCATTAAGTACCCATGTTAAGTGCAAAAGTCGTCGTGAAGAAATATATGCAAAAACTTGGTAATAGTTTAGCTAAAATAGTTCCAAGAACGGTATATTTTGACAAAAAAACACAGTTTCAAGTCACGCAATTTTCTATTTTCACTTTGTAAACAAACAATCTTTCAGTTTATACATTCAATAACTTTTTTGTTAAGGCCTCTACAAACATAGGTTAAAAAACCGAGTGGAGCTTACACATCTGGCCTCCGGGTAGGCGTATTTATATTTCGAAAACAGTAATATAAACCTACTTACCAGGTCAAAATATCTCCAGAAATGCACAAAATGACGAAATATTCCGCCATTTTGTTCCGCACAGAACATGTCCCTCACTTACTTTTCCGCAAAAACCAAATACGTTGGACCCCCTGCAAATGTAAAAATGAAATATGAAACAATTTCACCATCCCATTTTGGAAAAAATGGCATATGAATAGGGTGACCCCCCTAGCCTGGTCCCAGGTCCATTTTTTACAAGTGGTTATTGCTAAAAATCTTATTTTCGGATTCAAAACTATAATATATTTTAGTTCCAATGGTATTATTAAGCCTAAACATTAAAAAGAAACCATTTATATTACTTAATTACTAACATTTAGATGATTTTACTTTAAAAATACATCTATACCCCCTCGGAAAATTTCCTTGACACAAAAACATACACAAACTTTCAGAGTCTCTAAAAAATTTAATAATACCAGTACATTTATAAAATGCCTATCAAAATTTGCTACATACATATATCAATCATGTTGCAAATTATTACAGACTTTCACCATGTAGTTTTTATGCCCCCGCCATGAAATGGCGACGGGCATTAAGAGTTGCTCCTGTCCGTCCGTCCGATATTCTCGTGAACGCAACTCCTTCTACACTACTGGTCGGAATTTAATCAAACTTGACCACAATGCTTGGCCTGATATGTAGTTGTGCATGAAGGTGGGGTTTCGCTCTTACACGTTCCGTTCAGAAGTTATTGCCCTTTGATACTTCCATTTACATTAGTTTTAATAGGAGTATATCTCGTGAACGCAACTCCTCCTACACTACTGGTGGGAATTTAATGAAACTTGACCACAATGCTTGGCCTGATAGGTAGTTGTGCATGAAGGTGGGGTTTCACTCTTACATGTTCTGTTCAGAAGTTATTGCCCTTTGATACTTCCATTTACATTAGTTTTAATAGGAGTATATCTTGTGAACGCAACTCCTACACTACTGGTGGGAATTTAATGAAACTTGACCACAATGCTTGGCCTGATATGTTGTTGTGCATAAAGGTGGGGTTTTGCTCTTACATGTTCTGTTCAGAAGTTATGGCCCTTTGATTACTTCATTTACATTAGTTTTAATAGGAATATATCTTGTGAACGCAACTCCTCCTACACCTCTGCTTGGAATTTGATGAAACTTTACCACAATGCTTGGCCTGATATGTTGTTGTGCAAAAAGGTGGGGTTTTGCTCTTACATGTTCTGTTCAGAAGTTATGGCCCTTTGATACTTCCATTTACATTAGTTTTAATAGGAATATATCTTGTTTCTTATATTTTGTGCACTTTGCCCATAACTTAAAAACTACTTCAGATACTGCCTTGAAACTTGAAATATATTTTCACCATCAAAATCTACATCATAACCAACAAGACCCATAACCATGCTTCCAATATTTTCAAATTATGCCCCTTTTTCACTTACATTTTGTGTTAAGAAAAATATACACTTTGCCCTTAACTTTGTTTGGAATGGAGGGATTTCAAAATAACTTGGCACAAATGTTCACCATAACAAGGCGGTGTGTCGTGACTGTAGGTCCAAGGTCAAGGTCACTGTTACTAAAAATAGAATTTTCTTGCAAAATCTTGTCCGCTCTGTAACTTTGTTATTTCTTATTGGATTTTTAAATAACTTGGTATAATTGTTCATCATATCAAGACGATATGTCACATACATGCCCAAGCCTTTAGGTCCAAGGTTAAGGTCACTGTTACTAAAAATAGAATTTTCTTGTCGGGGCTGTTACTTTGTTATGAATGGAGGGATTTCAAAATAACTTTGCACAAATGTTCACTATGACAAGGCAGTGTGTCCGCACAATACCCATGACTGAAGGTCCAAGGTCAAGGTCACTGTTACTAAAAATAGAATTTTCTTGTCCAGGCTGTAACTTCATTATAAATGGAGGGATTTCAAAAATAACTTGACACAAATGTTCACCATGACAGGGCGGTGTATCGCGTACCATGCCCATGCCTGTAGGTCAAGGTCACTGTTACTAAAAATAGAATTCTCTTTTCCGGGCTGTAACTTTGTTAGGAATAGATTGATTTCAAAATAACTTGACACAAATGTTCATCATGACAAGATGGTGTGTCCCATACCATGCCCATGCCTAGGTCCAAGGTCAAGGTCACTGTTACTAAAATAGAATTTTTCTGTCAGGGTTGTAACTACATTAGGAATATAGTAATTTCAAAATAACTTGGCAGAAATGTTCACCATGACAAGGTGGTGAGTTGTGTACCATGTCCATGCCTGTAGGTCCAAGGTCAAGGTCACTGTTACTAAAAATAGAATTTCCTTGTCCGGGCTATAACTTTGTTTTGAATGGAGGGTTTTCAAAATAACTTGGCACAAATGTTCACCATGATAAGGCGGTGTGTTGCGTACATTACCCATGCCTGTAAGTCCAAGGTCAAGGTCACAGTTACTAAAACTTGAATTTACTTGTTCGGGCTATAACTTCTTTATGAATGAAGGGATTTCAAAATAACTTGGCACAAATGTTCACTATGACATTGCATTGCATTACCACCAACTTCTTCACAGACATTTCCATAATGAGCAGACAACAGTAGCACAAATACAAATAATTTACTTGATCATCAAGTTTATGCATATTCTTATAATTACTCGAACATCACTGTCTTTGAAATGCTATTATTCCCATCATTGCACTTTAGTATCTGGAAACGATGCATAGCGGGGGCATCCGTGTCCTATGGACACATTTCTAGTTTAAAAATAAGCTTTTAAATTGTCATATTCCATGTTTTTCTGAAAAAAAAAAATTAACAACAAAAACAGGTCAATTATTCTTCGTCCATCTTTCCACGATGTACGTCTTGCAGTTTTTGGAAGAGTGTCGGTGTTTATAACAAAATTGTTGGAAATTGATAAAGAAGAGTCATTATGATCATTTTGTTTACGTTTAATGTTTGGTTTTGATGTTTTTCTTTTCACAAATCTACCATTGCTAGCTCTGTCCGCCATTTTGGTATTACCGGGAAAATGACATCACGCTTTGGGATAACAAACTTTTGGCAAATATTTTTTTTATTTAAAACATTATAAGTTACTTTTTTAAAATATTTCTTCTTTGAAGAAATAGATAACAATATTTTAAAGTAATGTAAAAAAATAACGATTAAAAATGTTTGCTACAATCAATTCTGATTATTGCTGGAGAACGTTTCGGCTACTGCTGAAGACATTTCCGAACTCGATGTCGCAAAACATTGCCGTTTCAGACAGGATTGTCTATTTAGGCCCCTCTTACCTTAACATGGACTGATAACTGTCTATTATGGAGAGATAACTGTCCGTCATAGAGAGATAAGTGTCCATCATGGAGAGATAAGTGTCTATCACGGAGAGATAACTGTCCATCATTGAGAGATAATTGTACATCATTGAGAGATAACTGTCCATCATGGAGAGATAACTGTCCATCATAGAGAGATAACTGTCTGTCATGGAGAGATAACTGTCTGTCATAGAGAGATAAGTGTCTATCATGGAGAGATAAGTGTCCATCATTGAGAGATAACTGTACATCATGTGTTCATCATGGAGAGATAACTGTCCGTCACGGAGAGATAAGTGTCCATCGTGTAGAGAAAACTCTCCATTATGAAGAGATAACTGTCCATCATGGAGAGATAACTGTATGTCATGGAGAGATAACTGTCTGTCATGGAGAGATAACTGACTGTCATGGAGAGATAACTGTCCGACATGGAGAGATAACTGTCTGTCATGGGGAGATACCGTATAGCGGGTTATTTCTGCGGTCATAAATTTCTGCGTTTTGCCCTCAAAAATGGATGCAAAAATTTCTGCGTTTTTTATTTCTGCGTTTTCGGTTCCCATGAAGGATAAACTTCTGCGGTTCATATTGGGTAAGGTGTCGTAAGAATAACACGACTATGATATACGCATACCATTTGTTTTTCACAGATATTTTATTCATAAGTAATACCTGCTACTCAATTTATTTTATCAAAAAAACAACAACAAAGATATTAATCATCGATGAATAACAACTCTCAAACAACTATTCAATTGAATAGTATGAGAAATGTTTGAGCAAATGTCGCGTTTATAGTATGCCTATATGATAACAATGTGCGGTAATTGATCGTAATTATTTTACCCTGTCTGTATTATAAAAACGGATTATCTCGGACATGGCCACTCCGACGATTTTCGCTTGAAAATGAGATAATATTTTGCAATTTAAATTTCTGCTGGTTTTTTATTTCTGCTGGATATATTTCTGCGATTTCATCCAAAGACCGCAGAAACGCAGAAATTTGACACCCGCAGAAATTACCCGCTATACGGTAACTGTCCTTCATGGAGTGATAACTGTTAATCATGGAGAGATAATTGTCCATCATGGAGAGATAACTGTCTGTCATGGAGAGATAACTGTCCATCATGGAGAGATAACTGTCCATCATGGAGAGATAACTGTCCATCATGGAGAGATAACTCATGGAGAAAAAATGTTACCAAATTACGGGATTGCTTTCATGTTGAGTCTAAGTCCATGCATATAAGTAAAATCTGTATCACATGATTTATGTGATCACACTGACCAGTGGATTTTGACGATCTTGAATTAAACTGTTGTGTTCTAGTTCAACATATATAGAAATTATAAAACTATGTTATTCAGTCTTTTATTTTCCTTACACTTACAATATTATCAACACCTAAAATCTGTTCTACAAGACTTAACACACACTCTAAAACATGGATTTTACACAGCAAAGGTTCAACCACCCCTTGGTCTGCCAGCCTACAGGGTAGTCCTCTTCTGTCCAGGGACCAAAGCTCTCCTGCAGCGAGCTTCTCTTGTAGAACTGTTTTCACTTCTAGAAAATGTCTCTCCGCTTCAGGCTGAGTTGTAACGTTATCAAACAACTTGTGAAGCACACCTACCGAAGACTCTTCTAACACTTTAAACATCAGTGCAAGGTTCGGGTCCACACATTTACCTCTGAAATCTTTGATCAGTTTTGAGAGAAGTATTTCAAAGGCCCCTCCTCCTTCAATCAGGCAAATATCAGTGTCCTGGTGAATAAGATTATTGTCCTGATTTCTGGCATGGTAATAATCTAACTTCCCAACACTATTACAGAATTGTTTTGGAAAGTCTTCACCAGCATGATTATCCAGATTCTCAGAATCTGATCCCACTGACCTATCTGTCAAGTTTATTTCATTCAGTCTCTCTTCTACACTGTATATATTTGTACATGAATTAGGAAAACACAATTTCAAAGAGTTCACTGCCTTCTGTAGAGCTATGGCTAACTGGTCACATAGACCAACTGTTGGAGAACAAACAACGAGATGCTTGAGACTGTGTACTGGGTGTATAAGACCAAGTCGAATAAACTGCTGCCCACCTATCACCAGTTCTGTCATTTTGTCAACAGACATAATATTGCTGTCTTCAATATCATCATGCACACTGGTCACTGCCAGTTTTCCTGTCACATACTCCAATAATCTTGTATCTTCCTTAGATGTGTAGGTTATCAGAGAAATGTTGTGTTCTCTAAAGATATCCACTGCATAAGATGGTACCCCTTCAGTACAGATAACAAGGCTTATTTCCTTGTCACGACACCTTGTAGCCATGTCAGTTATCACCTTTCTCCTGCTCTGTATGAACTCTACTAACTGAGAACCATATTTAACTGATACTGTTTCTCGACTATCATCCTCGTTTGATGAGCCGTCTAGTTTTCCACTGAAAATTAAAACTGACCTAGGACTTTTGGAATTCAGATCTTGACATTTCACGACAAACTTCTGTCTGATCAGTAGCATATCCACCACTGTGCTATCTCCATATGGACAGCTGGACACTTTAATAATGAGTGAAAAGAATTTATCCACCAAAAATTGCAACATCTGTGGAAAGTTTGTTGACAGACTAGAAATCAACAGGTCAACAAAGAAATCACACATTTTAAGGCTATAGTGAGGCATTAGAGATGTTTTAAGGACACACTTCATTATGTTCTCCATACTCTTTTTTTGAAGCATGTAGCTTGTCAGTTTCTTACCATGACATCGCATTTCATTGAACAACTCTGGTAGAACAGTTTGAATCATAATCCTCAGATACTTTCTTGCACATAAAGTACCTTGTCTCTCTAACACATGCTTGTTATTTCCAATAGCCATACCACCGTGGCAAAATTTACCTAGACTAATTTCCAGGGAGAGTTGTCTGATCATGTTGCTAAGATACAGCAAGAACATCTTGCTGCCATCTAGTGTCCAGGAGTGACATCCCTTTATAGCTTTGAACACCAGTATTGCTATGGGATGAGCTGGCTGAAGTGCCTCCAGTATAGTGAAACCATCACTAGTTACCACTGCTTTACCTGAAATAAATCCAGTTATACATCAAAACAAAACCCGGATGCACTATTGTTTTGTTTGTATTTTTTTCAAGAATTTGTCAACATTTTGGCATTAGGCCATTTTCAACAGAATCTCTACACTTAACATATTTCTCGTTTTTTAACAACAACTTTTCAACTGATGATGTGTGGAATTGACAGTCATGTGAGAAGTGACCTTGTTAACCTCTCTGGTTGACTATAAGCCAGTTCATTCATTGTTTCTACGCATGTTCAGCTGAAATGTATATATGCTATTTAAAGGGTCAACGAACCCTTTATTCCACAGATACAGCTTTTATCACATGGGAAAACAATCCAGACCCAGATCATCTAAGGTTAATTCTGACCACAAAGTATTTGGTGTAGATCTGTCTGATTTGGATCTATACTGGTGACACAATAAATCCTGTATATATGGAGTTAAGAATGACTTTTAAAAGATATGAAGATCAAAGTGTCACTGGTGTATTATCCAATTCTCAATACCACAATCTTAAATACATTTTTTTGTTCAAAATGAAGGAAGGACACTAACTAGCCTTATATAATATTATGTGCCGGAAAAACTTAATTTTGATAATTTATGTAAAGCAATTCTCCCGATTTCTAAAAAAAATCATTAAAATAAACATCAAGCATTGGATATTTTTATTTGTCCTGAGTTTCACATTCATATCATCTGGACACCACTTGAGGTGTTGTTCGAGTCCTCTTTTAACTTTAACTTATTGCATATAAACCAATATAATTTAAAATGTGAATTACTGCAATAAAAATTATACTTTTAAAATACAATGTATATTTTATCCTAAATTGAAAAATCATTTAAATGTCACACTTGTTTGTTACACTCAAGACAAATTTAACCCTTTCCTAGATATATACGCATTTTTACGCATGTGCGACCAGTGTAGATCCAGATCAGCCGGCACATCCGTGCCGTCTGATCAGGATCTGCACTGGTTGCATTTTGGTCAGGAATAACCTAATGAATCAAAAAGCGAACAGTTTAGATCCTGATCAGACATCACGGATGTGCCAGCTGATCTGGATCTAAACTGTTCGCCCTAGCAATAAAGGTGTATCTGTACAAGAAAGGGTTAACAACACTATAACGACTCTTCACCACGGGATAAGGCTGTTATCCATGGGCCAACAGTGTAGATCCAGATCAGCTGGCAAATCTGTACCACCTGATCAGGATCATCTACACTATTCGCTTTTTGATTCATTAAGTTATTTCTGACCAAGAAGCAAACAGTGTAGATCCTGATCAGTTATTTTATTAAACAATGCTATCAAGTCTTTCTTTGGAGGTAAATGCTTATTTGATACATGTCATATCTTGCAACAAACAATCAAATGATGATCTCTTAAAAACTTAACTGAATAAGAATGCTCAGTTTCACAACAAATTCATATTTAACTTTATTCAGAGTGCATTCACTTAAAGTTGTCAAAAATTGATAATATCAAAAGTGATAAATTCATAAGTTTTAAAACATACCGGAACTGTTTAGATCAATTGCTTTAAATGTTTGTTTTCATGACATTCTGACACCAAGACTCCTGGTTTTATTGGACCTTAAAGAAGTCTGAAAGTGTCTCAGAAACCAAATATGTCTGAAAAACATGTGGAAGAGTGCAACAACTGAAGAATGGTTTAACATACCATTCGGAGAGGTGAGCAGTGTCTGAGAACATACCTGTAGACGAGGGGGGGCAGTGTCTGGGAACATACCTGTAGGCGAGATGGGCAGTGTCTGGGAACATACCTGTTGGAGATGTGAGCAGTGTCTGGAAACACTGCGGACCATAGAAGTCTGCAGCAACTCTCTGGATAGAGGATACCACTTCACACACATCAGCTACTGACACTTCAGTACTCATAGATCACCTACTCCAGCAACACGGCATATACGGCTGTTTGTCACTGTCACAGTCTGATTTGAAAGACAAGCAGACACAACATCAGATTTGATCAAATGAGAAGATACCTATAAATAATATTCCTATCCTGCCAGGTGTTCAGGACCTTTTGCTTATGAAGCAGTTATTGTAATTCAATAGGCTTTGGTCATTTGATCAGTGTAGTCACAAACCCTAAGCTACCAAAGCCAAACCTAAACACACAGATTCAAGTGAGGAGACTAAAATCTAAATAAAGGAGCAGGTTAATGAAGGCGTAATATTGGCCTAAAATATCTTAAAATTTTATTTTGTTATTTATCTAAAATTTTAATGCATTTGTATACATAAATGGTTAAACTTTAAATATTTAATAGTTTTTCATCAATCACTGTTAATGAAGTTTGAAATTGCCTAAAATGTGCAAAATATGAAAAAAATCTGCATTTTATCAATTTTCAGACCAGATTTTCAAAGTGGGCACACTGTTGACCAAAACCAAGTTTTAACCATTACCGTAATCACCCTAAGTATTGGGACACCCTAAATATTGGGACACCCTTATTTTTCACGAAAATAATTATTTTTTGTGTCCCTATATTTTGGGACACTTTTATTATCAGTATTTTTCGGTGTCCCTAAGTTTTGGGACACGTTCAGAAACGGTATTTTCACGTTCCTAAATTTTGGGACAAGAGATATGTGCTCGGTAATTATGCAGGTCGGCCTGTGTTCTTCCAACTTTCACCATGTTATTGCATAGTTTACCTTACTGTGCTGTGAATTTGAAACAAAAATTTAAACGTTCAGAGATATCGACCATTAGGGATTCAAGAAGAAAAAATTTGAATATATAAAGTACCGATATACCTTTTTATCTAACACTCCTCTATAAAATAAAATGGCCATCATTTTCATTTTTAATTAATTATATCCCCATATCCAAAGAATTTTACTCTTGTTTTTCGATCTGTTAAATGTCAATAACTCGCTTAACTGATTATAAAGTGCAAATAACAGGTAGGGCAAGTGTCAGTGTCAGTCCTGAGTATTGAAGTTAATTTTATCAAAACAGTCTGTCCAATGACTGTAAAATGTGTGAAAACTTCCCTCATCAAAACATGCAAAGGTATTAACGGAATGTCAATTACCACTTAACTAAATAATGCTCGACAAGTTTCAACACAAAAAATCAATCATTTTTAACCTCCAAACTGTAGACAGAAAATAATTACAAAAATATTAAAATTATTTGATTTCGTATAATCATAATTATGTAACGGTTGATCCATATACGTTGACGTCCTATATTGTTTTAGACATAACTGGTGCATGCATGCAAATCGATCCAAAATATTGGGACACTTTTTGAACAAATATTTTTTGCGACCCTAAATATTGGGACACGAAAAGTTTTAATTATTTTTAACTGTCCCAATACTTAGGGTGATTACGGTAATTAAGCATGTCTTAATACAAATGAAATTGATTGAATTATTTTGGTCAATGCCTGTGGCCTTTATGAAAACCACCAAAAATGTTGGAAATTTCCTGAAAAAAAGCATATCTTATAACATTTTCAAATTTCGACACACATTTGACCTTCTTAAGTTTGACTTTGGTGATATGTGACTTTGACTTTGGTTTCATCTTCACTTCTAAGCTTTTAAAGTAAACAAGCATTCCATGTTATAAATACATTTACACATGTATATATACATTCTTTGATGTACGGTCGACTAACGAGTTTTCGTGGTATAAACAGTTTTCATCGCTTTTAAGATTAACACCGTTTACATCGAAGCACATGCAGATGTACCGGATATTTTTATTCATACTTTTGACAGCTTAAACTTTTTCACAAAATATGAGGTTGAAATAGGTTAAAAGATGCCTAAATCATTAAACAAGTGTAAAATAACTTTCAAAACCGAATTAACAATTTACTTTATAATCAAGAAACTTCATTCTTGATATCTCTTCTGAAATGCGCCCTCGGAAAGCTTATTTTACTTGAACGCAGGATGTAAGAGATCATCACATGTTGGGGAGCTTCTCAAAATAATAAACCAGTGGTCGAAATTTGCAGAAGCCCGAGAGCAAAAAACTAGTAGATTTTCTCTCGGGCTAGTAAAAATTCGCAATTTAATAGCCCATCGTGCTTGTAAGATTCAGATCGTTGAATAATCACTGTACTTTCATTTTCAGTTTAGTAAACAAAATTTTGGGCCTCTAATTTTATTCAGAAAGCTGTCGCTTGTATCATTAACGTGTTAATCGCGCTAAATTGATAATATGTTTAGTGAGTTCTATGAGAAATTAATAATGGTTGAAAATAATAGAGACCAATAGATACATGTATAAAATCCATCTTCAGCTTCCCCCCCCACCCAATCCCTTCCTAAAACATCTTTATTTAAGAGCAATCAACACCTGTGTGATCAGCCTTGTACAGTTAGTTGTTCGGTTCCGGTGGGTTTTTCATATTCTGTACATAAACTGTTTTATACGGTCGATCTAGGGACGATGTTTTTGGCATATAAGTAGGAAAGTATCTCCTCTATAAAATAGAATTTTCGTTTTTTACGTTTCATTTAAAAATCGTCTGCAAATTGTTGACTTATCGCTGTTGTCATTTAGCTAGTTCCGAAGAGAATTTTGTCACTTCTGGTGGAAAATGAGTCATATGTAAAAATCATAGCTAGGGGCGCCAAAGGGGATTTCTTTTCATTGGTTCAGCAGCAACACCTTGTTATTCATTTTATGAACTTTTTTTTTCGTGAAGTAAAATACCAAAAGGTCAATATCTGCATTAAATATCACAATGGATAGCTTAGAATTAATGTACAACACTCGGTAATATAAGGCTACCATCACTTCAAAATCAAACCTCCAATGGATGTTTCCTTGGAAGTTGATGTTGAATATACCAATGTGCATGTAAATGCAGCTCTTGCATGGATTCCAGCATTAAAAGAACTGCCTACAGAGCTACACAATGTTACAAGCGACTCGGGGCGCTTTCTGAAGGTTGCAGAGGATTTGCTAGTTCTGGGGAATTCCGAATATTACTCACATATTTCTGGTTGGCGCCTGTTGGCGTTGAAAGGTATGTTAACAATTATTTTAATCAAACATTGATTTATATTTGTAGTGATTTTCAGAAACATCGATAAACATTAAGTTAATAAAATAAAAATTCAAAACATGCCAGGTAGGGTGCAGGGACCGACATATCCTTTGCCTGGTGCCCGCGGGCAACCAGCTTTGATCTGCCGGGCCAGTAAATTTTTAACGAGCTTGTCCGCCAGGAAACCATAAAAATCCGTAATTAGTTGCCCGGGTGGTAATTAATTCAAGATGCAAAATAAACAAAAATCTCACAGCAATATATGACTCGCTAATCATCAGATTATCGACGAACCGTATGATTCAGCACCGCCTACCTGTATAAAAATCGTCCAATCAACGTTAATCCTTGATTAATTTGTTCTGCTCTTCCCGCCTATATTTCACAACAATCGGTACCATCTTTATCACGAGATATTTTGATTCTCGCGAGATTATGCGGCAGCGTAATTACACCATCTGTCAAAACTGTCAACATTGTGTTTTTGACAATTAAAAAGTTGTATATTTAGTTGTTTGTCGGCGCTTAATTATTTTTTGACGAGAAGTGATTAGGTAAGTTGAATGCCAATGATTGAATCAATTAGTTCACAGTTGTTACTTTAATCGAGTTATACCTTACAGTACTGGCTAATCTTTTCATTTTACGGAAAATTACTCAGTTTAATTTAAAAATATGCTTTAATTTATTGATGTATGTGCTTTACACTGTTGGACCATCATAAAGGGAATTTTAAAATTTTAGATATTCATAGGCCAATTTTAAGCCTTCCTGAATCTACCGCTTTGCTAACAATCAACAGAACATAAAACCCAATTAACTTTTTATTCTGATTAAAAGATCAGCCGACAAGACACGGTTATATCAACCTACCTGCAATAGCTTGTTTGAAAATGGTGTATCAGCAACAAGGGGAAGTAATTTTGTTTTCATGTTTGGTAGGTATAAAAGCTATATTTCCGGACTTGACAGACTGCTACGAAACAATACAATTTTAAACGAAACCAAAATATGGCAAATTTGTAGCCCAACTATTTGTGCGCAACAAGAGCTTTTCTATATATACGATGGTCGCTCTTCGCGCACAACCCAGTTACTATTCAAATCAATGCGGAAAATTTTCCTTCTATTTCTATATGCCGCCGATCGGAAAATGAATCGCAACTTTTCAATCTTTTGCCGGCTTCATAAAGCATCTTAAACATATTTATTTTTTTAAAAATTGAATACCTGAGAAGCCACATTCAAGTAGAATCAATATATGTAATTCTTTATAAGTAACGTTTTCGTTTTTTATGCAAAACTGTTTTAAACCTCCACCCATGTCGATTACACCGCATAAAGTTTATCTGACTTGCGTTTATCGATAATTTTCACCGTGTAAACCATATATGGCCAGTTTGTTTAACAAGTTATTTTGTGGATTATTCGTTTATTTTATTGTTACTTTTATCATTATTTATGTTTTATAACGATATTTGACATACCAGTGTTGAAATTTTCATGTGGGAGTGAAAAAAAAGAATTTAAATCGGGTCGATTTCCACCACAGTTTTGATCGTAACTGCTTGAGACGTAAAGGACAGACAACGAAAACGTCCGTATGATAATGGGTCTGTGCTTGCAGTCGAATTATTGAGACAAGGCAAATTTGATGCAAACAAGGAACACAATTATTTTACACAATATTATCAACTATGGTTTATGAAAGTTTAAATTTCCATGACATCGGGAACATAAATTACTGTATGTAAACTTCAATATAGTTTAAACAATTTGATGAATTCATTGCAATTTACCCCCCCCCCCCCCCCCACTAGGTAATGGTAGGTTAAAGAAACAGAACATTGATAAAATAGAGAAAGAGGTTTTAGCCAAAACAATTTAATATGGACCAGTCTTTGACAAAATTACCCTTAGCCCACATTAAAATACATCATTTGCCATCCCCTTAACAGTAAATATTTAGTTTATTTATTTGTTGAGAATCGACGTTGTTAACTCCAGATAATCATTCATTTTAATAAGCAGAACAGGTATTATTCAAATTAGAATTAACAAGCATTTGATAAAAATTGGGATAGTGATGGCTAAGCACCCAACAATTTTAAGAATGTTATAAAGGTCTTTTTGTCAGAGACTGGCTCATACATAAATATGTTTATGGTTCAAGTTTCTTTTTAAAGAATAGTTTTCTAAAAATATGCCTAGTTTTCCAATAAATGTAACAGCAAAACATGGGGCTATTCGATGAGAAATCCCACATCCATGAGAAAGTGGCATAAAGGTGGGAACCAAAACAAAGACAACAATCATTATTATACATCTCTTTTAATATTAAACTTCTTTTATAATTGTAAATAAAAACATATAAAGTAACAAAGAATTATCATCACAAACAATGAAATAATAAATAATCATAGTAAAATCAATGAAAGACTGAATACATGTGTTTACTTTCATAATCAAACTTGAATATATACTACATGATTTCATACTTACATCTATATGATATGTAGAACAACAAAAAGGTTGAGAATAATACCGATTGGCAATTAATTATTTCAATACATATATTATCTTGAATATCTTTTTACAAATTATTACACATGTATATGATTAAACACACACACAAACATGCACCCACCCAACTACACCTGCACACAGCATACTGTCATTGGTTTCTATGTCATATTTACCATCAACACGATATACATGGGATTTATCACATGTGCAACCAGTGTTGTGCCAGATCAGTTGGCAAATCCTTGCAGTTAGATCTGGATCTACACTGGTCGCATCATGGTCAGAAATAACATGATAAATCAAAAAGCAAACAGAGTAGATTCTGATAAGAAGGCACAAATGTGCCAGCTGATTTAAATCTACACTGTTCAGTCATAGTAACAGTTATATCCATGGAGTAAAGGGTTCATCCAGGACTGTTTTTATGAGGAAATGTCATTAAGTAGACACAATGCTAACAACTATAGATCTACTTTTGTGAGATTTGTAATTTCAGTAATTTAACATTGTAATGATTTCAATTAATGATACCTTGCACACAAGGTAATCCTGGATATTGTTTGGATCTAGAATCTCTACAGCTAATCAACTCAAGAACTCAGAACATACATACATACATACAACAGTTAACACAAGAGCTGTCCGAGGAGACTCACCTGCTTCACCATTTAATCATGTATAAAACAAATAAAATTTGGAAAATAGTTTTTATTTGGTTAAGTTCATTTTTTCAAGTAGTTATTTCAATTTAAAGAATCAAAATAATAACAAGTATTGCTGAATTATCAGGTGAAAAAAGGAAATAACAATATGTACATGTCAATGATAAGTGATAAGTATAGAGCTTTTCCTGTAATTTACCATAAATTCTAATTTGAAAAAAAAGTTAACGCTGCAAAATAAGTTTTTGAAAGAGTTATGGCTTTCTTTGAAATGAAGTGATAAGTTCTATATCAATCAATTTTTTAATGTTTGAGTTATAGACCAATTTAATTTAAAAGAACAACTGCCTATTATTGTGTTACATAAGCACACAAACACAGCCAAAAAATTTATAACAATATAAATACTAACTGACTTAGACATAAACAGACATTTTGATGTTAACTACCAGTTACCACCATAATTATACTGGACTCATTTTTTAGTAATTAATTGATTTATGAAAAATTCATTTACTGAATCAAATTACATTACAGTATGTCACTAATCCAGAAGGAGGGTGGGAGGGGGATGTGGTGAGGGCTGAGGTCCTATTCTTGCTTGAGCTTACATGCAAAAATGCACACTTCACTCTAATTCCCCTAACACTGAATATTAAAGTCTTATCTCCATTAAATTTTTGAGTATTTGTAAAACAAAGCTCTTTAAAAATTAATTTAACACAAGTAGATGTCAACTGTCAGATCCAACAAAGAGAACACTGAACACAACATAATTAAAACTTTGGAAAATCAGTTTGTTTGTTCGATTACTGTTTGTTTGACAACACCATCAACCTATAGCTTCATGTTATTGTTATGGATCACTTCCGTTCTCCAGCACTACCTTTGTCATGGAAGACTATTATTGCAAGGACCACAACTCTAGAATTCTTGTGAATAGAAAAATATTAAGTTCACTGGTTATAAAGAAATGGTCACTGCCCATTATCTTGTTGAAACAGGCCATCATCTTGTACCACATCATACTTGTTGTACATCATCTTGCTTGTTTATACCACGCAGACTCTGACCGGAGCTTTTTACTCTTTCTCCAAACTTGTGACTTGTCCTCTTCCTATTGTTCACCAATATGTTGTGACTAACTTTTTGGTTTCAAACAACATTTCACACATCTTTAATCAGATCTGTTTATACTGCGAGTTAGGCTGTGTCTACACACATAAGTTGCCAGTTAGGCTGTGTCTACACACATTAGAACATTTTAGGAATGGTATTCATCTTCCTCTTCATTTCTTCTGTCATAGGTGGTTCCTCCTCCGTGAGGTCCCGGATTCCCTCTGAGTGTTGTTTCCGTCCCGCTAGTTCCAGTATGGCCTTCGCTTCCATATCCTTGTCCAGGATACTTGTCTTAGCAAACTGAAACATTGTACCACAAAATCTGTGGTAAAGACCACTTCTCAATACAGTCCACCTTCCTTAGCAAAAATGTATTTCCTTAATAGTTTAACTAATCACTGACCTAAGATGTACTCTAGTGTGTGTTTCTTGATTAAGGATAATAGAAATTAAATATAGGTGTAGTATCTGTTTATCAGTGATAAAGCAAAGCTATTACTTAAATTAGAGGAAATATGAAATTGTTTTAATTGAAGTACTCAACTATGTTCTACTCTCTCCTACAACACTTACATCTACAGTAAAATCTTAGTTCCATAAAAAAAGAAGTCGCATCATATAGGAATTTTATATACAGAAAGATTTTTTTATTATCTTTTCCATAGGGAAAAATATACATGACACCACAAAACTAAATTAATGACTTCATACTAAATATTAAAACATTATTATCATGCAAGGTTTAAAGTATTACATGTATCTTAAGAAACATTTGCAAAAGTTTCTTTATTATGCAAGAAAAAGAGCTTTACACATGAAAATGAATATATGAATGAGAATTCTTGTTCCTTGAGACAACTGGGCAGTGCCTCAGCACCCAATGCAGACATTGTCCCCCTTATTATGAGATTTTTCTATCTCTGCATCCAGCATTTGTAAGATACTTGTAGTGTTTTGAACAGTGTAGCGAGATTGTGCAGCATTCAGACTGTATAAGAGATGTTACCTCCTCCTCATCAGAATCCTGCTCTTTTTTCTTCTCCGGTCCCACAGCCCATACTTCTATACAGTCAACATGGAAGTCTGGACTAGCAGACAGCTGTGGGCTCCCATATGTTGTACACTTAGGCACTGCCTTGCTGTGTCCATTGTTGAATGAGTTGTCTATCCACAAACCAAAGTACTGCAACTGTCCACCTAAACCCTAGGGTTACAAACCTTAAGAATTACTTGAATATCATTTCTGTATTCAAAACCCTTAACCCTCCTTCCATATATGTGTTTATCTCATGGGAGAACAGTGCAGACCTGGATTAGCTGACACATCTGTGCCATTGTCGATAATGGCCTTGTTTTTTTAATTTATAGGTTTTTAGTTCTTATCCGTGGTTTCATCACATTTCATTAAAATAAGATTGGATTGTACATACCAGTTAAATATCCTAATTTGAAAATAGTTCCCTTTCTATTTTCCATTCAATTTCTCAAAGTCACAAAGATGTACATACAAAAAGCCTGATGTTAAAGAAACTTGCAGAAGAGGTATAAGAATGAAACACACTCAAATCAAAGCATTTACAGACTCATACCAAGATAATCACTTCTAGCACTCAAAGTTAAGCAAATTCCTATCAATTCCCATATGTTAAAATAAATATTAACATGACTTGACGTTTTTTCCGTTAAATTTGCTGTGAATTATTACACGATAATTCACAGCGTGTGGGCATGGCTATTACTAAATACCTGTCGGTATAAAATTATCACGTGACAATTGTTACCCACGCGTAATATGGTGATACCACAGCAATAGAATAATGTTTATTTTATATATTTAGATAAAATACTATAATTAATTTCCGCTATTTTGCAGCAACGTCAAGTTGACTTTAACACGCTTTTTTAAAGACGTCACGTCATTTCCGTTGTTTACGTGTTATTTCCTGGTGCAGTATTAAACCATTGGAATGACAAATACGGTTCGAACGACAACTGGAGAGTGCTGGATGCGCGGTTGGATGGACATGTATTCAAGTTTGTTATTTAATCTTTTAATTGTTATCAGTTTTTGAATTATGGAGATGTTTAGGGAGTAAACACTAACTGCCAACCTTAAAAACCATGTGCTTTTATTACAACGCGCTAAAATTGAGTTATGATTATTTCGCTTATTCAGTCAGATATGTCGGGTTAGAATTGAAATAATCAATAGTTTCCGGTGAATTATCGCAGGATAATTCACGGGACGTCGTTCAGCTGCGTAGATATATATCAGTCGGGGCTATGCCCCTCGTGATATATCCTTACGCATCTGAACTCCGCCCAGTGAATTATCCTGCGATAATTCACCGAAAGCTATTGATTATTTCTGAAATAATCAAGAGGTAGTGTTTGAAATAGTAAACATCCATTTAATTACGTCATGTATCACTCAAGTGACGTACTACTTGGCATCATGACGTAGTAATTAAATTAAAGAAAGTGCTCAATCAAGTTCAAGAGAAGCAAGAGTTATTTATTAATGTATAGATGAAATAAATAGGTAAATAAATCGGCAAGCAGTGCCCCCCTGCGCCCAGATCCCTGTGACCTTGACCTTTGACCTGATCCCATAATCAATCGGGTTCTTCTACTCAATAAGGGCTATTACCGTATTTAGTTTGAATGCTCTGGGTCAAGCGGTACTCCATTAATTGACCAGATACGGTTTTTACTCTTCGGGGCCCCTGTGACCTTGACCTTTGACCTACTGACTGCAAAATCAATAAGAGTCTGCTACTCAATAAGGACATCCATCTTATGAAGTTTGAATGGTCTGGGTAAAATAGAACTCCTATTATTGAGTGGAAACGGTTTTCCCTCTTCAGGCCCCTGTGACCTTGACCTTTGACCTACTGACCCCAAAATCAATAGGGTTCAACAAATCAAAAAGGGCTATCACCCTACGAATTTTGAAGGCTGTGGGTCAAACGGTACTCCAGCTATTGAGCGGAAACGGTTTTCACTCTTCAGGCCCCTGTGACCTTGACCTTTGACCTACTGACCCCGAAATCAATAGGGTTCTTCTACTCTATAATGGCTATCAACCTATGAAGTTTGAAGTCCCTGGGTCAAAGGGTACTCAAGTTATGGAGCAGAAACGGTTTTCACTCTTCATGCCCCTGTGACCTTGACCTTTGACCAACTGACATCAAAATCAATAGGGTTATTCTATTCAATAAGGGCTGTCATCCTATGAAGTTTGAAGGCTCTGGGTCAAAGGGTACTCAAATTATTGAGCGGAAACGGTTTTCACTCTTCGGGCCCCTGTGACCTTGACCTTTGACCTACTGACCCCAAAATCAGTAGGGTTCTTCTACTCAATAAGGGCTATCACCCTATGAAGTTTGAAGGCTCCGGGTCAAAGGGTACTCAAATTATTGAGCGGAAACGGTTTTAACTCTTCGGGTCACTGTGACCTTGACCTTTGACCTACTGACCCCAAAATCAATAGGGTTTTTCTACTCAATAAGGACATCCATCGTATGAAGTTTGAATGGTCTGGGTCAAAAGGTACTTAAGTTATTGAGCGGAAATGGTTTTCACTCTTCGGGTCACTGTGACTTTGACCTTTGACCTACTGACCCCAAAATCAATAGGGTTCTGCTACTCAATAAGGGCTATCACCCTATGAAGTTTGAAGGCTCTGGGTCAAAGGGTACTCGAGTTATTGAGCGGAAACGGTTTTCACTCTTCGGGTCACTGTGACCTTGACCTTTGACCTACTGACCCAAAAATCAATAGGGTTCTTCTACTCAATAAGGGCTATCAAATTATGAAGTTTGAAGGCTCTGGGTCAAAGGGTACTCGAGTTATTGAGCGGTAACGGTTTTCACTCTTTGGGTCACTGTGACCTTGACCTTTGACCTACTGACCCCAAAATCAATAGGGTTCTTCTACTCAATAAGGGCTATCACCCTATGAAGTTTGAAGGCTCTGGGTCAAAGGGTACTCGAGTTATTGAGCGGAAACGAAGCATGACAGACGGAGTGACGGACAGACAGACAGACGGACAGGGCAAAAACAATATGTCTCCCCCAGAGGGCTCCCCCAGAGGGGGGGGAGACATAATTATGGCCCTGCCATATAATAATGTCCATCGGGCAATTATTCATAATGGCAGGGCCATTATCAACAAGTGACACTGCTTGCCCATTTATTAACCTATACATCTAAAATCCACCTATTGATTTACCCTAGACCAGGGCTAACAGATTACATACAATACTTACTAGGCCATTTGGAAGGGTTTCCTGGCCCTGGTTGAAGTACATATAATTACTGTTGTACCCTGTTGAGGTGTAGACACCAAAATAGGGCTTCACCGAAAACAAGAAACAATCTGAACTGCCTGCAAAAAAATTAAAAATGTTGACAAAATACATGACATTGTATAACATGTATGTAACATATAAAGCAAGGACACAAAAAAGGTCAGAGTTTGTACTAAAATTGCCCCTAACTTGTGGATACCAGCAAGTGTTACATTCTATCAAGTCCAAGATACAGCATATCAAATTACTTATCTAAAAATTAATACTGGGCATGTGAATAACTTACAGACTTTTGATAGCAAAATAATAGATACACTGACACACAGGTATTGTCTTTATTACTAACAGAAATACCAAGTTTACTAATATTCTAGATGTCGAAAGAATATAAAGCCTTCTTCCTTGACTCATTACAGGATGACACTCTGACTTTCCAATAAACGTTCCACAGGGCCAACTTCAGTCAAACTTACCATAGAAAGTTGGTTTTATCTCCCAACTCTGAGAAACATAGGCACCAAACACATGTCCATCTTTGTCTTTCACTATAAGCACATTTGGTCCTTTCCCAAGCACAAAACGTGTTAACTGTGCAAAGCTGTCTCCATGGAGACTGTTGCTATAGAGCAGTCGCCATATTGACTGATGCTCTCTGGGTAGATGATTGTTTATATATGTGATTGATAATGTATCAAGTATGGTGTGTGTCTTTTTCCATTCAACATTTGATGCAACTGGCATTAGTGACTGAGTTATACTATGTACACTGTCTTTCTGAAAGAACAAGTCTTTATTTTAAAAACTAGCAATACTTCTTAATTGTTAAACAACATGCTGACATGATTTTCCTCTGTTGTTTTCTTCAATTCAAAATGTGTTTCATGGGTAAGTAATATTTTTACTTATACATGTATTTTTCTATAACCTCTTTACCCCATAAATATATTTATATGCATGTGCTATCAGTGTAGATCCAGAAGTGTCGGAACATTCTTGCCATCTGATCTTGTTCTACACCATGGTTTCTATGCCAAAAACAACCTAATGAACTCAAGTAAAATGTGCAGAGTCTGATCAGATGGCATGTATGTGCCAGCTGATCTTCATCTACAGTTTTTGCCCATGTGACAAAAGTTGTATTTATGGAGTTAAATGTTAATTTCTCAAATATTATGGCAATTATTATCTTTCTATTGTATAAATCAAATGCACAATAACAGCCTTTAAAGCAGAAAGTCCTCAGGTACTTAGGAATGCATGTGTATCAATAAAGTCAAAATGTTTGACACGTCTTACAGCAATCACAGGAAACAGGTGATAGAATAGCCGGTCAAACATCCTCATGAACATAGGCGAGTTGGTGAGATATTTTTCCACTTCATTCTGGTCCATCTCTCCGGTTCCCTCTTTAATGTCACTTAATGTCTTCTTGGAGAGAAAGTTCAGTGCCAGTCGTGAGATGTCTTCTTTGCTGAAGCTTGATTTCCAGGTCTGACACGGACCATCATCCTCGCTAATGAGGAGATAACTCTTGATCACACTCACAATAGTCTGAAATAAACACCACTTTTGTACAGAAAAAATCTCAATCTTGAAATCTCAACTTCACATTCTAGCGAATCCAGAGGGGATTTCATGATGTTGCTTGAATTCTCCTCTTTGGCTGCACTGTTTAACTTTCATGGCGATTTTGTTCAAAAAAGTGAAAATTATCATGTAACTAGTACTCTTAGACTGTCCCCAACGAACATGCTTTCTGGAAATCTTGAATCTAACCCTGTTACCAATTAAGTCTTTCTCACAAGCCAATCAGTGAATTTCAACCATAAGCAACAGTGTACTTATTCAACCTTTCTTATTTCATTGTAATCCCAGAACTCTCCATACAATATAATTAATACATTGTAAAATATATTTTGAGAAGGCAAGAGAAGTAAAATAAAATAACAGACCTTAAGAGCTTTTTTTTAAACAACCTATGAATTTATACAACTATGTCACACTTGAAGCCAACACTGTACATGACTGTGTCCCTACTAAGCAGTAAGCTACTCTAGAAGATTATAAAGTTCTTGGATCTACTCAGCCACACTAGAAGACTACAGTGTACATGTGTCCCTACTAAGCTACTCTAGATGACTTTAATGTACAGGTGTCTACTGAGTCATACTAGAAGACTACACTGTTAACATGTCCCTACTAAGCTACTCTAGAAGAATATAATGTGCATGTGTCTACTCAGCTACACTAGAAGACTAAGGTGTACATGTGTCTACTCAGCTACACTAGAAGACTACACTGTATATGTGTCCCTGCTAAGCTACTCTAGATAACTATAATGTACATGTGTCTACTCAGCTATACTAGAAGACTACACTGTATATGTGTCCCTGCTAAGCTACTCTAGATAACTATAATGTACATGTGTCTACTCAGCTATACTAGAAGACTACATTGTATATGTGTCCCTGCCAAGTGTCTACTGAGTCTTACTAGAAGACTACACTGTTAACATGTCCCTACTAAGCTACTCTAGAAGAATATAATGTGCATGTGTCTACTCAACTACACTAGAAGACTACAGTGTACATGTTTCTACTCAGCTACACTAGAAGACTACACTGTATATGTGTCCCTGCTAAGCTACTCTAGATAACTATAATGTACATGTGTCTACTCAGCTATACTAGAAGACTACACTGTATATGTGTCCCTGCTAAGCAACTCTAGATAACTATAATGTACATGTGTCTACTCAGCTATACTAGAAGACTACACTGTATATGTGTCCCTGCTAAGCTACTCTAGATAACTATAATGTACATGTGTCTACTCAGCTACACTAGAAGACTTCACTATTTATGTGTCCCTGCTAAGCTACTCTAGATAACTATAATGTACATGTGTCTACTCAGCTACACTAGAAGACTACACTGTATATGTGTCCCTGCTAAGCTACTCTAGATAATTATAATGTACATGTGTCTACTCAGCTACACTAGAAGACTACACTCTATATGTGTCCCTGCTAAGCTACTCTAGATAACTATAATGTACATGTGTCTACTCAGCTATACTACAAGACTACGCTGTATACGTGTCCCTACTAAGCTACTCTAGATAACTATAATGTACATGTGTCTACTCAGCTAGAAGACTACACTGTATATGTGTCCCTGCTAAGCTACTCTTGATAACTATACTATTGTCCAAAAGAAATGATACCAAAATTTCAATAAAATGTTCGTGTTAGACCTGACCCATCTTTAAATTCTGTTCATGCTTATACAGGATAGATGAAATTTATTTTGTGTACACATGCATGATGTTGTCAAAAGGTCTCTCCAATGAATCAGATTAATCTAAATGTATTTTAGCGGTTGGTTTATTGTATGCCCTTGCAAACAAGTGGTTTCGTTTCTTTTGGACACTAGTATATAATGTACATGTGTCTACTCAGCTATACTAGAAGACTACACTGTATATGTGTCCCTGCTAAGCTACTCTAGGTAACTATAATGTACATGTGTCTACTCAGCTACACTAGAAGACTACACTGTATATGTATCCCTGCTAAGCTACTCTATAGTTAACTATAATGTGCATGTGTCTACTCAGCTATACTAGAAGACTACACTGTATATGTGTCCCTGCTAAGCTACTCTAGATAACTATAATGTACATGTGTCTACTCAGCTACACTAGAAGACAACACTGTATATGTGTCCCTGCTAAGCTACTATAGATAACTATAATGTACATGTGTCTACTCAGCTACACTAGAAGACTACACTGTATATGTGTCCCTGCTAAGCTACTCTAGATAATTATAATGTACATGTGTCTACTCAGCTATACTACAAGACTACGCTGTATATGTGTCCCTACTAAGCTACTCTAGATAACTATAATGTACATGTGTCTACTCAGCTAGAAGACTACACTGTATATGTGTCCCTGCTAAGCTACTCTAGATAACTATACTATTGTCCAAAAGAAATGTTACCAAAATTTCAATAAAATGTTCGTGTTAGACCTGACCCTTCTTTAAATTCTGTTCATGCTTGTACAGGATAGATGAAATTTATTTTGTGTACACATGCATGATGTTGTCAAAAGGTCTCTCCAATGAATCAGATCAATCTAAATCTATTTTAGCGGTTGGTTTATTGTATGCCCTTGCAAACAAGTGGTTTCGTTTCTTTTGGACACTAGTATATAATGTACATGTGTCTACTCAGCTATACTAGAAGACCATACTGTATATGCGTCCCTGCTAAGCTACTCTAGGTAACTATAATGTACATGTGTCTACTCAGCTACACTAGAAGACTACACTGTATATGTATCCCTGCTAAGCTACTCTATAGTTAACTATAATGTACATGTGTCTACTCAGCTATACTAGAAGACTACACTGTATATGTGTCCCTGCTAAGCTACTCTAGATAACTATAATGTACATGTGTCTACTCAGCTACACTAGAAGACTACACTGTATAGTGCGATTATATTAACCTGCCCATTTTGCATACATTATTCGGTGGTTGGTTGTGATATTTTTAACTTTATCACCAAAGCGTGAAAGTCGTCATTATCTCAACAGGAAATCCATTACTCATGCAGTATATAGGTGTCTTCTTTCCGCTAGGCAGGTATGAAAGCGGAATGGCTCAGTGGTAAAGTGCAGCATTCAAACGCTAAAGGTATGTGGTTCGAGTCCTGCTAGAGCCATTTTTGTTTTATACTTTTTTTAAGTTAAAGCGTTTATTTACATAAAGTTTCTCGTTTTTGTTATTTTCCACGTGGAAACCGTTGTTAATTTCTACATGTATGGCAGATGATCATTAAGAAATATGTAGTTTACACAACGTGTATACGTTTTTAAATGGCGGAACAATCAGTTATAGGGCATCTCGGCTCAAAAGCTAAGCAGATTGTTTTAAATGTTTTTAATTATTTCTCATCGGATTCTGGTAAACCTGATACTAAAGCCATATCCAGTATTGAAAGAACTTCAAATGCCACTGGTGTCAGCAGACGTACGATTTGCCGGCTTCGGAAGGAGAAAGACAGCACAGGCCAGCTACTGTCTCCTGAGCGTCGCCAAAGGGGTTCGTACAAGCCTGTCGATGATTTTGACAGAAGCGTTATCCGGAACAAGGTTCACGAGTTTTACGCCGTACGCCGCCAGCTTCCAACACTTGCAAATTTACACGTTGCTCTAGTGGAAGATATCAGCTATCCGGCAAGTCGTTCTACCCTGAGAAAAACGCTCCACGAACTAGGCTTTTGTTGGAAGAAAACGAAAGACAACCGACATGTCCTTATAGAAAAATCGAACGTAATCTCCTTAAGACTTAACTTCTTCAAAAGGAAGCATGAGCTAGAAGCAATTGGCTATAGGCTTGTATGTATCGACGAAACGTGGATAGATACATCGTACTGTGCCAAGGCCTGCTGGCAAGGTCTGTCAACAAGTGGTGTTGTAGCCCCCTGTAACAAAGGTCAGAGACTGATTGTGGTTCATGCCGGGTCTAGAGACGGTTTTGTCCCGGGGGCATGCCTAATATATAAGGCATCTGCCTCTACAGGCGACTATCACAAACAGATGGACGGCAACAACTTTACCAAATGGCTGACGACCCAGCTTCTTCCCAATCTGGAGGAGCCTTCCGCAATAGTTATGGATAACGCTAGTTATCATTCAGTGCAGCTAGACAAGTGCCCGAATTCTACAACAAGAAAAGCTGAAATAAAGGTTAGCTAGTAACTACTTCTTTAGATTAAAAAATAATTCAAGACTACAAATATGTGGAGTACGTTTTTGTTTGTATTTTTTTCAGGATTGGCTACGGCGACACAGTATTGCTTTTGAAGAGACCATGCTGCGTGCGCAGTTGCTTCAGCTCGCCAGACTGAACCGACCCCCGCCTTCCTACGTAATTGATGAACTCATTCGCCAGAACGGCCACGAGGTTCTTCGTCTGCAACCGTATCACCCAGATCTGAATGCCATCGAGCTAATATGGAGCCAGCTGAAGTCTCAAGTTCGACAGCGTAATCATACTTTCAGGTATATGTGAAAAATGATCCGCGCATGCAATATAATTGTTTTTCGTAACCGCAACATTGTGTTTTGTATTAAAATTGCGGGAGTGGAGCAACATTTACTACACTATGGTATTGTATTCAATTTTTATTGATAACAAATACGATATTATACATTAATTTTAATACACTGTTTCAGACTGGACGATGTACAGAGGTTGGCGTTTACTGTCGTAGGCGAGATCGGGCAAGACAGATGGGAAAGTGCGTGCAACCATGTAGAAAAGGTCGGGACTATTTACCAATCGAGAGATGTAGTGATTGACGCTAATATGGACAACTTTGTGATCAATCTTGCCGATGACAGCAGCGATGATGACGACAGTGACAGTGGCACCGACACCGCAAGTGAAACAGAACTGCTGTGCTATGTTTGAACTATTTTGTACTGATATAATTTGTGACATAGAAATATCAATATTACAATAAAAAGTCCATAAAAATAAATCAATAAAGCCCAAAAAACCCATAATGTTTAAAAAAATACACAAATAAACAATAAACATCTACAATATAAAACGCCACGAAAAATACTATAGGTCCAAGTACAACTCGAACCCGCGCCAAGCGGTAAACAAAAAAATGTTGTTTGGTATTTTCTGCCTTCCTACCAACTGCGCTATAGACGCACGTGGAAGTGAACTCAGTTTTAAACATATACATACAAATGCAAAAGACCAGTCCAAAATAGCAAGGATATCCCTGTCTCAAAATAGCACATTCAACCACTGTGTAATGTATCCATAATGGGCAGGTTAATATAATTGCACTATATATGTGTCCCTGCTAAGCTACTATAGATAACTATAATGTACATGTGTCTACTCAGCTATACTAGAAGACTACACTATACTTGTGTCCCTGCTAAGCTACTCTAGATAACTATAATGTACATGTGTCTACTCAGCTACACTAGAAGACTACACTGTATATGTGTCCCTGCTAAGCTACTCTAGATAACTATAATATACATGTGTCTTCTCTGCAACACTAGAAGACTACACTGTATATGTGTCCCTACTAAGCTACTCTAGACTAGAACTGCTTTTGGGAAAAGCACATGTCTCCCACAAAGGCATCATCTTTGATGATGCACAGGATAAAACTGGTGAAGTGAATATAAAGATAGCAATTTATTAAAAGGGCATACGGAAGTTCTGTGCAATATTAGTCATAAACAATGTCACAAATTTTTGGAGGATCAGGAAAAACATAAGTTTCAATTTCTGATGGGCCATAATCCTGAAGTGCCAGGGTCAATGTGGCTGGTTGTCAAACTTGTTGTCATTAACATTTTGATATATCAGTGAAGATGCACTGAAAAAAGACCATGAGAGTGAGTGTACAAGGCTATCAAGGCCAATTGTAAATAAATAAATGGGCCATAAGTCTTATGTGCCGGGGTCAAAGCGGCTGTTTTTTTATTACACAGATAATTATAGCATTTGGTGAACATCATATAATAAAAATAGCAGAAAATGAGAGAAGAACCAAATCATGAGTATGGAACAGATATTGTAAAATGAAAACTTAAACAGTGTAAGAAATACCTTTATAGCTGCTTAGCACAGTACTTTCTCATAATGCAATGTACATGTATGTAATGTCATGATAGCTATAGTATGTTGGTATTACTCCACTGGATACACATTCTACATTGTTCACATAGATATGGTCAATAATGGTCCTGCCAGCTGTAGTAGGCTGTGTTATAAGTTGCTTATAATTCAAAGCAGCCATTTCTTTATGGAGGAGATTATTTTTGTCACAAACAATGTTTACATTGAAATCACCAACAACAATGTTTGCTGCTGTTTCTGAATTTTGAAGCAACTCTTTATAGCCTGGTTAAGATATTATAGCAATCAACATTTTGATAAACTTTGGTGAAATACAATGAAAACTATCTGACTTTGAGAGATGAACCAGGTTAGTGACATGTTTAAAAGGCTAATTTCGGATAAATCAAAGGGCCATAAATCTGATATGCCTGGTGCAAAGTGGCTGGTTTTCGAACTTGGCCAAGATATTAAGGCCACACACATTATCATAATGTTTATTGAAAATCAGTTGATGAATATTTCAGTTACATAGCAGACAAGGCTTAAACAGCCAATTTTGGATAATTCAAGGGCCATAAATCCGACATGACTGGGGCAATACGGCTGGTTATCGAACTTGGCCGAGATATTATGGCCACAAACATTTTCATAAAGTATGGTGAAGATCAGATGATAACTGTTCAAGTTACAGAGTGGACAAGCCTCAAACAACTTATTTTTGATAATTCAAGGGCCATAATTCTGAGATTCCTTGGGCAATATGGCTGGTTATCGAACTTGATCGAGATATTATGGCCACTAACATTTTGATGATGTTTGGTGATGATCCGATGAAAACTGTTTGACTTAGAGAGCGGACAAGTGTGACAGACAGACGGACAGACGGACAGACAGGAGCAAATCAAAATGTCTCCCACACCACTACGTGGTGGGAGACATAATAACTATAATGTACATTTGTCTACTCAGCTATACTAGAAGACTTTACTGTACATGCATCCCTACACTGTTAACATGTCCTTACTTAACTAATCTCGAAGACTTTAATGTACATGTGTCTACTTGGCCACACTAAAGACTGCACTATTCATGTGTCGCTTCTAAGTTTCACTAGAAGACTATAATCTACATGTGTTCCTACTAAGCTACCGTAAAAGACT
Organism: Corbicula japonica; assembly: GCA_038501625.1. Classification (NCBI taxonomy): domain Eukaryota; kingdom Metazoa; phylum Mollusca; class Bivalvia; order Venerida; family Cyrenidae; genus Corbicula; species Corbicula japonica. The sequence goes on from JAZAYU010000053.1 coordinate 3,209,627, forward strand.
ACCTAATACACTTGTATCTCTATTAAGCTACTCTAGAAGACTATACTATGCACATAAACATATAAGTACATGTATTAATTTGTTGTTCTTGTATATGATGATGAAATAACTCAAATACAAATACAACTAATTTTCTGAAACATAGTTCAATAACATAATGGCATGTCAAAGTTCAGCTACATATGCATGTATTTAAGATTCAACAAAATGGTTGTTTACCTCATGAAGCTTCTGCACTGATACACTTCCATCATGTCTACCACTGAGCAGGCATACAACATCTGCACGTTCTGTCGGAGTACCCTTTAAACACTGGGCTAAAAATCCAGCAAAATGTATTTCTGTCACATGTCTATCCTTCACATGGCCTTCATTAACTTGACAGTTACAAATGGCAGAGAATAATGGAGCATTCAGATCAAACCAGGAGGCCAGGTATTTCTAGAAAAGAAAAATATAAAAGTTAAAAGAGAATCTTAGGCTTTAAGGCTTCACTTGGCAAATGTCCGCAAGGGAATGTCCAGGTTCAGGTCAGCCAATGCTTCACCTCAAAGAAATTCCAAGGGAACAAGCAATTTGCCCTGCCAACAATGCCAATGTGCAGTTTTGGGGATTGAGAGGAGCCTTGACCTGGGCAAAAAATCACAAGAGCTGTCAGAGGAGACAGCGTGCTCGACTATTCGATTCATTTGAAATAAATGCAGTTTATAGATTAAAGAACAAAACAAATATAGCCAAACATTTATGTGCAAACAGGAATAATGTTAAGAAGTAAGTGGTAAGAGAGGAAATTGAAATAATTCCTTAATGTACTTTAAATAGTGAATTGAAAAGGGAACTAGATGTTTTTTTGTGAAAAACACATGTCTCCCCCCTGCGCCCTGGCCCCTGTGACCTTTGACCTACTGATCCTAAAATCAAAAGGGTTCTTCTACTCAATAAGGGCTATTACCCTATTTAGTTTGAATGCTCTGGGTCAAGCGGTACTCCATTTATTAACCGGATACAGTTTTCACTCTTCGGGGCCCCTGTGACCTTGACCTTTGACTCCGAAATCAATAGGAGTCCTCTACTCATAAGGACATCCATCATATGAAGTTTGAAGGCTCTGGGTGAAATAGAACTCCTGTTATTGAGCAGAAACGATTTTCACTCTTCAGGCCCCTGTGACCTTGACCTTTGACCTACTGACCCCCAAATCAATAAGGTTCTTCTACTCAATAAGGGCTATCACCCTATGAAGTTCGAAGGCTCTGGGTCACAGGGTACTCGAGTTATTGAGCGGAAACGATTTTCACTCTTCGGGCCCCTGTGACCTTGACCTTTGACCTACTGACCCCAAAATCAATAGGGTTCTTCTACTCAATAAGGGCTATCACCCTATGAAGTTTGAAGGCTCTGGGTCAAAGGGTACTCGAGTTATTGAGCGGAAACGGTTTTCACTCTTCAGGCCCTTGTGACCTTGACCTTTGACCTACTGACCCCAAAATCAATAGGGTTCTTCTACTCAATAAGGGCTATCACCCTATGAAGTTTGAAGGCTCTGGGTCAAAGGGTACTCGAGTTATTGAGCAGAAACGATTTTCACTCTTTGGGCCCCTGTGACCTTGACCTTTGACCCCAAAGTCAATAGGGTTCTTCTACTCAATAAGGGCTATCACCCTATGAAGTTTGAAGGCTCTGGGTCAAAGGGTACTCAAGTTATTGAGCGGAAACGAAGTGTGACAGATGGACTTACGGACAGACGGACAGGGCAAAAACAATATGTCTCCCCCAGAGGGAAAAAGTTGAAAAATATTGGAAGCAGGGTTATGGGTGTCATTGGGTATGTTGTAGATTTATTGGAAGCAGGGTTATGGGTGTCATTGGGTATGATGTAGATTTTGATGGTGAATACATATTTCAAGTTTCAAGGCAATATCTTAAGTAGTTGTAAAGAATATGGGCAAAATTCATATTTTGCTTAACACAAAATATAAGAAAAAAGGGAAAAAGGGGCATAACTTAAAAAGTATTGGTAGCAGAGTTATGGGTGTTGTTGATAATGAGCTAGATTTTGATGGTGAATATATTTTCCAGGTTTCAAGGGGATAGCTCAAGTAGTTTTAAAGTTAAGGGCCAAGTGCATATTTTGCGCAACGCAAAATTTAAGTGAAAAAGGGGCATAATTTGAAAAATATTGGATGCAGGGTTAAGGGTCTTGTTGGTTATGATGTAGATTTTGATGGTGAAAATATATTTCAAGTTTCAAGGCAATATCTTAAGTAGTTTTAAAGTTATGGGCAAAATGCATATTTTGCTTAACAAAAATATAAGAAAAAAGGGGCATAACTTGAAATATATTGATAACAGAGTTATGGTCTTGTTGGTAATGATGTAGAATTTGAATGTGAATATATATTCCAAGTTTCAAGTTGATATCTCAAGTAGTTTATAAGTTATGGACCAAAGTGCATACATGTATTTCCTTAACGCAAAATTTAAGTGAAAAAGGGGCATAATTTGAAAAATATTTGTAGCAGAGTTATGGGTGTTGCTGGTAATGATGTAGAATTTGATGGTGAATATATATTCCAAGTTTCAAGTTAATATCATAAGTAGTATTCAAGTTATGGACCAAAGTGCTTTTTTTGTTTAACGCACGCCAACGGGAACGCCGACGCCGACACTGGGGCGAGTAGGATAGCTCCCCTATTCTTCGAATAGTCGAGCCAATAAAACTGAAATTGAAGACCAGACTCAAATCTCAAGCACCTGATTGATTGAAATGGTGGCCCCTCATCATTTCAGCCATTCAGATACTTGAGATTTGAGACAGGCCTCCAATATATTTACAACTGGTATTTTTTATATTGTAGAAAACGACTTCTGTTGGTGATGCAAGTTCCAGCAACAGATGCAGACTGCTAGACAAGTTTCAGTGGGAAAAAGTGGGGTTGCTAGCTCTGTCCGAAGTGCCAAGGCAATTTTCATTTTCTGCCACAGGAATACCTTGCCATATTTATTATTTATTTGTTTATAGAGTAAAATAGATTAAAAAATCAGTATTGTTGTTTTATAACATGTATTGGTGTATAAGAGAAAATAAGAGCTATTTGGTAAAACCCCGACCGACCGCCTTGGTCACTTCTCCCTGTTTCTGAAAACTTCTCCCTAAATTTACAGGTGGGAGAAGTCACTTCTCCCTAAAATTTGCTCCTAGCTTAATCCCTGGCATAAAAAACGTGTCACATATTTAGTTTTAACAAAATGTTTACAAAAAGTAAGAATTTCAGCTTAAACAGGTTAAACAATGAAAGTAAATATATAACAAAATTCACCTTTAAGCATCATTAAATATGAAATCCGGTAAGAAATTATATTTAAGAACTGTGCATGCAGGACTTTCACTTGACATATTCCTGATTGACAGTCTAGTAAGATTTCGTAGACGAAAATAATATTTTCAATAGTCAGGTTATGTCCTTTAAACAGTAAGAAAAACAACCAAACTATTATAAGCTAACTTTATTTATCAAGAAAATAAATATTTTTGCCTGATTTTATGGGGCAGTATGATTCATAATCACATTATATAAAAAATTCTATTTATATGCAATTTGTCCAACATAAGGTGGTTGCACGATTTGCATGAGCCATCAGAATCGAGCAATGTTTACACAGCCGAGAACTTCATAAATAAAAACACTGTGGTGGAAATTAAAATGGTGTATCACAGTTTATAACTTGATAATGTAAGTAACTTTTGTGTCTGAAGCAAGAATAAGAGTAATATTAATGAAACATTGCTACATTTAGGCCGGTCATGTTTTAAAATTGCAGATACATGTAACTAAGATAATTGTCCTGACTGAAAATTGGTAGGAACATGCGACAGGAAAACTGATTTCTGCGATATGACATCGTTATTGCCATAAGATAGAAAAATGTTGAATCAGCATTTATGACGTCATATTTACAGGACTAGGTTGTGCGGCATCATTTGCCCATGTATGTGCTCTGTTATCTTGACAATTTAAACTTTGTACGTGGTTATCACAGCTTGAAAATCAACAGCACAACAAAAATATTTAAATATTATAATGATTACTTCGAATTTATTGCTTCTTCCCCCTCAGCTTCAAGTTTAAGCGGTCGCAAACATACCAAATGGCAAAAACTGGCTAAAATTTCAAAAATGCATTTTGGGGGAAATACTTATTGCCACCTAGATTTTAGTAAAGAAATGTATTTAGCTATGGATGTAAAACTTACTTCCTGGTTCAAACTGAAAGTAGATTTGTAGATTTCTATAGGTTTCTACTTTCGGTTTGAACCAGGCAGAAAGTTTTCCTTGAATTTCTTGAAAACCCCAACATTACTTTGACAATACAATACAATACAATAAGATTTATTTTGAGTCGGCAAGACAAGTACAATAGAATAACATAAGCTCTCAGGAGCTTTTTAACCGACTATAATAACAAATGTAAACAGGGTATAAACAAGTGTAAAGAGGCTGTAATAAAAGCATAGTTAAATATTAAACGGTGTGTCATATTATAAAAAACAGCACATTTAAAGTTAAATTCTGACAGTTAAAGGCTAATGAACATTAAATAGTTAAGATTATACATTCATTCAGGAATCTTTATAAAGATTCCTGATTCATTTTATAAATAGGATTTCTAAAATGTGACATGTCTTAATAGTTAATAAAAGTTTCATTTATCACAGAAGTTTTACTAAGATTTATTTAAAATTTTATCACACATGAGGAGGTTGGCTTCACTCGTGCCGGTGTTTGAATACCAGTTCTACCCAGGAGGTCAAAACATCCGCCTGAAAGTATCACTACTCCATTTAAGTCACCACTGTCCAGGGGGTTAGACGTCCCGCCTGACCACAGAGGGTGACGGAGTGCAGCGAGTATCTGCCACCCAGTCTCGTTTTGAAATAATAAATAAAGTAATAAATAATAGTGACTCATTAAAAGATTTTTATGACTAGCCTAAAGTTTAATACATATCAACTTGCATCTTAGTATAACTATAATTTTTATTTAGAACATATCATAATAATTATTACACTTTTGTTTCACGTGCTAGACCTAGAGCCTGAGAGCACTCTTAACAAATTCCAGACATCTAGAACAAAACAGTCATAAATATACAAGCTTAGTTTTACAGATTGTAATAGTCAGTTTCACAAATATTAAGTCATATGTTATAAGTGATAATAGTAGGCATGGTGAACAATTACCATTGAAAAGGAAGTTGACAAGACTTTGCACATTAATAATGTTGATATGGTGCAATCGTTATTTTTACTAATTTACAGTTTACATACAATACAGTTGCAGTCTTTACCATTCCAAGATGCTATAAGATTTTTGAATTGACTGAAGTTTGTGTTGTTTCTGTATTCTTCTGGTAAAGAGTTCCAAAGCACAGGAGCAGCAAACCTAAATGAATTTTTACCGAATATGGTAGATTTAACGCTTGGAATTTGTAGGATGTTAGAGTATCTGAAGCTGTAGCTGACATTCTTTTTTTGAACAATATTTTCCAAGACAACTGGAGCTAGACCATTTAAAATTTTAAAAGTTTCTAACGCCATTGTTCGCATGCGTCTAATGTGTAGGCTTGGGAGATTGATCTTAGCGAGAAGTTGGTCATAGGTTGATGTATAGTCTGAATATACAAAACGAAGTGCTCTTTCTTGTAATTTCTCCATCTTCATTGTATTTGTTGTAGAACAAAAATGCCATGCCATTGGACAGAAGTTAAAATTTGACAGTATAAAGGTATGAAATATAGTTAACCTGTTAAGTTTACACAAGTTTTGCCCAATTCTTTTCATAATATTTAGTTGTCTACCTGCCTTTCTGCATAGATTACTTATATGAACATCAAAGTCTAAGTTGTAATCAATATCTATACCTAACAGTTTTACAACATCATCACATGACAGTTTTGATTGACCAATATTGAATTCAGGTTTCTTATCATGAGTTTTTCTTCCGACAGCTATAGCTTGGAATTTATCAGGATTTGCCTGCATACAGTTAAAACTGAACCAGTCAATTAGAATTTTGCTTTCTTCCTCTAGTACGGATATAAGTTCGTTGTAATTTGGTGAGTGAAATGAAAGAGTGTTGTCATCGGCATAGTTATAAAGGTTACTTTTCTTAACAAAGGAGAATATATCATTTATAAAGACATTAAAGAGAAGAGGGCCAAGAATAGACCCTTGAGGTACCCCCTTTTTAATGCTGTCCCATTTACTTACTACATTCCCAATTTTTATTTGTTGTTTCCTATCTGTAAGGTATGATTTTAGAAGAGAGACTGCCTTTTCAGAAAGACCATATGCATGTAATTTTGCAAGAAGTATGTCATGTGGGAGGCAGTCAAACGCCTTGGACAGATCCATGAGAATAGCAGCAACATACTCATTTTTGTCAAGTGCATATTTCCAATCTTCCAGTAATCTTAAAAGGGTTGTTTGACAGCCATGGCCCTTGCGAAAAGCACATAGGAAATTATTAAAAATCTTATCAAAATACTTTGACAGCTGTTCAGACAGAACTTTTTCAAATATTTTTGAGGGAATTGGTAGGATACTAACTGGTCTGTAGTTGGATTTATCCATTGGATCATTTTTCTTATATATGGGTGTGACTTGTGCTTTGGTCTGGAAAAATACCAGACTCAATAGAAATATTTATTAGATCTGTTATTGGTTGTAGGAGGGCAGGCTGACTAAATTTTAAAAGTTTGACCGAGATTTTATCAGCTCCAGTTGCCTTTTTGGCATTAAATTTTGTAATAATTTTGGACACTGTTTCTGTATTGGTATTCTGGAATGCAAAAGTATCTTGAGCAATCTGAAGTTTACGTATTTCTGTCAAGCTTGGATGATTTCTAGGATCAAAAACATAATCTTTCCCAATATTTTCAGCAATATTGGTGCAGTGCTCACGCTGTCAGTCGACATTGTCGCCATTTGCGATAATTATATGTTTTTGTCGATTATTTCAAAGAATTGGCGGTAAATTTTGGCGATTAAATAATTGTCAAAAAAGCAAGCTAATTTGCATTCACTTTGCACTGAGCGGTCGCCACATTTCTGATAATTGAGGGTCGTTAATCCCCGAATTGAACTAACAAAGTGTCACTAAAGATAATCACCTTGGCTTCCTTGCCTTCGGGTCATTGATTGATGTTTGTAATCGGTAAACTTTGGGTATATCCATATATGTCATGACAAGGGAATTCTAAGGTTGTTGAAGTAGCTATTTATAGCTATTATGGATTCCCCTATCATATGTTTAACAAAGCAGACAAATATTTTAAGAATAAGAATAAATGATGTGTTCTTTTTTTCTAACCTTATAGTAAATACAGGCCAATTCTTAATTCATTCTCAAAGCAAAAACCTAGCCGGATACTGTACCTCAAGTGATGAATAGGACGAAAATTCGCGGTACGAATTGCCGATTTTTTAACCATGTTAACAGAGAAAATACTTACTATTTTCTCATAAAATGTGTTTAAACAGCTGCTTTGGTTATTTTTTTGCTTTGGAAATATTATTTCACATTGCAATTTTCTACTGGTTTATTAGTAATTACGTTTGTCATCCATTTTCGCGATGTCTAATTTTGACATACCATCAGTCTAGTCCCGAGTCGTCTTTGTAACTACCCATTAACATATAAACTCATTCTAAGCAGAAAATTGATGTGAATTAAGTTATTTTGCCCAAACCTTTAATGCAAAATTTTACATGGTTTGATTAAGACTGCCTTGAAGTATAAAGACCTTTTTTTTGGTATATACAAAGAACAAGATTTAATACATAGCAGTGAATCCAATTGATTTTGTCTGCAATAGTGAAGTGAAGAATGCCTTATTATTAAAAATCGTCGGTAATTTTACATAAAGCCAATTATTTTCATTAACAAGGTTAAATTAACAAAGTAATAATTAACAGTTAATCTTTATAACATACATGTTATCTCAGATAAAATCATGTGAATTAAAAAACAAAACAAATACTTATAATGCTATTTCCCACGCATGTGGAAACAACCTGTGAAACTTTGGCTATTAATTGAGTTTTCAAAAATTCTGTGGCTATTATTTTAAAACAGCCAGCGTGAGCACTGTTGGTGAAAAAGTTATTAAAGATTTCAGCTACATTTTCATTTTCAGATATAATGTTTTCATTTTCATTTAAAATAATTTTTGACATTGCAGTTTTGTTTTTGTTTGATAAATATGGCTTGACAGTGTCCCAAAAGTCTGCAGTTTTAGCCCCACCCACACATCTTTCTTGAAAATAATTATTATGTGATTTAATTTTTAATTTGTTTACTAGATTTCTTTGCTGCCTGTATTTTTCCCAATTTTTAGAAGTACTATATTTTTGAAATTTGTGTAAGAGACAAATTAGTACTAAACATTGTAGACCAGCATATACTTATTTCAAGTACGAGTTGGTTTGGTATATTGTCCAGGAATTTCAGAGTTCTCATGAAAACGGTTTTTCTTTTGTTTTAGTATGTCCTTGGTAATTAGAACATGAATAAGACTAAATTGAGATTGCAAACATTAACTACATCCTTAGCTAAATACATTTCCTAGGTGGCAATAAGTATTTTCCCCCAAATTCATTTTTAAAATTTTAGCATGTTTTCGCAATTTGCAATGTTTGCGACGCCTTAAATAACGAGAACTGATCACCTCTAGGAACGGCTCTGTCATGTGACGTTGGCTTCCAACGATATGACCAAATAGTTTATGTATTTTCTGCTGCTCATCTGCAGTAAATATTTGGTAAACTTGGCTATCAAGTCCTTTACTTTGGTCAGCCCCCATCTTGTCATCAATCATCTGTTGACCGACGAGCGTTTGGTGAGAATGACCGGTGTAAAATAAGAATCCTAAAACTATGAAGATCGCAAGTCTTACCTCAGTGATTCGGTGACTGGTTAAAATGCAAAAGCAAGATAAAAAAAATTTAGGCTAAATAGACATGTAAAAATGCACAGTGTAAAGAAAAAGTTGAAACAAAACATTTGCATTTATATTTCGAGCATATGAATTTGCGTGTGCAAGTTGCGCACCGCTGAGGTTGGTGGTATTCCAGTGCATGTCGCGAATAAGTTTACTGTTAGGCCTAACACTATATGTTTGCACTCTCTTTCACTATCGGCTCGTATATATTCACCTCTGTTATAGGCTTGGGCTTCTTCCAACTAATTTTAATTTAACTAAAAAAAAATAGTGCACCAACTACATTTAAAAAAAGCTTGGGTTTCTTGGGTTTCTTCGGTTTTAATGAAAGATAGTTAAGATTTCTGTCATTTATTATATCACAAGCATTCAATTCATAATTATGACTGTATAAAACTAAACGAAAATCGAAGAAAACTTCACCTCACATTGAATTTCGTTCATTTTAGAGGTCATAACTCAACGAAGTTTGAGGATATCCATCACACGTCGAATTAAGCGCGTTTCCACTGTGTTGCCATGGCGTTGTTTAATTTACCAGAATGCCGTCAGATCGCAAGAAAAATATGATATTTTTCGTGAAGATGGAGATGTCATGGCGTCATCACTGCGACCAAGGCTTTGCTACGGAGCTCACATGGCGTTCTATCCCGTTTCTACGGAGTTCTTACTGACGATTACCTGCGCTCCTACGGCGCTTGGAACCACTGCGTGCAATGCGCTTTCATGGCGCTCTTACGGCGTTTTCACTGCATGAGCTGCGCTTTCTTGGCACTCTTCGACGGCGTTTCCACTGCCTACACTACGCTTTCATTGCGCTCTTAAGGCGTTTCCGCTGCATGCACTGCGCTTTCGCGGCGCTAAAGATTACGGCTTATAGCGTGCTTAACCCATCTTGGGGATCACATGGTTTCTGACACCGTTTACCCATGAAATTAGGCACACGAGTTAGACTTGTCCATAAGCATAAATCCTCCAAGTTTGAGAGATACCTGAGCTTTGAGCAAAAAGTTCTCCATTACCTAATATATGCATTTTAAGATTGTTTTCCCTGTAAGATAATAGCGTGCTTGCACACCTTGGGGATCATATGGTTCCCGACACCTTTGACCCATGAAATGTGGCACACGAGTTTGACTCGTCCATAAGCATAAATCCTCCAAGTTTGAGAGATACCGGAGCTTTGAGCATAAAGTTATCGCTTACCCAATATACAGTGGCGGATCCAGGGGTGGTTCGGGGGGTTCGGACGAACCCCCCTAATTTCCGTAAATTTTTGGGTCCAGGGTGGTTCGAGGTTCGAAGTTTGTAGGTATGAATCAATAAGACTGATTTCCAGAAAGAAATCGATGACTAGTTGGTGCTAAATTGTTTCATTTGGCGGCCAAAAAATGCGACCTCCGTGGTAGTCTTGGGTGTCAAATCTTAGACTTCACGCATAGTGCATACTCTCAATTTAAACCTGTGTATTTCCAATAAACAATTTCGCACCCTTACACACTTGCCACTGTAGGTGGCCAATCTGCTTTTAATCAAAACAAGAAAGTAGGAAATTGTTAATCTATGGAAAAAATTGGTATTGTATGTTTTTGCAAAGTCTCTGGTCTCGGGCATTAAATTTGGATAAATCACAGAAAAGGCGACCTTTTGCAACTTAATAACATTCGAAGTGAGAGTCTGGGCTATAAAATTTATCATTAATTTCAAGTGCTAATATTCGTAATATAAGGAAAAAAACAAATAAGTAAAGTTTGAATATAAAATTAATCCGACAAAATATGCCAGGCGCGCCTAGGAGCACGTGCGTATATTAAACATGGTCGTTACAGGATTTTAGCGCCAAAATCATTACACAATCGTTTCTGCTTACATCAGCTTCTTACATAAAAGTGCATCTGTGTGGACTGAATTTCGTGCCGTTCATGAAAATAAAGCATTTAAAAGTCGAAATATACTTAGCAGTAACTTTCAGGGGTTCCACTAGCTGCTGAATCTCAAGGGTCATTTTAGTATTTTTTTAATGGATTCAGACCATTTATGTCCAAAATACCCCCCATTTAAGGAAAAAATGACCTTTTAGCTAAAATCGTGGGGGTCTAAATGAGGGATTTTGAAAATTTCAAGAGTCAAATACTCATCTCCCGGGTCAAATGGAAGCCCTGACTTTATATCCTACGAAGATTTATCGGTGCCGCTCCGTTTTTCCGAATCACTTCTAATTAAAAACAATATGATTTTATTTCGAGACATTTTATTCTTAATTCAACATTTTTTGCATATGTTACGTTTATTAAAACAAGATATTTTGTGAATTCTGACAATTTTTGACGCGGTGCCTACGATGGAAGCTGAGCGAATTATTCGCCGAGTTTTCTGATACCTAGAAGGGATGATTCTTAATATTCTATGGTAGTTAAGCTGTTTAAATATATTAAAAACTCAAGTAACTGTCTAATTTCTTTACTTCAATAAAGATTTTCAACGTTTAACATCAACAACAATGAATAAAACCAACGTTAAAAGTGTATATAATTTCGGATGGAACAGGAAATCGGATTTTTTTTTCCATACACACTGTTAACTTTATTTATAGTGTATAATAATGCCATCACTAGAGAGTTGACTCTGGACTCGAAATACTAACGTTCATAAATTTATTTGATGCAAGTAGAAACATTGTGTTTCGCAATGTTTAGATTCAAATAATGAAATGGAGTAATTGGATCTGAGTGCTTTTAATTTCACCACTACTGTTCACAGGGAAATAGTTAAAATCAAGTAAGAAAAAGAAGTCCAAATCATGCTATAAAATTCCCCCGAATGCAGGATTTAGCATACAGATTTTCAAAATTTTTCGAGGGAGCAGGCCCCCGGACCTCTTGATTAGATAGGCATCCTACAAATTCATTTGGGCCTCTTACAAATTTTATTTATCAAGAATCATGGACGTGTCCGAGGGGCTGATGTTCAAGCTCCGTAAAAATAACCAATCGACGCTGTTAAAAATATGATTTTGCTGAGTTGAACCCCCCTCTCTGAAATCCTGGATCCGCCCCTGATATATGCATTTTAAGAATGTTTGCTACGTAAACGTATTACAGACGTTTGCTGGAACACGAAAGTTGAGCCTTTGTGGTTATGTTGAAATACACTCTGTTTGGAAGGATAACCAACTTATCTCTTCTGAAAAAAGCGCGCGCTTATTTTTATCCTCTACAAGATCAGATATCAGGGCCTTTCTCTTGTCCTTGACCTCCTGAGGAAACTGATCTGAAACATTGTATGGGGGTTCCTTGAGCTTTACAGACTTAAGGGTTTTTTTTAATCAATACCATTGATTCTGGTTCAAGCCCTGGGCCACTATTGGTCTTATTTTACCTGGAACAAACCTTCCAATTCTGTGTGCAACTACTACTTGTATATTTTGTTCAGGGATTTTAATCTGCAACACTTTCTTGCAAAAATCAAATACTTTATGTTTGCATTATCAGTTGCAGCAACAGCACTATATGATTCTTGAGTTTCAGTGCTCAGTTGCTCAGTGCATATGTTAAGCCTTTCTTATGTTATTTAAAAGTTCTTATGGTAAGAGCCGTTATTAACGTTTTTATGCACTTGTCATCCAAGTCTATTGTATACATATGTGTTTGTAATGATCTGTACATATTTAAGGTGTCAAGTACAGTACCTATGCCTGAAGTTCCGTAAAAAGTACATAATTGTGAACAATAATATGGGTATGTTAGTGAACAATAATATGGGTATGCTGTTGAATCCTGCTAAAAACACCAGTACCCCTTCTTTAAAAAGTTGTCTTAATAGTGGAAATGGTCTTATTATTAGGGATTCTACTTGCGTTGATTGCAATGTGATACAATGGTATAGAATGATTATTAATAGCTTATCTTACCGCTAGTTTTTTAAACACTTGCCTTAAATAAAATCACTGTCTTTGAAATGCTATTATTCCCATCATTTCATTTGAGTGTCTGAAAACGATGCATAGCGGGGGCATCCGTGTCCTATGGACACATTTCTTTTTTTCAGTTTTCATGAAGATTTCATACTTAATACCGAATTTGTCATACGTTATATGGACTTTGTAATACTTATTACTGAATTTTTCATACTTAATACTGTCTTTGTCATACTTAACACTTACTTTGTACTGACTTTGTCATACTTAAAACTGACTTTGTCATACTTAATATTGACTTTGTCATACGTTATACTTAATGTGTCATTCTTAATACAGACTTTGTATGACTTTATCATACGAATTGCTGACTTTGACATACTTAATACTGACTTTGTCATACTTAATACTGACTTTGTATGACTTGTTTATACTTAAAACTGACTTTGTCATACTAAATACTGACTTTGTACTGACTTTGTCATACTTAAAATTGAACTTGCCATACTTAATAGTGACTTTGTCATACGTTATACCGAATTTGTCATACTTAATACAGACTTTGTATGACTTTATCATACGAATTACTGACTTTGTCATACTTAATACTGACTTTGTCATACTTAATACTGACTTGGTCATATTTAATACTGACATTTGTCATACTTTTTAACCGACTTTGCGTAACTTTGTCATACTTGTTACTGACTTTGTCATATTTAATACTGACTATCAAACTTAATACTGACTTTGTCAAATTATTACTGACTTTGTCATACTTGTTACTGACTTTGTCATATTTAATACTGACATTGTCATATTTAATACTGACTTTGTCATACTTGTTACTGACATTGTCATACTTAATACTGACTTTGTCATACTTGTTACTGACTTTGTCATGTTTAATACTGACATTGTCATATTTAATACTGACTATTAAACTTAATACTGACTTTGTCATATTATTGCTGACTTTGTCATATTTGTTACTGACTTTGTCATATTTGTTACTGACTTTGTCATACTTGTTACTGACTTTGTCATGCTTAATACTGATTTTGTATGACTTTGTTATACTTAATACTGACTTTGTCATCCTTAGTCGTACTTAATACTGATTTTTTTCATAATTTTAGGACTTCATTAATTTGGCTTTGTATTAAAATACAGTTCCACGAAATGTAAAAATATTTTTATAACTATTTAATGCATTTATGCATATAAAATATTAATTTTCCTGCCTTTGTCATACATAATACAGACTTTGTCATAAGGTACAAGGACTTATTTGGTTTTGTATGGTAATTTAGATTCACAAAAGTCTAAAAAATGCATATATTTCCAGGCGCGTAGGAGCGATTTGAACATTGGGGCCGCGGAAGAGAGATGATTTTGGTTGCATAATATTATCATTGATATGTCGATATAATAAGGTTTTTATTTTAGTAAACAATTATTACACTTAACCAATGTTCTAACTACACCGATCATAAAATTTTATTTTTTCCGCATATAATTGGAGTGCACTGTTCAAATCTGAAACACATTAAGAACTATAATTTTTAAATCTTTTTATGAGATTTCCATTAAAATCCCCCTGTGCATTCATAAACCAGCGACTTTTGATCGAGGTGAGTCTTAAACTAAAGTCACAAAATTGACCTCAGCGTTTGTCAATCGACTGAAACTGCTGAAACATCTCCTGTGTAACAGCTAAGCAATCGCGTTATTACAGAATTGCTTAGATTTGTTCAAAACTACCTATGAATCCATATTTAAAAAAGGAGACATGAATTTTCGTTAACAGATACTATACCCGCTATTCAAAATTTTGTGACTGGTCTTTACCCCTACCTTTATTAATTGTCTGTGGTATCGAAACGGATGATTTTCATATTTTATGAAAATGATGATCTTATTATGTTCCAAGTTTGGAGAGTATACTCGGAATACGTGCCGAGAAATAAAAAAATGTGATCAATTTAGTTAGAATATTGGTTAAGTGTATAATACAATTTTGATCACTTTCTTGAACCTGAGTCGTAGTAGTCTTAATAATTCGACTGCAAGCACAGACCCATTATCATTCTGACTTTTTACAGATGTCTGTCCTTTATGTCTCAAGCAGTTACGATCAAAACTGTGGTGGAAATTGACCCGATTTAAATTCTGTTATTTATCATTGTGTTTCACCCTAGCTAACCTGGTACGCTTCGCAAACGGCACTACGCCGCGATCACGGCATATGCAACGCTTTTAACCGGCATAACCGGTGTCAATGTAGGAGATTTTGTGGGGTAAGGTAAGAAAATCGCAGAGTTTTTGGTTAGATATTTAAATAATGCTCAAACCAATAGGCCTATACGGCTGTCAAATCATGGCTATTTATGATTCTAGTCTTGTCTGTGTCCAGAATACGGTAGTTTGCTCAATCATTCGTGAAAATGGACCTCTCTGTGCTGCAAAAGTTGTAAATTTCCTGTTCAAATGTATTTTTCTTGAGCTAAACTAAAGTTTAGTGAAGAATTATATGACTGCATAAAAAATGTCTGTATTAGAGGACACTGCAGTATAAATTTGATTGTGTTTTATCTATATTTTACTTAAATCTTGCCAAAAAATGAGAGGCCACGCACCGTACACCGGCACTTGATTTTTGCTACGCTGCGTATCACGGCATTTTATTCGATGCTGGTATAAAACTATACTTTGGTTGTCAAAATCTTTTACTGTTTCTTCACCTTTAATTGAGCCGTAGTTTGATGTGTTGGTGTACACTGCAAAAAAGATTTTGATATACTTACAAATTCTTCCATCAATAAGCAGGAGCGAATCCGGAGGGTATTCTTTGGGGTTGCTCAAGCCCCCTTTTGGCGCATCAGTATTTCGCTTTAATGGTGATTATGGCCAGAAAGTTGGAATTATCACATAACTACCCAGTGAAAAACCCAAACGAACTTCTTTTGTGGAAATCTTATGGAAATCAACATTAAGCATTGTTTCAAACTTTGTCTATTACATGTAAAGTGTATTATATTAATGTTTAACAAACTTAATGTTTATTGACAAAAATCATTTATAGAAGTCGGATGAAAGACTAGATTTTGAAAGATCGTATTGAAAAGAAAAGAAATTGATTTATGTTATATTTTGTCTTATTTTTAAAATACTAATTAAGGGAGTATCCGTGGTCCGATTTTGTCCAATTTTGGATATGTTGTTGTTTATACTAATTGTGACGGGTATTGAACATTTCATTTCTTTTGCAATTTACATAGGTTTGACGTATTTTTTCGTAATGTGACTGTGCTTATTATGTTTATTGCAAGTAATTGACTTGACCTTTGACATGTGGTGAAAAATGAAATGTTGTACATTATGCTGTAGTCACTTTAATCTGCTGATCTGTGTACCAAGAGCATGATATGCAGGATCATTTTTCACCAAAGGTCTATAGTCAGGAACACATAAATAAGAAAAAAATACTTTTATAACTTTAGAAGTAGTCAAGATCATTCATTTAAATGGCAATACGAAAATTATGCACGGCCTTTTATTTTCACCAATGGTCTACGGTAGGTGTCTGTTATTAAAATAGAGAAAACTTAATATTTCAATAAATCATAAAGTAAAGTGAACAAGATACAGTGATGACACTTGGTATACATATTTGATGTAAAGTGGTTACAGCATTATGTACGTTATTTCATTTTTAACCACAGGCCAGAGGTCAAGTCAGTTATTTAAAATAAACATAAACTATCTTTCACAAATTATTGATTGGGGTTTTACCCCTGTTTTGCGTATAATACTCTGATAGCCTTGTTTAGAATTCACACCGTTCAACCCGATAAGGCGAATGCCGTGGGTAAGCCGACGGCAGTTGCTAGTGTACATGAACGTTTTTCGGCGAAACTGAGTATTGGCCTGATTTTTACATTTTCGGCAATATCTTAGCATACAAAAATATGCATATTGATTCCCTGTTTGTTAAGGACTCTACTGACGAAATCTTGACGCACACAGGATATTATCTACAGGGAAATTGCAGAAAAAGTGTGCAATTTTTTGACAAAATATGTCATTTGACGAATCGGCCGCAACTATCCTTTTTTATTACCAAATCTGACATTTTTTAAATATTCCATGATAAAGTTCAATTATTTCCCTGTAATTATTTGAAACCACAGCTTCCAATTCGCTTTCTCTAGAAAGATATTTACTTTTAAACTTGGTACGTCGTGGTGATTTTGGTAATGACAACGGCCGTTTACACTAAAATATTGGTACAGTTGAATGCAGTTTCGTCAGTGGATTGGATAACGTTAACGGCCGTCAAGTGAACTTATTTTCAACGTCGCTGTTGTCTGCTTTATGCATAAAGTGTATCAGACTCTAGTGTTAACAAATCTAGGCTACTCCTTGTTGTGTATAGATCAAGATAAATATTGAAAAGTATGTTTACCTAAAGAAAAACATTTATAACAAAACACCTGATTTCCAGGTTGTATATATTACCTTACGTTTTGTTGTTGATGCAATTTTAGAATTGTAATAATTTTAAGTATTCAATTATTCCATACACTTGTCAAAAGAGAATTACAAGCGTTTGTACACATTCAAATGCTATACAATATAATATTTTATCTATCTTTGTACAAATCCTTATATCATTTACTATGTACTTTACGAACTTGAAATTTAATGCACTTGCACAGCCGCCTGCAGACGAGAAAAAATGTTGCACCGTATATTATTTCAGCTCGAATTTTATCTGGGGACGAACCATACAGAGTACGTAATATTATAGTTTTAAAATTCGGAAATAAATGTTATTATTCTTCATTTTCATTTAGTAGCAATTACTCTTTAAGAATACTGGAAGCGCATGCGGTCTTGATTTACTTCTGATTTATAGATGAAATGTTATAGACAACGAAAATAAGTAAAATTCAACTCAGAATGAAGTATTCGAAGTTCTTTTGCTTCGTATTTGTAACAGACGAAAAACAACTATTCTTATGCGACTAAGTTTATATATCATTGTCGTCACATCTGCTTTGGTGACAATACGGCTAAGACGCCAGGGTCATATCTCTAGAATATAGTCTAGATATAAGGAGTCGTAATCTCTGTCAGATCAAACTCAATTTGTAAAACAGTAAGTATCTCAAAACTTTGGTAAATATTGCGTTTTTAACTGACTGTGACTTGCTGTTTAAGGAAAAATATACAACAAAATTGGCAATGTGCGCATTAAAAACCATCGGCCAAATCACGATGCAATAAAAACATTTAATTATGTTCTTAAGACCAGTGTTAATCATTGTAGAGTCAAAGCTAATTTTCACTTGACGGCCGTTAACGTTATCCAATCCACTGACGAAACTGCATTCAACTGTACTAATATTTTAGTGTTAACGGCCGTTGTCGTTACCAAAATCACCACGACGTACCAAGTTTAAAAGTAAATATCTTTCTAGAGAAAGCTGATTGG
Source organism: Corbicula japonica (assembly GCA_038501625.1). Taxonomy (NCBI): domain Eukaryota; kingdom Metazoa; phylum Mollusca; class Bivalvia; order Venerida; family Cyrenidae; genus Corbicula; species Corbicula japonica. Next base: position 3,228,045 of record JAZAYU010000053.1, read on the forward strand.
AAGCTGTGGTTTCAAATAATTACAGGGAAATAATTGAACTTTATCATGGAATATTTCAAAAATTTCAGATTTGGTAATAAAAAAGGATATTTGCGGCCGATTCGTCAAATTACATATTTTGTCAAAAAATTGCACACCTTTTCTGCAATTTCCCTGTAGATAATATCCTGTGTGCGTCAAGATTTCGTCAGTAGAGTCCTTAACAAACAGGGAATCAATATGCATATTTTTGTATGCTAAGATATTGCCGAAAAATGTAAAAATCAGGCCAATACACAGTTTCGCCGAAAAACGTTCATGTACACTAGCAACTGCCGTCGGCTTACCCACGGTATTCACCTTATCGGGTTGAACGGTGTGTTCCCCTTACAGTTTCAGTAGCGAAACGAAGCAAGTCACTGCGCGGAGGTTGAGATACTGCAACTGTGTGGAGATTGTAAAAGCCACGTGTGTAGTATTTGTTGCAGTCCCGGGCAAAAACCACACCGTTCAACCCGATAAGGTGCATGCCGTGGATAAGCCGACGGCAGTTGCTAGTGTACATGAACGTTTTTCGGCGAAACTGAGTATTGGCCTGATTTTTACATTTTCCGGCAATATCTTAGCATACAAAAATAAACATATTGATTCCCTGTTTGTTGAGGACTCTACTGACGAAATCTTGACGCACACAGGATATTATCTACGGAGAAATTGCAGAAAAAGTGTGCAATTTTTTGACAAAATTTCATTTGACGAATCGGCCGCAAATATCCTTTTTTATTACCAAATCTGACATTTTTTTAAATATTCCATGATAAAGTTCAATTATTTCCCTGTAATTATTTGAAACCACAGCTTCCAATTCGCTTTCTCTAGAAAGATATGTACTTTTAAACTTGGTACGTCGTGGTGATTTTGGTAATGACAACGGCCGTTAACACTAAAATATTGGTACAGTTGAATGCAGTTTCGTCAGTGGATTGGATAAAGTTAACGGCCGTCAAGTGAACTTATTTTCAACGTCGCTGTTGTCTGCTTTATGCATAAAGTGTATCAGACTCTAGTGTTAACAAATCTAGGCTACTCCTTGTTGTGTATAGATCAAGATAAATATTGAAAAGTATGTTTACCTAAAGAAAAACATTTATAACAAAACACCTGATTTCCAGGTTGTATATATTACCTAACGTTTTGTTGTTGATAGAATTTTAGAATTGTAATAATTTTAAGTATTCAATTATTTCCTACACTTGTCAAAAGAGAATTACAAGCGTTTGTACACATTCAAATGCAATACAATATAATATTTTATCTAACTTTGTACAAATCCTTATATCATTTACTATGAACTTTACGAACTTGAAATTTAATGCACTTGCACAGCCGCCTGCAGACGAGAAAAAATGTTGCACCGTATATTATTTCAGCTCGAATTTTATCTGGGGACGAACCAGTACGTAATATTATAGTTTTAAAATTCGGAAATAAATGTTATTATTCTTCATTTTCATTTAGTAGCCATTACTCTTTAAGAATACTCGAAGCGCAGGCGGTTTTGATTTACTTCTGATTGATAAATGAAATGATACAGACAACGAAAGTAAGTAAAATTCAACTCAGAATGAAGTATTTAAAGTTCTTTTGCTTCGTATTTGTAACAGACGAAAAACAACTATTCTTATGAGATTAAGTTTATATATCATTGTCGTCACATCTGCTTGACAATACGGCTAAGACGCCAGGGTCATATCTCTAGAATATATTCTGGATATAAGGAGTCGTAATCTCTGTCAGATCAAACTCAATTTGTAAAACAGTAAGTATCTCAAAACTTTGGTAAATATGGCGTTTTCAACTGACTGTGACTTGCTGTTTAAGGAAAAAATATACACCAAAATTGACAATGTGCGCATTAAAAAACCATCTGTCAAATCACGATACAATAAAAACATTTAATTATGTTCTCAGGACCAGTGTTAATCATTGTAGAGACAATACTATTTTCACTTGACGGCCGTTAACGTTACCCAATCCACTGACGAAACTGTATTCAACTGTACCAATATTTTAGTGTTAACGGCCGTTGTCATTACCAAAATCACCACGACGTACCAAGTTTAAAAGTAAATATCTTTCTAGAGAAAGCTGATTGGAAGCTGTGGTTTCAAATAATTACAGGGAAATAATTGAACTTTATCATGGAATATTTCAAAAATTTCAGATTTGGTAATAAAAAAGGATATTTGCGGCCGATTCGTCAAATTACATATTTTGTCAAAAAATTGCACACTTTTTCTGCAATTTCTCTGTAGATAATATCATGTGTGCGTCAAGATTTCGTCAGTAGAGTCCACAACAAAAAGGGAATCAATATGTATATTTTTGCCTGCTAAGATATTGCCGGAAAATGTAAAAATCAGGCCAATACTCAGTTTCGCCGAAAAACGTTCATGTACACTAGCAACTGCCGTCGGCTTACCCACGGCATTCACCTTATCGGGTTGAACGGTGTGAAATTGGATGAAACAATTTCAAAAGAAATGGGTTCGACTGGGTCAGCCTTATTGTAGTAATGTGATAATTCCAACTCTTTTGCTATAATCCCCATGAAAATATTAATATAATTGTTATTAAGTAAACATAATCAAAAATCTTTCACAAATTATTGATTGGGGTTTTCATCGGTAGCGGACTCATGTATTGCGTGAAATATCCTCAGACTGATAGCTTTGTTCAGGGTAAGATCAAAGATTTCCACAAAACAAGTTCGATTGGGTAAGTCTTAAGGTATTATGTGATAATTGCAACTTTCTAGCCATAATTACCATGAAAACTAAATATTGATGCGCCAAAAGGGGGCTTGAGCAATCAAACAAAAATACAATCCGGATCAGCTCCTGCTTGTTGAAGGAAGAATTTTTAAGTATGTCAAACATTGTTTTGTAATGTACACCAACACAACAATCTACAACTATATTAGATGTGAAGAAACAGTTTAATATTTCGACAACTGAAGTATATTTTAATATCAGCATCGCATAAAATGCCGTGATACGCAGCGTAGCAAATATCAAGTGCCGGTGTACGGTGGCCTCTCATTTTTTGCAAGAAGCAGGTAAAATATAGATAAAACACACTCAAATTTTACACTGCTGAGTCCTCCAGTGCATAAAAAATTTATGCAATCATAATTCTTCACTAGACTTCATTTTAGATCAAGAAAAAATACGTTTGAACAGGAAATTTACAACTTTTGCAGCACAGAGAGATCCATTTTCACGAATGATTGAGCAAACTACTGTATTCTGGACACAGACAAGACTAGAATCATAAATAGCCATGATCTGACAGCCGTATAGGCCTATTGGTTTGAGTATTATTTAAATATCTAACCAAAGACTCTGCGATATTCCAACCTTACCCCACAAAATCTCCTACATTGACACCGGTTATGCCGGCTAAAAGCGTTGCATATGCCGTGATCGCGGCGTAGTGCCGTTCGCGAAGCGTACCAGGTTAGCCAGGGCGTGTTTACACCGGTCTATTTTGAGACCGGTGGCGACACATTGGTTATTTACCGATAAACGTGAGTCAGGTAAACTTTAAGCGCGGAAATCGAAATTTGTTGACATGGGTGGAGGTTTAAAAGATTTTTCTATAAAAAACGAAACCGTTATTTATAAAGGATTACACATATTGATTCTACTTGAATGTGGCTTTTAAGGTATGTTAATTTTTTAAAGATAAATAATAATAATAATAAATTCTTTATTTTTAGAGGATAACATATTTGGCATGGCCATTCTTACATATGGTCCTCTTAAAAACATGTACAAATTATTACAAATTTATATTCATATATACATTCATACATTCTCATAATATAATTGAAAGAAAGAAAAAAGATTACAATAAAATTTCAAGAACAATATGAAAATGCTGGAAACAGACATATTTAAATGAAAAATTGTAACAATAGCAATTATAACAAAAGATTCATTACCCAAACATCTTAAACATTTACACATAATTACACTGTAATTGTATTGACAATGCACTACATATTATCAAATAAGAATTTTTTCGGCGTTAGCTGTCTAAGCTCACTTTTGACCTAGTTTTTCGACCAATGAAATGTTGTAAATAATACTCGTATTCTCTTATTATGCAGAGGGAAAATGAAATAAACTATATCGATTGGTAGCTATTTACACCAGAGAGGCATCTAGCAGACTGGAGAGGTATCTAGTGGGATTTTATTATTATGCAGCGGAAAAATCAAATGGATTAATTAGATTGGTTGTTAGTGGGTGTTGTATTGGAGGAAAAACATATTTACGATTTAAGTAACCAGTTAAGTCAATATTGATGGCTTAAATATAATATTATATGGAATATTCTTGGGTGTCACTTGCATACAATTCACAGTGTAAAACGAAAGAGAAGTGTTCTTACTGGTTCCTTTCTAGTTCCTTTGATACTGATTGTTAATTTCTAATTCGTAAGAGATTATAGTGTAGTGGCTAACACTCTCGCCTCTCAAGCGGAGGCCCCGGGTTCAATACTCATGACGGACACTTTTTTTAAACTTAATATACGTAAAAGTTGGTAGATTTCGCTCTTGTAACAGGCTGGTATTATATATATTTATTAAATTTCAAGGACATTTATTCATCATGAATTCTCACTCTACACGAGGTATTTTATTGAAACTGAATATTTTGCTTCTTTAATCGACTTGTTATCACTGTATGAAATTGTTGGAACAGCTTCAACATTTTTTTTAAAGACACTTTCAATGAATTTATGAGTTGTCATGATTCGGTCGCTTAATCTCTAAGTCATACTAAGAAGGCAGGGAGGGTTCGTCAACAGCTATAACAAATAAAATAAAATAACTAAACTGTGTCTGCTTGCCTCTCTGTATTTCTTTCTTTCTTATATACATGTATATATAAATCTTTTCCATCAACGCCGTTTATCTTTTTTAAAGATATTTCTTGTTTAACATGTTTATAACATGTAAGTATGGTTTAAGATGCTTTATGGAGCCGCCAAAGTTGATATTCAAATGCCGATCGGCGGCGTATAGAAATAGAAGGAAAATTTTCCGCATTGATTTGAATAGTAACTGGGTTGTGCGCGATGGACGAACATCGCATACATACAAAAGTCCATGTCGCGCACAATTAGTTGTGCTAGAGTCGTTGTACATGTATTAGATTTTAACCCAGTATGAACTTTGCCGATTATGGTCTTCAAATACGACATTAGGTCGCGCCACTTATTTCGATGCATTTAATTGGGATTAGCTCCTTATTAAAGCTTTCAATCGGTACCTACATTCAACAGTTAGTTTAACACCCTGCGGCAATCTCGCGACACATCACCGTTTCCTTGACTTTGACACTTGACAGTATATTTGCTACACCGATAACGATGTTGAGGTGAAAACGACGATATGGCAAGATTTTACTGTTTATGGCATTTTATGGCATAACCGCCATAAAACTGTATTTAGAAGTCTTTGCCGCCGGGGCCGCGACTTGCCGAAATATTGGGGCAGCGACCGCGGCTCCTGCGGCCCCTGCTCTACGCGCCTATTTTATTGTTTTTCATGCCTTTGACATACTTTACATTGACTTTGTCATAGTTAAAACTGACTTTGTCATAGTTAAAACTGACTTTGTCATAGTTTAAACTGACTTTGTCATAGTTTTAACTGATTTTGTCATAGTTTAAACAGACTTTGTATGCCTTTGTCTGACTGCAGTGTTTAGTAGGACCCGGATTAGTCTCAATAATTCGACGGCAAGCACAGACCCATTATCATACTGACATTTTTCGTTGCGATGGACGAACATCGCATATATAGAAAAGTCCATGTCGCGCACAAATAGTTGTGCTAGACCCGGATTAGTCTCAATAATTCGACTGCAAGCACATATGTTCGCCCCACTCTTGATTCGCCCCATCACGATTCGCCCCATTTAAATAACGACTCGCCCCACGTTTAATAACGACTCGCCCCACTCAAGAACGATTCGCCCCAAATAAAATAATAAATACCTAAATGACCGATATGATTGCAAATCATTGAGTATTTGACCTTTATAAAGCCTAAATAGTTAATTGTGTGTATAAGTGTATATTGATATTCATGAAAAGTACATGTATGAAAATAATATTGTTCCTAAAAGTATTAAAGGAATTCCATGTGTGCTGACTGACATAAAAAATTAGCATATACACCATATTTATTTTAATTTTAATATATTTTGCAAATAAATTTTCATAACAAAACTTTATTATTCGCGAAAAACGGAGATTAGAGCTTTGTTGTTTACGTTCAATGTAAAATATTTTAATTGCCAGGTATTTTAACTGGCGGTTTATCTAGTGAGATTAAAGTAAACAAGTGTTCACTTCTTTCATTAGTTAATCACTTTCCCGGGCGACGTGACATTACAACACCACAACTACTGCGGCATTATATGGTCCTGTGTGAAAACGTGCTGTTGTTTTACATGTGCTTTGTTTAAGGTTGTTAATGGTTGTTGTTTCATATACAGTGTTTCATTGATGTTAATATATGTGGTTGTTTTAAATGTACAGCGTTATTTTCTTATTGTTGATTTTTTGTCAGTATCATTTGTTTGCATTTAGTTTCTGCAAGGTTAACCAGTTTACATCATCATCATAATTATCACAATTATCATATTCTGTAACTACCGATAATGAATTGATTAAAACATGGTATAACCTTGTTAGTTTATATTACAATAATGAAACATGTTTTGAAATAATTTCTTTTTATTTCAATTTAATATTGTCCCATCATCTCCACTCAAATTACATATGCCAATTACGTTTTTCGCACCTTTTTAAACATGTCACCACCTTCTTCCGGGCAAACTGGCTAGTGAGAATAACGTGTCAATTAGTGACAATAAACAGTAACACGGTCGTGTTCAATTTTGTACCCTAATGTGTAATACATTAAACAAATATTTTAGGAAAGAAAAATACGATTTTAGTAAATATTAAGTTAAATTATAAAAAAATTAAGGTCGTTGCATGCGGCTTATACAGATCGCTGTATTTGAACGTTTTAAAGGGAAATCGTGTCTCCATTTCGTGAATAAAACACTTTTTGGTCCGAAAATCGGTTAAAAATATTTTTTTTAAAAAGAGAAAATAAAAAAATAAGATAAAACGCCCTAAACTTTGTTTTGCCCTCTCTTCTAACACAAAAAACTATAAAATAGGTTTTAAAAATGTGCGTCAATTCTGTGGACTTTGCGGCAATTGGTAATGCAATTTCCTTTTTTATACGAGTGATGCCGGTCTAATATATATATATATATATATATAAGATCACTTATGTTTTTAACGGTTTTTTATGTTGTTCACTCGACTTAATGTATCCCCATACTTATAAAAATGATAATAATTAACTTGGGGCGAATGGTTATTGAGTGGGGCGAGTCGTTATTAAATGTGGGGCGAGTCGTTATTAAAATGGGGCGAATCGAAAGTGGGGCGAACCGTTATATTACCGACCCATTATCATACGGACGTTTTCGTTGTCTGTCCTTTACGTCTCAAGCAGTTACGATCACAACTGTGGTGGAAATCGACCCGATTTAAATTCTTTTTTTTTCACTCCCACATGAAAATTTCAACACTGGTATGTCAAATATCGTTATAAAACATAAATAATGATAAAAGTAACAATAAAATGAACGAATAATCCACAAAATAACTTGTTAAACCTACCACAGCATATGCTGTTTACACGGTGAAAATTATCGATAAACGCGAGTCAGATAAACTTTATGCGGTGTAATCGACATGGGTGGAGGTTTAAAACAGTTTTGCATAAAAAAACGAAAACGTTACTTATAAAGAATTACATATATTGATTCTACTTGAATGTGGCTTCTCAGGTATTCAATTTTTTTTTTAAATAAATATGTTTAAGATGCTTTATGAAGCCGGCAAAAGATTGAAAAGTTGCGATTCATTTTCCGATCGGCGGCATATAGAAATAGAAGGAAAATTTTCCGCATTGATTTGAATAGTAACTGGGTTGTGCGCGAAGAGCGACCATCGTATATATAGAAAAGCTCTTGTTGCGCACAAATAGTTGGGCTAGACCCGGATAAACTATGTTTAAACCAATTTTGTGTCTCTGAGCTTCTTTAGACCTTGCACATGTGGAAATTCCTTCGTTTATATTCGGGGCATTTTACCTTTAAATTAAAGACTAAGAAATATATAAAAATAGACATACAGAAACTGTGGTGTCACAAAGCAGGGAAAAAATTTACTAATTCAATTATGTGCCTATTTTTATGCAGAGACCTATATATAGGTCTTTGTTTTATGCAACAACTGTGCGTGAGTCTACACCGCTCGACTGTTTTGTATTTATTGTTTTATTTGACTGTTTCACTGCGCATGTCTGTACTTTCAGTAGACTCTTTCTCCGTCGTTATCAGAAAATAAACGACTGTTGTAAACCAAAAACTAGAGGCCTCTGATTGGCTGCTGGATTACGTCACACTTGCTTTCTGTATCTATTTTAAAATTTCCTCACCAGCTTCTTATCAACTTAGCCTATTGCTCATCACAATAATTCATTTTAAAACTTTAGATAATTACTAAGCATGATCGAGTAAATATGCGCCATTTGTGATAAAGAAAATAAGAAGTACAGCTTATTCTTTATTAACCAGCATCTAGAAGGTGTTAACAGCGCACTGAACGACATGGTATGGGAAACATTGTGCAGCATTTGTGCAACTCGAAGGTTTAACATATCCCAGTAAAGTAGGCATTCCAAACATATGTATGGCAATAAGTGACAGGGTTAAGTTGCATCTAATTGCTATCAGCAAACCAATTGGGATAACGTTTACATGCATCTTGTAATATGACTCTGAGTTCGTTGTAAATCTAACACTAAGTGGTGTTAAGTTGTTGATCTCCAACAGAATGTGCTTGTAAACGTTGTTGTTGTTGTTGTTTGTTCCCAGTTTAAGGACCCTCCCGCCTCTGACCGAGGACATTATGGTGTGGTCCGTGAATGTTGAATTTCGATGCCTAAAACTGGTAGTTGCGGTATGCAACTGTGCCTGACGGTCCAATTTTGATTCCGAAAAAGATGAATGCACTGCGGTTAATTTAACCTAAGAAGTGGATCCATCGCTGACAACCTGGAGGTGGTCTCCCCGTAGTGGTGCCTCTGGCCGTGATTCATCCGCCGCCGACGTCCCTGAACCCCTGGTCGGTTTCCCGGGCACATTGAGTGTACCCAGTACCGCCGACCAAGGACACTTCCATAGCTTTCATAAGGGCCACACCCCCGGCATCTCCATCTGCATTGTGCTGCCACCACGCTGCAGGAGTCCGCCCCGGCCGTCCTCTTCTTCTGCTTCTGCCTACTTTGATCGAGTGGACTGGATCAGTGGTATAAGAATGACATCCGAAGATGTAGGATCCTCCCTGCTCTCTCTCCATAGGCTTCCACAGCGTCCAAGGGCGGCCGATCCGGGGGAAGACGGTGCTCTCCAGTATCCGCGAAGCCATCAACACACCCCGCCAAACATCGCCGATCCAGGTCCCGATGGTAAAAATGCTTAGAGTGGTTCCCTTCACGACGATGTCGGCTGACGAGATCTGTTGATGACTTCCACCCCGCTCGCGACGTGTACGCTCTGGATTGTCGAGCGAGTGCTTGTAAACGTAGGGAATGCCGCCTATTTTAAACCTTGAGGAAAGATAACTGTAGCTCGCTAAGGACTATAATCGCCAGACAAAATTGGTTTACTACTGTCTGCTTGTCTGATGAAGTACAGACATGCGCAGTGAAACAGTCAATACTTTCAGCACAGTACTTTTTATTTTCTGATAACGACGGAGAAAGAGTCTATTGTATTATCAATGTATAAAACCCAGATCAAGAATGGTCATGTCTTGGGCCGTGGACTGTGTTTTATAGATTGATTGTGTTATACATCTTTTTGTAAGAGTTGCGTCCCTTTAGTGACATGCTCCATTTTTTTCATTTCCAAAAGCCATAACCTGATAACTGGGACAACTTATGTCACACGAAAAGCTGTTTAAATGATAATACAACCAGTTGAGCTATTGGTACGAGTACTTGTTTTCTAATCTTTATTTGCTTTCCTCGAGGAAAATTTAATCTTGGGCATTTAAAAGAACAGTGAAGAAACTGATGCACCTCGTGCACTTCAAAATTTATTTGTTTGTGGTGGTGGGGATGTGCACAGGAACCTGAATTTCTTTCAATAATCAAACCGATCCGACGTATATGAAGTTTTACTCTATAAACATATATAATATATATAATAATCTTTTTCTGCTTTCTGTTTGCAAATGCGGTGAAAATGGCATGCTTTGTTCGTTTCTGATAGTATTAAGACCACAAAAATACCGTTCAAATATACTAAATCGGTGAATTATATGGCTTTAAAAAGGAGTACTGGAAACAGGATTGACTTATATATTTTATTTATTGAAGTGATCTACTAATAATATTGTTGCAATGTTTATGCAATATCACGTTTCAAAAAGAACCAAAAAGGTCAGAACGCACAGGGCTTTTTCAGCTAGTCTCACGGGGCCGATAATGGGCCCCATTCCCAATGCCAAATAGGGACCATTTTTCCCAATTTCAAGAAAAAAATTCCCAATTTCATGAAAAAAAAATCCCATTTCAACAGAAATAACTTATTTTGCCTATAGATAGAAACAAACAACAGAATCTATGTAATCAAGGGACTTTTCAAATTACAAAATTAGTTTGTTTACTTTTGATCAGTGATCTGTTAAACCTACATTCCTTGAATAAGGGTTTTTTTTCCTTAACAAACTGACGCCTATAGTCGGCGTCTTCCCTCGGGAAAAAAAATTCCCCTATGAAAATTGTTTCCCCAACCAAAATCACTTTCCCCTTGTAAAGTGATAATTTGAAGCTTAATTTATTGTTATGTTTAATCTATTTCATCTAAAATCTGCAAAATTTTCACGAATATTTGTTAGAAATTAGGTACGTACGCAACCTAGTATTATTTGTCGAATGTTACTAAATTTAGATTTGCTACGTCACAGACACTGTATCCTGGTCGTCAACTTTAACATTACTGGTACTGGATTATCGTCATGTTGGGAATTCTGCTTGCCAGTTTTTAGTGGATTTTACAACAGTTGAGTACCGTTATCGAGCGTACGGCCGTAAATTACAGCTAAATACAACTCGTCCGCCGAATTTCTCGATAACATACGTCCCGCAGACTTCCGAAAAAGAAAATCACAACCATCAACGTAGACAGTTGTAGTAAATTTAAACCCCACCTATAATCTTTCAGGTCACACCGTTTACGATTAGATAGAAAACATGTTTTGCTAAAACAATAAGCTCCGCCCAGTTTAAAAATACCAACCAGTCGATTAAATGCATGCGCGCGCCGGTCTAATTATCGCCTAGGAATGTATTCTGACACCGGGCAAAAAAAAGAATCTGTTGTTTTGATAATTGGCAATTAATTGAAGATTAACTAAGTAAATTGCTAGTTGTCGTATATTGTCTTTGTCGTGCTTTAAAACCGGTGCGGCTTGTTTGCACTGTCAGGTAAAACGAACGACGAAAAATGCAAAATACGAACAACAGAATACGGCGCCATGTTCTGTCACAAAAATACGAACCGTCAGGTGAAACACACATTCAAAACTGTGCCGGGCAATAATTTTTATCCCAAGAATTTTATATCCCGTATCTTCCGGAGTATTAATTGAAGTCCAAATTTACGATGTGACTCACAACTACAATAAAAATTTATTATCGCGACATTTGAAAGTCAAAGTACCGTGTAATTTTATGATCATGTATCATCGTTCGTCGCGTGTTGTAGTAGCATGTGTGTATCAGGGGGGGGGGGTGGGGTCAGTGGAATTGCTTGAACCCTTCTTTTGAGCAGTAATATTTAATTTTCTTGGGGAATTCAACAATTAAGTTGGAAATTATCAATAACTACCCAAGTACTGGCCGAAACAAAATATTTCTGGAAATATTGGATCCAAAATGATTTGTTTCAAAGTACACAATAATTGGATACATTTTAAGCAGGCTCCGAAAGTGAACAAGTATAAATAAACTTATTCTTATACTGTTTAAAAACAGATAACAAAGATACATTGCTCTGTATGCCAAATAGACAGCTTGGTAATGAAAGCTAAAGTAAAAAAAAAAGACAGAAGCATAAACTTGAGTATAAACATTCACTGTAGCTAATACAAGTAAGAGTGTATAATAAACTAAAATTTCCCCAATTTTGTATTTTTCATGCATTTTTCCCCTTTTGACCAGCGTCCAGCATCTTCTCCTCTTCCTTAAAAAAACTCCTGCTTGAATCTATGTATGAAACCTGTTTAAAACCAGTGTATACCGTGTAAAAAATTCCCAATTTGAGCAGGGGCCTTTTTCCCAAATACCCCTGAAAAAGCCCTGACGCAGTAATGTTCAACAAGCATATTTGTTGTTGATTTGTCAAAGATAAATCGTACACATTCATAGGTTAATGTGATTCTTTGGCAAACAAGATGATAGAACGCAAATTTATTTGACATTGGAGATTGGCAATTTACATATGGTATTTGGGTTTTACTTTAGTGCAACCTTTGGAAAAACCAGCTTTTTGATTTTCCTGCATGCTTTTTTTACATTTCATTTATTGAAATGAATTAATAACACATTGAAACCACTAATCTTTATTAGGCCATAGAAAATTATTTCCTAGATTCTAATCCCCACCCGTCCCTCGGAAATCACTCCGACTCAACTTTTTTTATTTTGAAAAAAAATATGTACATCAATATTTAGCTTAGTTACGTCCAAATTTTTTTATGTTAAAACATTCTTTGAGTGTGACCCTGGTGATATTTCAAGACCTGAACTCTTAATTGTTCGTGTAACTGCATAGATTTTAAGTTTCTATCCAGGGCTTTTGTTTCCTTCTTTAATAGGGGCCATTTATGGGCGCCTTCCCTCAGAAAATTTCTTTAAATCATGCATTTTACCCCAAAAAGTAACTTTACATCAGGTTTTTGCATTCCCCTTCAGAGAAAAAATCATGCTATTTTCCCTAAAATTATAGGGCGTGGGACCCTTCCCCTGGTAGTGAAAAAAAGCCCTGCTATCCAAGAAATATTTAATTTATCCACATATTGGGCCCATTTGTCAACATGTGATACATTGTCTAAAATGCAACACTTCGATCAAAAATTGCCAAACTTCCTGTTCTTAGGATATGATCATATTCACAAGCTGAACATTTTCAGCAAGTACATAATTGAAGATTTTGGACGATATAACATGCTATAATGCTAACATGTGTAATGACACTTATCTAGTCATACTGAATACATTTTAGTTGTGATACTTATCTAGTCATACCGAAAGAAAATTACATTTTTGATATTTTGGTTTATATGAAGGATTCAATAAAGCACACTAATCACATTGTTTATTGCTTTTATTCATGAATTACTTAAATTTAGTCTTTATTTTAAAAAAGTAATCACTTATACAACAACAAATTCATATATATTGCCAATATATGGATACGTTCACAGTGAGAATGAAAAATAAAAATTAAAAAATAAAACCCACCCACCCCATTTTTTCCCAAAATTAGGATGAGAATCTAGGAATTAATTTTCTATGGCCTTACCAAACATTAATATATATATTTATACAATAAATACAATAGTATCATCATGTTATTTTCATATTTCAAAAATAATATTTTTCGTTTTGACAGCTGAGATTCCAGAATGACTTTTGTTGAAGCGCTATGATTGCTTATAATGGATTTTTATTTTGTTCAAATGTTTGACCAGCGGGAAATCCGTGTCAAGGCTGTAGCTGGAAAATTCTTATAACAGGTTAGTGGGTTGGGTACGAATCTGTTGCATTCCTTGTGTTTATTATATATGTATATAGGGTCAAACGTCATATATGTGGGATCGGGGTAATTATTGAAAGAAATTCAGGTTCCTGTGGGATGTGGAAGTTTAAATGATGTCCCATTTAAATAATTTCTAATAATTATGTCTGCTTGCTTTATTTCCAATTTTGAAATAGTCTTGTAAGCATTTGTTTTGCTCTTGTTTCTAATGTAAGTTTTGGTGGTTTTTTCAGAGAATTCTCAGAAGAACATTACCATGAATATAGAGTAATATATTCTGCAGTTGTACAATATGGAGTAATATGAAGTGCATTAAATTCACTTAATTTATTTGCTGGGTGCGTCAACCATTAGTTATGTCGGACATAACACAAGTTGAACTTGAAGCATTGGACATCATGGATGATAACCATTTATCACTGGCTATGTCTGAAGTGGAGGTTTCTACATATACATGTGAAACTACAAATCCATCCTCGTCATTTGTAACAGCAGATATTAAACACAAGTCATTAGCAGACAGTTATGATGAAAAGTTGCTATCTAACAGCAAAGGTAGGAATGATGTAAATTCCTCTCTCATTACTAAACAATCACACTCATGTGAATTATCACGAAAAGTGTTACATTACAGAAGAAAAGAGAATTTAAGTAGTTTAAATCTTTGTCAAAGTGAGTCTACATCTATAGATGTATGTGGTAAATCAAAAACTGAATCCTGTTTACCAAAAGTTTTGAAAATAACAATGTATACAAAAGACAGTGATGCCGAATGTGCTAAAAAGCAGCAGTTTATGAATCTACATGGTACAGTGTATATTTTGGATCATATAGACACGCCTGATAAAAAGAATAAAGCAAAAGAATGTGTCAAAGTAAAAATAGATCAGACATCAGACTTTTTACATGGGCTAAATGAAATTGAAACAGCACACTTTAAGAAACATTACGAAAAAGTCCAAGATGAGACTCCCACAAACCACTATCAAGAAAACATCAGTGAATTCGAACAGACCACCTGCACTCATAATGTTCATCTTAAACATTGCAGTGTCGTTCATAAAGATGAGATATATAAATCTTGCTGCAAAGAGTGCCAAATATTAACAGCGTTTGTACATGATCATAAATATTACCATGTGCCCGATGGAAATTGGAAAACAGATTCTCGAATAAAAGATAACATGCATCTTATACGTCTCAAATACATGTTCAAAAGACACAGAAACAAATTAAAAGAGCAAAAACGCATTTTGAAAGAAAAAAGTAAGATAAAAAAAATGAAAGCAATGAAAGAAAATAAAAAGCTGAAGACAGAATTGTGCAAATTAAAAAAAATTAAAGCAATGGAAGAGAAAAGAAAGCTGAAGAAAGAAGTTTCACTGGAACCGGTTCCCTGTCCAGTTTGTGAAGAGATGATACTTCCCAAGGATATGGCGGTAAGTGTTCCTTGAGGTAGGGAAACAAATGACGAATGTCAGAGCTTATTAAGCATTTGGGGGAAAACTGGCTCAAGCGGCGCAGCTTTTGATAAGGCTAAACTTAAAACAGTTTAATATTTTCTTAAATTTAAGATGTTAAGTAACATACAATGTACATATATTTCAAAATAACTAAAATCAATGAATAATAATTTCTTTATTTTAAAATTTAGAATAATTAAATTTCAAAATTATGCAATGAAGAGTTTATTGCCTGAAATACTTGGTTACACTTTACCTCTCCTTGAAAAAACGATTGTCCTTGATCATGAGGTATGTTTTAGATATTTTTTAAAACATATTACAATAAAAAAAATCAGTTACAATGCATTCAGTTAAGGATGTCCTACAACACACACAAACATACATCATAGATTCATACATTTTACTTTTTTTTTCTCCTATAAATTTTTTATGACTGCTGTTTATTTACAAAGTAAGCACTAATGTAAATATTTCTTTTCTTTAGAATATACAATTAATATTATAATTTATACAGTAATATCATTCAAATTTATATACAAGGGCTCTATAACAACCACTAACAACAAAGTGGATGATGGCACACTTTTTGGCAGCAACACTTGAAAAAACGTATATGCTGGTTGATGCCAACAAATTGTGAACACGGCTTTTACTGTAGCCAGGTATCTTAAAGTAATTCGTCACACTGCGTACCACCAGAAATTACTCGTATGTGTTAGGTGAATAAGACTTCATCATAGATTAGAGGATCAAGTTGATGTGTATATTGTTTGTTTTTATATGCGTAGATGTAAGATTTATGTAAAAATATTTGAAGAAAAAGGTAAAACCGACTTAAATTTTCACGGGAGGTACCCGGATAATGGAGATCGCAATAACAAAAGATTTGGAGTGTAATGGAAGATTGGCAGTGGAGAAGAAAATGAAAGGGGTTAGTATGTGCTTGAATTTCGTCTTATTGCGATCGCATACAGAATCTTTTGTCATAAGATAAAAATCCAGCAATGTCATTTTATCTTACTTTGATACCCATACATTTTGAAATGGACGTCCAAAGTAAAAACATATATTATTTTATCTTGTCAGTAGGCCTGGTGGTATCATTTCATAAAGTAAGCAGCTGGCGGAGAGACGGACAATGCAATAAAACATAACAATTAGTAGAATTCAGGTTGAAATAATGTATTAATAACCAGTACTAGCCGGGAAAATTAATTCTAAGGATTCGCTTGTTACTTCTACTTAGACTATAGATAAAAGTCTCAAAGTGCTTTTAAAGTTTACATGCATTGTCAGTTAGCAAGAAGTTAAAACATGTATATCGGGAATCGCCATCATCTTTGTTATCTGATATTGGGTTCATTTAAATAAAAATATATTGCTTTTGATTAAAAATTTATTGAAAAAAAAGGATAAAAAATACAGATGTTTTGTTATGATCATAGTAGGTAGCAAAGAGAGCTACACAATAGAATTATTACAAAAAAGTTATTTTATCTGAACATTTACAAATTTAAAAGAGTTAAACAAAAACTCCACTATTTTGCATTTGATAAATATTTGAATTGCCCATTATAAATCAGCTGAAAGAATCCTCATTATCCAGATTGTTTTAGGTGCCTCACAAAAAATGTTTATTAATGAAAATACCCATGCTAGTTTCTACTGACACAAGTCTGGTGGCATATTTTTGGCTTTGATTACAGAAGCATATGTACAAAATCATTTTAATATATATTTTTAAATGAGCATAATATGTAGTTTTGGTAGAAATCAGGATGTTGCGTTATCATTTTCCTGTTTTCCACTTTATCTGACAGCCAATTTTAAGTGTATACATGTAGGTATCAGAGGAAGGATATGACATCATTTGATTGTTATCTTTCATTAAAGATTATTATGTGATCTTAAAAACACGAAATTCACGCAAATACTTATCCCCATGCACTTCTCTCAACTACTAATCTTCCATTGTGCTCAAGGTCTTTTGTTACCCGCGATCTCCATTATCAAGGTAATTTCTCCGATTTTACAAAATTGGTAATTCATGCTAAGGTTGAAAGTCATGCACATTCCAAATTGTGATAATTGTGTTATTTTCATTCTATGTTTTTTCATATTTTCAGAAACACAAAAGGAATCTACATTCTGAAGAACCATTACTATGTGCATTTTGTGGAAAATTATTCCTAAGTAAAAGTGAGTTTGTTTTACTGTTTTTTGTATTCTACAATTTGTAAACCAGTTCCAGTTAATTCATATATTCGTTGTAAAAAATATACTACCGTAGCTGGTAGAATTTCATAGCACTGAACAAATATTAGCCAACCTTCTTGCCTGTCATGTATTTTGATCAGTCAATTTTCTTTAAAGTTATTGACCATTATTTAATGAAAAAATCAAAATTTAATTCTGTCTGCCTGATTTCTTGGTAACAAGATTTTAAAATTTCATGACAGTGGGAACAAAAGTAAACCGACATACTGTGATTATGCCTGTCAAGTGTTTTTTATCTGTCAAGCGTCTTCAGACTTATTTCCCTGAATTTACTGAAAAATCCGAAAAAGAAATAAAGCCATTTATCTTTAAATCAATTTAAGGGAAATAAATAAAACTTAAAATAATGATAAAGGGTAATAAGAGGATGTGCAGTGCACAAGAACCACAACTCCACCTTTAGTATTTATAGCATTATTCCCTTTGAAAGTATATGCTAGCTTCTGTGTCTTCTGTACATATTCCGCATACATTAACATCTTTTAAATATCTACAACCTTCAGTTTGTTTGAGACCAATTAACTTATCTTTGGCAACTTCAATTAATGAGACTTGTCTGCAGAGAACTCAATACTTAAACTTAGTTAAGAACAATTAAAAAATTAAACTTTGACGATATTAAATCGCATATTCTTAAAAATGTATAATTTTTAATCCTATTCAATTTAATGATGGAAGACACAGATCCTATCCTTTTTCTTAACTAAGTTTACACAACAATTAAAAAATTAAACTTTGACGATATTAAATCGCATATTCTTAAAAATGTATAATTTTTAATCCTATTCAATTTAATGATGGAAGACACAGATCCTATCCTTTTTGTGTCGCCTGCGATAGCAGGTAGACACATAGGGATCCTATTGTCCGGCAGCGTCGTCGTCGTCGTCGGTGCCGTCGTCCAGTAGTCCCCCAACTTTAACCTGAAACTTAATGTTGCCTATAACTTTGAAAGTACTTGTCCTAGTCACTTCATACTTGGAATATATCATCAGCACGAACAATGCCATCTGTGACGACAAGAATGATAACTCCAGTTTTAATATTTTTTGAGTTATGCCCCTTTTAAATGCAACTTTAACCTGAAACTTAATGTTGCCTATAACTTTGAAAGTACTGGACCTTTTCACTTCATACTTGGAATATATCATCAGCACGAACAATGCCATCTGTGACGACAAGAATGATAACTCCAGTTTCAATATTTTCTGAGTTATGCCCCTTTTAAATGCAACTTAAACCTGAAACTTAATGTTGCCTATAACTTTGAAAGTACTGGACCTTTTCACTTCATACTTGGAATAAATCATCAGCATGAACAATGCCATCTGTGACGACAAGAATAATAATTCTAGTTTCAATATTTTTTTGAGTTATGCCCCTTTCAAATGCAACTTTAACCTGAATCTTAATGTTGCCTATAACTTTGAAAGTACTTTACCTTTTCACTTCATACTTGGAATATATCATCAGCACAAACAATGCCATCTGTGACGACAAGAATGATAACTCCAGTTTTAATATTTTTTTAATTTAAATTATGTCCCTTTCAAATGCAACTTTAACCTGAAACTTAATGTTGCCTATAACTTTGAAAGTACTGGACCTTTTCACTTCATACTTGGAATATATCATCAGCATGAACAATGCCATCTGTGACGACAAGAATGATAACTCCAGTTTCAATATTTTTTTAGTTATGCCCCTTTCAAATGCAACTTTAACCTGAAAATTAATGTTGCCTATAACTTTGAAAGTACTTGACCTTTTCACTTCATACTTGGAATATATCATCAACACAAACAATGCCATCTGTGAGGACAAGAATGATAACTCCATTTTCAATATTTTTTTAATTATGTCCCTTTCAAATGCAACTTTAACCTGAAACTTAATGTTGCCTATAACTTTGAAAGTACTTGACCTTTTCACTTCATACTTGGAATATATCATCAGCATGAACAATGCCATCTGTGACGACAAGAATGATAACTCCAGTTTCAATATTTTTTTAGTTATGCCCCTTTCAAATGCAACTTTAACCTGAAACTTAATGTTGCCTATAACTTTGAAAGTACTTGTCCTATTCACTTCTTACTTGGAATATATCATAGCATGAACAATGCCATCTGTGATGACAAGAATGATAACTCCAGTTTCAATATTTTTTGAGTTATGCCCCTTATAAATGAAACTTTAACCTGAAACTTAATGTTGCCTATAACTTTGAAAGTACTTGTCTTATTCACTACATACTTGGAATATATCATCAGCATAAACAATGCCATCTTTGACAACAAGAATTATAACTCCAGTTTCAATATTTTATGAGTTATGTCCCTTTCAAATGCAACTTTAACATGAAACTTAGTGTTGCCTGTAAAATGGAAAGTACTTTATTTAATTAATTCACTTAATACTTTGAATAACACTTCTGCATTTACAAACCAATTTTTGAAGATGATAACTCAGGTATCACCATTATTTGAGTAATGCCCCTTTTAAATGCAATTTAGATGACACATGTGATCTGTGGTGTAGTATTGAAATCAACTTAAATAAAATATTTTTATTATATATGATTAAACATAGGCCCACATTTCAACTTTTCCATGCAGGCGACACATGTGTTCCACGGAACACAACATTCTAGTATTTACAAGTGAAACTCTTAAGAGGTGCAAGTGCAGTAACTATTTGAAATATAATTCTAATGTAAGGTCAACTGTGAACAGGAGAACATTTTCCATTAATATTAATTCAGATATAGACTGACTAACTGATAATGTTGTTTATATGTTTTGACATGAAATTCTTTTACTGTGGGATTCAATATGTTCGACAAACAGGACGTCCTTTAAAACACGTTTTGGTAAGCACTGTTCTAAAATTAGAAACAATAGTCAGTTCAATACATTTTTATACAAACATTTTATACAATTAGGCCACACTTTAAAAGATGTAACGATTCAAGTTTCAACCCGTAAAAAAACTAATATTCCACAACTGTGCTTCTAGAGCATTTAAAATTAGAGCTAGGCTCTCTTCCCAGTCTTCACCTTTAGGTTTCAAAACAACTTGTCCGTTCAGGCAAGTAGGATAGGATTTTTACTTGCCCGACCTAGACTTTAGTTGTCCGAAAATTCAAGATGATATAAACTCAATAAAAAAAGACAATTATTTGACCTTTTTCGAATCACCGATCTTCTCTTTTTTCACACGCTAAGGCTGTGCACCTTCGTAAAATTTTAATTGCATCTACATAATGACAAATTAAAATAGATCGGTTATTGAAATTGCATGTTTTACAGATAATTATTACGTTATTTGCAATAAGCGTTTAGTGTACGTGATTAGTTTAAAAATAATCCATCATGGTTTACAAGACTTAGTGATAAAGTCCGTCTGTCACGATACTGACCGTTTGTTAGCATAAAAACCGTCCCGGACGGACTTGCCCGTTCGGGCAACCGACCAGGCACACAAAGGTTGTCCGGACCGTAATTTACTTGTCCCGGGCTTCGGGCAACCCGCTTATGTCGAAGACTGTCTTCCTCTCTTTTTTTTCTCTGCATGGGGAGGCTATGTTTTGTGGCAGTGGCGATTCCTAATATGCATATTTTACTCTTTTTTTTAAATACTTTTTCAGGTGAACTTTACCGACACAAGAGGTATTATCATGATGTGAGTCCGAAAAACTGTAACATTTGTCATAACACTTTCAAAAGCAAACAAATGCTGTTTCTACATAGGAAACAGACCCATCCAGAGCAGTTTAAACGGACCACTCCTGAGGAGTATAAAAAGAACAAGTCAAAGCGGATTTATTTGTGTTCCATCTGCGGGAAGACATTTCTGAATGGTACTTCCCTAAACAGGCATATCCCGATCCATTCTGGTATGTTTTCTGAAGTGATTTTCTCAAAAATGAAACAATATAATTCAGAAATTCAGGTAAAACTGCAGTTCTGGAGAGAGCATATCGAGGGGTCAGTGCAAGACTATTGTAACTACATTGAAATAAAGAAGGAGTTACAATAGTCTTGCACTGACCCCTCGATATTATGGTATTACTCATTGATTACACTTTGTTGGCACAAGAAATGGAGAACATTGTTCACACGTTGTTGCCATGGGGACAAAAACACTTTAGAGTATTCCTATGAGTGGTCTTTCCACTGTATTGTATTTGTATTGCCTTAGACCCATTACTTCATGGATACACCTCTTTCGTCTTGGGGAAAAAAGCCACTGTAGATCCAGATCAGCCTGAAATCTGTGTCATCTGGTCTGGGTCAGCAAAAGTGGTTTGTTTTGGAGGGGTAATCACCTGGGTCTTTAAAAACATGCTCTGATTAGTGTGTGTGTGTGGAAGGAAGGGGGTCTAATTCTATTGTGGTGGTTTTAGGCGGGGTTCTCTTGCATTTTACTACAGGAATCACTAGTGTTAATAGGTAAATTCTCTAATCACTTTGCACTTGATGATTATGGAGTTATTACAAGTTTTTACTTGAAACTTGTTACATAGACAGGTCTTATTAAGATGAAGTGGATTGCATAGGAACTGTTACTCTGTAAATTTTGAGTTTAAACTTAGGCCATAGAAAATTAATTCCTAGATTCTCATCCTAATTTTGGGAAAAAATGGGGCGGGTGGGCGGGATTTATTTTTTAATTTTTATTTTTCATTCTCACTGTGAACGTATCTATAAAGATATATATATATATATATAAGAAATATACGAAGTTCGTATTAGTCTATGTGTTATTAAAATTTGATTTAAATGTGACGATGCTGCGAAGTGAGCCCTGCGTATTTCGGGAAGAAGAAGAAATGCGAACGTTGAAGTTTTAACAACTTTCTTTTTCATTATAAGAATTAGGAACGTTGTACAGAAATGCTATTATTAAAATAACGTTAAATAAAAATGAACGTATGGTAAATTTTGATGTACGTATATTTTTTTTTCAAAATAAAAAACGTTCGGGCGGAGTGATTTTCGAGGGGCGGGCGGGGATGAGAATCTAGGAATTTATTTTCTATGGCCTAATGCATTTTTGTTGTTAACTACTTACATTATCAAGGCTATTGGCTTGAAACTTCACAGGTGGATAGATCTCATTTAGACAAAGTGCAATGCTCAAGAATCTTTACCGACACTTCTTTTACTAGATGCTTCTATGGACCATACTTTAAAGCTGTTGACATGGAACTTCATTGAAATGGAATGCAGTGCACAGGATTCCTCACTCTGCTCTTCTTATTTTTTTAGTAATGCCCCTTTAAACACAAACGCCATTACTTTAATGTAAATTTCTGTATGTTTGATATTACTCCCCTTTACCAAGAGTGCAATCCACAACCATGCCAGAATGAATTGCACAATTTTTCTCTGATTGCTGTGCTCTTGTTGTGATGACTACTCCTCATGTATGTGATTTTTCAAGACAATCACTCAGCCAATCATATCATCTGTTTATGTTTCAGATGAGAGACCTTTCAAGTGCAGTTATTGTGATGCAGATTTCAAACTAAAGCATTACCTCGTAAAACACATACGTTTGCAACATTCCGAAAAAGTGTATTTGTGCACGGAACCGGGTTGTGACAGAAAGTATCAGAACAAAGAAAGTTTGAAAAAACACTTGAAAATGCATCAAAAGCATAAAGCTGGTAAGGGTCTGTGGTATCATTATATTTGGCGCAGGTTTGAATTCCGCATATTTTAAAATGAAAGATTTGAATAATTATTATAACAAATAATAATATAAATTAATTATAAAATAACTTATTTGCCTGCACCAATTTTCATTTGCACAAATGTATGTGCCTGCCAAGTTAAAATTAAATGATACTTCAGTAGTAAGCAACTTACAGTAGCAAGAATGGAAATACATGTCCCAAGCTTGATTGCATAGCTATGTTCGGTTACTTAATCATGTTTATATAAAACTGTTTGTTATATAATGATTTTGTGGCAGCACTGTACATCATGCAGTGGGGCAATGTACGGCTACATGTCCTTCAGTTTTTGAGAGCCTTATATTTGTTTCAAGGGAGTGTTGTGCATCATCCTGTATATCATGTCAAGGTTGTGTATATCATAGGTTGGGGACACTGTTCAACATTCAGTGCAGGCCCATGCATAATTTGTGCTTGTACATTGTTCATGGGGACCATATACTATTATAATAGGGTCAGGCTAGGGCCCTGTACATAGGCACTGTTTATCATCTTTGGGGACTGTACATTTATTGGGGGGGTGCGGGGCAGTAGATAAATGGGTGGGGTTCCTGTACATCATTTATAGGGACCCTTTTCATCATAAGTAAGGGCCCTAACACATCATTCATCATTTTCTAATTTACCTGTACATCATTTGTTGGCCTGGTACATAAATCAGTAGGGTTTCTGTGCATCATTTTGTTTGAGTCTTGATTATCATTTGTGTGGGCCTTGTAAAATTGTTTAGGGGGAATCTTTGCATAAATTGTGGTAACCCAGTACATCATTCTGAAAGGACAGTGTTAAAACTATCATTATTTGTAAAGGCTCTGTTTGTCATTCTGTTAAGGCCCTGAACATCATATCGTGGAACCCTTGGGAAATTCTTGTCTGGCCCTGTGTAAAGTCAGGTGGTGTCCTTGTGCATCATTTGTCTAACCCAGTGCATTATAATGTGGTTGCCTTGTGCATCGTGTGTTTTTTCAGCCCTGAACATAATCAATTGCCGAGTTGGTGTCCTTGTGCATCATTTGTCTAGCCCTCTATATAATCATGCGGTTGCCTCTTGCATCATTTGTCTGACCATGTTCATAATCAAGTGGTGGTCTTGTGTATTATTAGTCTGGCTCTGTACATTATCAGGTGGTGGCATTGTGCAATATTTGTCTGGCCCTGTACATAGTCAGGTAGTTGCCCTTTGCATCATTTGTCTGGCCCTGTACATAATCAGTTAGTTGCCTCTTGCATCATTTGTCTGGCCCTGTACATATTCGGGTAGTTGTCCCTTGAATCATTTTTCTGGCCATGTACATATTCGGGTGGTGGCCTTGTGCATCATTTCTCTGGCCATGTACATAATCAGTTGGTTTCCTTGTGCATTATTTGTCAAGCCCTGTACATTATCAGGTGATGGCCTTGTGCATCATTTGTCTGGCCATGTACATAATCAGGTGGTGGCCTTGTGCATCATTTGTCTAGCCCTGTAGGCTGTACATAACCAGGTGGTGGCTATGTGAATCATTTGTGTGACCCTGTTCATAATCAATTGGTTTTCCTTGTGCATCATTTGTCTAGCCCTGTACATAATCAGGTAGTTGCCCTTGCATCATTTGTCTGGCCATGTATCTATTTGGGTTGGGACCTTGTGCATCATTTTTCTGGCCATGAACATAATCAGTTGGTTTCCTTGTGCATCATTAGTCTAGCCTTGTACATAATCAGGTGGTGGCCCGGTGCATCGTTTGTCTTTCCCTGTACATTATCAGGTGGTGGCCTTGTCCATTATTTGTTTGACCTTGTACATCATTTCTGCATATCATTTTGGAGCAGTCTTGAACATCAATGTTGTGGGCTGTTTATGTAATTTGTGGGGACCCTGTTCACATTTATGGGATGGGGTCATGTATACTGATCAAAAATGAAAACTTTATATTTTATTAAATTTATGGCATTTGCCCATACCTGGACATTTGAAAAAGCTGGAAGATGCAGTTACTTTTCACAGAGGTCAAAGTTATATACTCTTTCCTAAATAAAAAATGATGAGATATGATGTACAACAAATGTATAGAATAAAAAGCAAACTTTAAAGCCATCTGATGCACAGAAATAAG
Organism: Corbicula japonica; assembly: GCA_038501625.1. Lineage (NCBI taxonomy): Eukaryota > Metazoa > Mollusca > Bivalvia > Venerida > Cyrenidae > Corbicula > Corbicula japonica. The sequence goes on from JAZAYU010000053.1 coordinate 3,253,603, forward strand.
ATACAGCTACTTAAATTATTGTTTTTATGCCTCCCTCTCAGAAAGAGAGGCCATATAGGTTAACCATTGTCCGTCCATCCTTCCTTCATTCTGGCCAAATTTGTGTCGCACATAACCCTAAAAGTATAAGAGCCACACTCGTGAAACTTTACAGGTATGTTCACCATCATGTGTAGTTTTGTAGGTGTGAGATAACTGTGATTGGATTATCTGTAACCTTTTCCGTGACCACAATGTTGTCTTTTTTTTACAATGAAAACTTAGAGTGGAGACATCCGTGTCCTATGGACACATCTCTAGTTTTATTACCTCTCTTTTAATAAAAGAAAGAACAAAATCCAACGCTCAATTTTCCACAACCTCATATTTTATTTCTTTTTTCTCTTTTAAACCGATAGTTACAGAACAGAAAACTTCCAAGATAAACATATAGGTCATTAAATTTTATCAGATATTTGCATTCACAGGTATCAGAAATGTAATAGGAGTTTCTATGTTGTCTTCGTCAAGTTTTCAATTTGGCTCAGTATATATTCTGCATTTTTCAGTGAAAAATTTACATTTTTCAAAGTAAAGGAACTGAAAAAATTAAAGTCTGATAGATTTGCTTAAAATGTTAACACTGCAGTTGCTGATCAGAAGTTGGATATGGTCATTAAGAGAAGTAGGACATGATTATCAATAAGTTGTTAAAGTATCTTACTGTAATTGTACACCCGCTTCGAAGAAGGAGAAGTATACTAGTTTACCCTTGTCCGTCCGGCTATAACAAAATTTCCGTTGCAGTTTTTTAAGCAACTATAACATGCAGAAGCCTAATATTTTGAATTTTGCTTTATCCTATTGTCCCATATATAAAGTGTAAAGCAATTTTATGCTCCTTGCTTATCTACCGGTACTAAATGTTTATGAATATTTTTAGATTTTTTTTAGCTCACCTGTCACATAGTGACAGGGTGAGCTTTTGTGAGGGGACTTCGTCCGTCGTCCATCCGTCCGTTCACAATTGTTGTCTGCACTCTAGAGGTTGTAATTTTGGTCCAATCTTCTTCGAACTTGGTCAGAATGTTTATCTCAATGATATCTAGATCAAGTTCGTAACTGGGTCATGTGACCCTAAAAACTAGGTCACTAGGTCAAATTAAAGAAAAAGCTTGTCTGCACCCTAGCGGTCGTAATTTTGGTGCAATCTTCTTTAAACTTGGTCAGAATGTTTCTCTTGATGATTTCTAGGTCAAGTTCGAAACTGGGTCATGTTACCTTGAAATCTAGGTCACTAGGTCAAATTATAGAAAAAGCTTGTCTGCACTCTAGCGGGCGTTATTTTTTAAGCAACTATAACATGCAGAAGCCTAATATTTTGAATTTTGCTTTATCCTATTGTCCCATATATAAAGTGTAAAGCAATTTTATGCTCCTCGCTTATCTACCGGTACTAAATGTTTATGAATATTTTAAGATTTTTTTTAGCTCACCTGTCACATAGTGACAGGATGAGCTTTTGTGAGGGGACTTCGTCCGTCGTCCGTCCGTCCGTTCACAATTGTTGTCTGCACTCTAGAGGTTGTAATTTTGGTCCAATCTTCTTCGAACTTGGTCAGAATGTTTATCTCAATGATATCTAGATCAAGTTCGTAACTGGGTCATGTGACCCTAAAAACTAGGTCACTAGGTCAAATTAAAGAAAAAGCTTGTCTGCACCCTAGCGGTCGTAATTTTGGTGCAATCTTCTTTAAACTTGGTCAGAATGTTTATCTCAATGATATCTAGGTCAAGTTCGAAACTGGGTCATGTGACCTTTAAATCTAGGTCACTAGGTCAAATTATAGGAAAAGCTTGTCTGCACTCTAGCGGTCTTAATTTTGGTGTGATCTTCTTTAAACTTGGTCAGAATGTTTATCTCAATGATATCTAGATCAAGTTCGAAACTGGGTCATGTGACCCTTAAAACTAGGTCACTAAGTCAAATCAAAGAAAAAGCTTGTCTGCACCCTAGGGGTCTTAATTTTAATGGGATCTTCTTCAAACTTGGTCAGAATGTTAATCTTGATGATATCTATGTCAAGTTTGAAACTGGATCATGTTACCTTGAAATCTAGGTCACTGGGTCAAGTTATAGAAAAAGCTTGTCCGCACTCTAGCGGTCACAATTTTGGTCTGATCTTCTTCAGACTTGGTCAGAATGTTAATCTCAATGATATCTAGGTCAGGTTCAAAACTGGGTCATGTGGCCTTGAAATCTAGGTCACTATGTCAAATTATAGAAAAAGCTAATCTGCACTCTAGCATTCTTAATTTTAGTGTGATCTTCTTTAAACCTTGTCAGAATGTTTATCTCAATGATATCTAGGTCAAGTTCGAAACTGGGTAATGTGACCTTGAAATCTAGGTCACTAGGTCAAATTATAGAAAAAACTTGTCTGCACTCTAACAGTCTTAATTTTGGTGCAATCTTCTTCAAACTTGGTCTTTGGTCCGATCTTCTTCAAACTTGGTCAGAATGTTTATCTCAATGATATCTAAGTCAAGTTTGACAGGTGAGCAATTTAGGGCCAATTGGCCCTCTTGTTTGCTTTATAGGTGTATTGCATAAACCAGAGGGCACCATTATTAACAAATGCAAACTACGAACATTCTCAGATGAAAATGAAAAAGTGTATTTGTGCACGGAACCAGGTTGTGACAAAAAGTATCAGAGCAAAGAAAGTTTGAAAAAACACTTGAAAATGCATCAAAAGCGTAAAACTGGTAAGGGTTACGTCTATTTCTGTGGTATCATTATATTTGGCGCAGGTTTGAATTCCGCATATTTTACCCAAATGAAAATGCCCAAATAAAAAATCCAGCAAAGATTTAAATAATTATTATAATGAATAATAATATAATTATTAAATAAGTTATTTGCCTGCCAAAATGTCATTTGCTTAAATGTACATGTACATCCCTGCGAAGTTAAAATTTAATGATACTTCAGTCGTAAGCAATTAAGCAAGAATGGAAATACATGTTCCAAGGTTGGTTGCATGGCTATGTTCGGTTACTAAATCATGTTGATATAAAACTGTTTGTTATATAATGATTTTGTGGCAGCTCTGTACATCATGCGGTGGGGCAATGTTTGGCTACATGTCCTTCAGTTGTTGAGAGCCTTATATTTGTATCAAGGGGGTGTTGTGCATCATCCTGTATATCATGTCAAGGTTGTGTATATCATAGGTTGGGGACACTGTTCACCATTCAGTGCAGGCCCATGCATTATTTGTGCTGGTACATTTTTCTTGGGGACCATATAGGGTCAGGCTGGGACTCTACACATACTTTTTTTTTTGGGGGGGGGGGGGGGGGAGGGGGGCCAGTAGATAATCAGTTGGGGTTCCTGTACATCATTTATAGGGACCCTTTTCATCATAAGTGCCCTAACTCATCATTTTCTAATTTCCCTGTACATCATTTATCAGCCTGGTACATATATCAGTAGGGTTTCTGTGCATCATTTTGTTAGGGTCCTGATTATCATTTGTGTGGGCTTTGTAAAATTGTTTAGGGGGAATCTTTGCATAAATTGTTACAAATTATATCAGATATTTGCAATCACTGGCATCAGTAATGTAGGAGTTTCCATGTTGTTTCGTCAAGTTTTCAATTTGGCTCAGTATATATTCTGCATTTTTAAGTGAAATTGTACATTTTTCAAAGAAAAGGAACTAAAAAAAGTCTGATAGATTTGCTTAATCTGTTAACACTGCAGTTGCTGATCAGAAGTTGGATATGGTCGTTAAGAGAAGAAGGACATGATTATCAATAAGTTGTTAAAGTATCTTACTGTAATTGTACACCCGCTTCGAAGAAGAGGGGGTATACTGTTTTACCCTTTGTCCGTCCGGCTGTAACAAAATTTCTGTCGCAGTTTTCTAAGCAACTATAACATGCAGCAGCCTAATATTTTGAATTTTGCTTTATCCTATAGTCCTATATAGTGTAAAGCAATTTTATGCTCCTTGCTTATCTTCTTAATGTTTATGAATATTTTTAGATTTTTTTTTGCTTTATAGGTGCATTGCATAAACCAAAGGGCATCATCATTAACAAATGCAAATTACATTTTTTAGTCATTTTTTTTCAAAGCAGGGGTATCGCTAGTGAGCATTTGCTCACAGATTAAGTTGTTTATAAAGCTGATGTAAAAATGAACACATCTGTTTTGTAGCCACAATCCCCATACCTACAATCCGAACATTCTCAGATGAAGAGAACAGCGTAATAAGAGATGTGTTTAAAGAAGAAATTGCGGGAAACAGAAGATTCGGTAAGATTACTGAGAATCTTGAACATAACTTTGTCTTTCAAAACTCAACCCAGTATTTTAGTGGTAATGGTGGGGTAGGATTATGTGTAAACATCCTTTTTATTTAATTTTCATTTAATTTATTCAAGAAGTATAAAACAAACATTTGTTGTTCATTATGCCTTCCTGTTTCATTATGCCTCCACAAAGTGGAAGGCATATAGAGTTGCACTCGTCCGTCCGTACGTACATCCTCCAAATCTTGGGGGGTTCAACTTGTCCTACACTATCTTGTGAATTTCTTTCCAACTTGCAAAGAGGATCAGCAGGATGTGCAGATGATTGTAAAGAAAGGATTTTTTCCTGCAGCCATTTTTACCAGAGTTATGGCTCTTTGTTACTACAAATGTTGTTGCAGCAGTGGGGGCATAGTTGTCCAAGGACACATTCTGGTTTAGGCTTTGGATGGGAACTCGTGTATATATCCACATCTTCCTGCACTCCACGCCAAAAACAAAATAACTACTTTTTTATTCTTTCTCTCAAAACTCAAAACAAAAGGTATAGAATTATAAAACAAATGGCACTTGCATACTAAAAAGTGTTTTAGTGTAAAAGCATGTGGGGGAAGAGGGAGTGTGGAGTCAGTCTGGGTTGGGTCCCCTTCAAAGAATTTTTGTACATTAATTTTATTAATTTCTTTTGCTTTTTCATTTTTCTTTCTTTTAAAACCACACCATTAAAACAAATTTTTATAGAGGGGCTGGGGCTCCTGGATTGAAATGTTAACTTAAATTTAGTCTACTCGAATTGTCGAGCATGCAGTCATTTCAGACTGGCACATTTTATTTTTATTTTATGTTTTCCCTTAAAACAAATCCAAAATGTGCAAATAGAGGTTAAACAAGTTTAAAATAAAGTCCATCGAAATCAGTAAAACATGACAATGGTATTCCACAGTTTCAAAACAGTAAAAATTCTAATTGTTAGTTAACTGAGAAAACTATAAATCACTGGAAAACAAAAAATAAGGAATGCATGTTTTTGTGTCTTCTCTGCTAACTGTTTTTTTTATAAGTGTCCCAGCGTGACACAGGTGTTGTGTTCAACTTAATTACCAGTCAAGTTATTTATTTCAGATATTGAGAAAATGCGACGGTTCATCAAGAAGTATCCATGGGTTTTAAAAGATGTGCAGACTCAGAATGATAAACGATTACAAAAATTACGAGCAAAATTGTACATGGAGCGATTCTATAAAAAACATTCAGCCCAAAACCATGGTAAAACTAACACACATTTACCCTCTGAATCGTCAAACAGCAGCCATGGTGAAACTGAGGCACATGATCCCTCTGAACCATCAGACAGCAACAGTGGTGAAACTTAGGAACGTTCACCTCCTCAATTGTCAGTAAACATCTGTGATGAAACTCTCTAAACTGTCTTTAGACAACAGTGGTGGAACTAAGGCACATGTAACTGTTCCCTCTGAGCCGTCAGTCAACAACAGTGGTGAAACTCAGGAACATTTTCTCTCTTAACTGCCTTTGTGTACATGACAGCCAGAACAACTCTTGTGATACCACTAAACTTATTAACACATTGAACCATATGATCAATAATATCCGGCATTTTACAGGTGTGATACAATTTAATTACACTACTTTTTTTTCTTCTCTCGGCATTTTTAGCATTTTAGTTATTTTTGGAAAAGGTATCATTGTGTCGCCAGCGATAGCAGGTAGACACATAGGGATGCTATTGTCCGGCAGCGTCATCGTCAGTGTCGTCATCGTCGTCAGTGCCATCATCCGGTAGTCCCCCAACTTTAATCTGAAACTTAATGTTGAATTACTTTGAAAGTAATTGTCCTATTCACTTCATACATGTACTTGGAATAAATCATCAGCATGAACAATGTCATCTTTGACGACAAAAATGATAACTCCAGTTTCAATATTTTTTGAGTTATGCCCCTTTCAAATGCAACTTAAATCTGAAACTTGTTGCCTTAACTTTGAAAGTACTTGTCCTATTCACTTCATACTTGGAATAAATCATCAGCATGAACAATGCCATCTTTGACGACAAGAATGATAACTCCAGTTTCAATATTTTTTTAGTTATGCCCCTTTCAAATGCAACTTTAACCTGAAACTTAATGTTGCCTATAACTTTGAAAGTACTTGTCCTATTCATTTCATACTTGGAATATATCATCAGCATGAACAATGCCATCTGTGACGACAAGAATGATAGCTCCAGTTTCAATATTTTGGAGTTTTGCCCCTTTCAAACGCAAAACTTTAACATGAAACTTAATGTAGCCTATAACTTTGAAAGTACTTGTCCTATTCACTTCATACTTGGAATACATTATCAGCATGATCAACAACATTGGTAACAAAAAGAATCATAACACCTGTTTGATTATACTTTGAGTTAAGCCCCTTTAACATGAAACTTGATGTTGACTTTAACTTTTTAAGTTCACTTGATATTCGAAATAAATCATCTTCATGAAGAGCGTCATTATGAAGAACAAGAATGATAACTCCTGCTGGACTATTTTATGAGTTGTGTCCCTTTAATTTACAACTTTAACATGAAACTTAATGTTGCCTATAACTTTTAAAGTACTTGTTCTATTCACTCTTCGAATACATCATCTTCATGAACATCAACAACATCGGTTACAACAAGAATCATAACTCCTTTTGACTATTTTGTTTTCAAATGCAAATTTCACATGAAACTTAATGTTGCATATAATTTGAAAGTACTTACTTGCCCTATTCATTGAATACTTGGATTGTATCATCAACATGAACAGTGCCATTGACAACTACAAAAATTATAACTCCTGTTTGAATATTTTATGAGTTATGTCCCTTTCAAATGCAACTTTAACATGAAACTTAATGTTGCCTATAACTTTGAAAGTACTTGTTCTATTCACTTCGTACTTGCAATATATCATCAGCACAAACAATGCCATCTGTGATGACAAGAATGCAACTTTAAAATGAAACTAGTGTTGCCTGTAAAATGGAAAAAACTTGTTCAATTCACTTAATACTTTGAAAAACTCATCTGCGTGCACAAACCAATTTCTGAAGATGATGACTCGGGTTTCACCATTATTATAGTAATTCCCCTTTAAAATGCAATTCAGATGACATATGTGTTCTGTGGTGTAGTATAAAAATCAACTTAAATAAAATATTTTTATTATATATATTTAAACATAGGCCCACATTTCAACTTTTTCCATGCAGGCGACACATGTGTTCTGCGGAACACAACATTCTAGTTTTGTCCTTATCTAGGCATTCTGAAAGATGTTTTCTCATAAGGGGAATTTCAAACCTTAAATTATTTAGGTTTACATCAAAATTGTAAACAATAAGTTCTGTAATGATGGCAATCGCAAAAACACCACAATCAGATGAAATTTCTTGGTTTGTGTAAACAGAATTTTAACATTGATTGAATTCGATTCAGTGTCATATACATGTATTTGCGAAAGTTGTATTAAAATGCTTTTATTTAACGTTTTGTTGTTTTTCAACCTGACTATCACATAAACATTGCCCTTTCTCAAATGATAAAATCCAATGATTTTACTGTTGTGATGAAATTGAATAGGAGTATTTTGTTTGACTAATTTTTTTATTGATATTCCATTAACCGGTGCTTTTAATTTAATGTGGGATAAATAATGTATCCTGGAGACCAGAAACGTTATATAGATTGTACAGCATTTGTTATTTTATCATTTAGCCAACCAGTTTTGTTTTCTAATTAATTAATAAGTTGTACTCTTGTATCCAAAATTAATCATTAGATACATGAACTTCTTCCTCAAACTTCTGAGAACCTGCTAGGGGCAATTGTGAGTTTGGTGCACCCTAGAACCTGGTTTAAACCCCCAGTGGCAAACCTTTCCAAGGTGATAACCCCTCGGGTTCTCACTTTAGTTAATGTTTGTGGCAACCATATTGAAACTGATTATTTTAATACCATGCTCTCTTCTCTACTTTTTGGCTGTGTGTGGAGGCTGTGTCTGCCAGATGTGGCCATTCCTGATATGCATATTTCGCTTTTCTTCCTCTAAAATGTTTTCGCTAATGAAAGATTGGTGTCAGCTTCCACATAATCAGTATGCGAAACATTATATTTTCTAGCATACCATCCCCTAAAAAATTTAAAATTGACATAAAAAATCTCTTAATTTATTGGATATAATTGTTTGGTTTGCAATCATTTTAATACATATTTTGCAAGGCTTTCTTGTTTGGAGATACAATGGCGTTTTTTTGCAGTAGAATTATTAACCAAACTTAATGGAATATTTAATGTTTTATGACCAGATGGATGTAAATTACACAATATTTCTTTTTCTTCATTGGCGGTGACACTATTATTGAATGGGGGGGGGGGGGCAGGCTTTCTTTCAAAATCTGTTTTCTTTCGACGTTTTTGAACAGTTTTCTTAGCAATGCGTGGGTGGCTGTTTCGTTTAAGTTGCAAAGGTTTTTTACTTGCTTGCTGATATTTATGAAGGGGTCGTTTATTGAGAGTTACAGACAAAATATGGTAACAAGTACATGTTGACAGCAATAACAGGTTTCTTTTGGACATAATTGGACTATGCATTAAGTACCTTCTACTTCTTACTTCTTCCACCACAAAGATTTCATTGACGGCACATTTAATTTTATCATTTTTAATCACATATTCTGCTAACATTCTTTTAGTTAACAATATTTAGTGCCTTTCTTTTCGTCAGAAGTTTTACCGTCCAAAGTCATGGCATTTTTGTTTTGAAGAAGCTCTTATCATCAGAAAGTGGATTTATGCATTCAGAATCGGTATTATATTCATTTGTGTTTTGAGATGACTAAAATTTAAGTAACAATTTTTTTGCTCGCCTTAAATTTCATCTGGCGAGCCGCTTACCAATGACACCTTGAAATGTCTCTGTAGTTTTTTGTAGTTTCCGAAACCAGCTCTTAATGTCTGTTTACATATAATTATGTTAAAAAATGTTAAACATTTTATATCAATAGGTAATTCCTTACGACCTTGCAAAGATTTAATATGCATTTCCATTACTGCCCATGAACAGGCTCAATCACACCAAGCCTGCAATATTCATATTTGTCGTGTTTGTCGGCTTTCAAAGTTCCCTTTTCATCTATTTCAATATCACAGTAGCGTTGTTTGTGCCGTGTGGCGGCTGTTAAAAGTCTCCCCGTACATTCAATCAGTGCTGTTATCAGTTATGTCCTTTTAAGGTCGTTGAGCACGATACTTATGTACTAAGTTAATAGTACTTCTAAAGTTGCCTTTGTTTAAATATTTCGGTCAGTTTATAGATGGGCGGTTTCAATATCCCAGCCTATACAGATTCGGATATTGTTCAATCACCCTAAGATAATGCTTTTTAAATTTTGCCTTTTTGTTTTCTTGTTTAGGGCAAACCCATTCTTTTATCTGGGGACCATACGCCGCTAAGCATGGAATAGTATTAATCTGAAATAAAAAAAATTAATCTGAAGGTTCCACGTTCACCGTCATATGCATACCATCGTTTGGGATGGATCACAACTGTACTGTTTTTGTGTAAATATTAAGTTGCGCTCAACCCGGGGCTATGCGGCGTGGGCAGTAATATGCATTTTTAAACTGTCCATGATCAGGCTCAATCAAACCGAGCCGGAAGTATTTTCATATTTGTCGTGTTCGGTGGCTTTCAAAGTTCCCTTTTCATCTAAAAAGACCAGGCGATACAAAGCACATAAAAAATCTCACAACACTCAAATTCATCAAAAGAAATATCCCAAAACTCAAAGAAGTAGCCTATAAGACATATGTCCGCCCTTGTTTGGAGTATTGTGCCTCCGTCTGGGATCCCTGGCAAAAGAAGTACATAAATCAGATAGAAATGGTTCAGCATCGTGCAGTTAGATTTATATTTAATAACTACAGTTATACAAGCAGCATTACCAAATTACTAAATAAGATCAATTTACCTACATAGAAAGACGCCGTAACGCCATAAAACACAGACACAGATACAGTATCCCCTTCTCCAGAGTTGACGGTCATAGGCATTTATTCTTCCCACGTACGGCGAAGGTCTAGAAAAGTGTACCACCAGACATCACTCAGGCAGACAGCCTGGCTTTATTCGGTTGATTAACTCCTGAGAGCTTATGTTGTTTTATTGTAATTGTCTTGCCGGCTCAAAATAAATTTTATTGTATTGTATTGTTTTCATTATAACTTAAAAAAAAAAGTTAACGCGTACTGCGGTGTTTTCGTTTAACAAACATCTGTGAAATATTGCAAATATAAAGCGTCATATTCAAATTAACTTTAAAATATCTTCCAGAGGTCCGATTTACAATATCTGTATTTTTTCTAGAAACCCTAGATAAGTTTTTTAATTTGATGTAAAAATCACTTTTTATGTGTGTGTGTGTGTGTGTGTTTGTTTTTTTTTTTACAAAAATATTTATGAACAAAAACTATCAATTTCCATCAAATTGTTAAGTAACTTAATAATATTGTCTGATTTTCAATATCTTTACCTTTTTGGAAACTCCAGAGGTTGTATAAGTAAATGAAAAAAAAATTTAGGTATCTATAAAAACAAATATTTAAAGGGATACTGCCGTGTTTTTTCTTTTCGATCCAGCGAAAAAAAAATATTAACACAAACCATCAATTTCCATCCAATTTTAAAGTACCTTATAATTGTCCGATTTTCAATATCTTTACTTTTTGGAATGCCGGGAGGTTGTACAAATAAATGCAAAAAAAATATTGAGATAAGTTAAGGAGTACCAACGTGTTTTCCTTTCTTTGCCCCGTTATTTTACACGGTATGTACCCAGATAATGAGAATCGCGGATAACGATAGATTGTGAGTATAATGATAGATCGCCAGGTCGGAGAAAACAGCATGGAGAGGTTAGCTATTGTATAAATTTCATGTTATTGTGATCCAATACTTATCTTTTGCGATAGATAACAATCCTAACCTTCCTCTGATACCCATACTTTTGGAATCAGCCGTCAGAAAAAGCAAATATTTTATTTTAATAACTCTTGTACACAGTCCTTTTTGCTATCCACTATGATCGTTACATAACATTTGTATCTTTTCATTGTATTTAGGACCTTTTTGGTTGTTAAAGGGGCCGTCACACTATGACGTTCTGGTCAACGTTCTCTGAATGTTTCAATCGTTCAATTTTTTAGCGTTCTAGAATGAGGATGACACATCTGGCGTGTTATTAACGTTATTGTCTAACACACCACTAGCGTGTATCTAACCCTATAAAAGCGTGTAACAGCGGCCAAGTAAGAAAACCCTAAAATCATTAGCATGTGTTCACGGACCACTGCCGCGCGAAGAACGATTTGTCAACGTTAGACGAGCGTGCTGAGGCATGAACGTTCGGGTAATGCTCGAATGACGCTCAATGGACTTCAAAAGGATGTTCGTTTCACGTTAGTCACACGCTGCGTGCCCTAGGGGACCGTTCAGAGGTCTTTGACAGGTCGCCAGTAAGTCGTTCACAGCAAAGCGAACGATTTGTAACAATCAAGTAACGCTTGAGTAACGACAAACTCACGATAGCCGAACGCGTTCGACGCTTGGCAAACGTTAGTAAAACGTTCCACGAACGTTATTAAACGTTCTTCAGCGTTTAAAATTAAACGTTGAAGAACGCTGGTCTCGGTGAAAATTTTTGTGCATGTTCAATTTTTTTTCCTGGCCAGCGTTCTCCACCGATTCCCGGCGGTCATTGACGTTCGCCGACGTTCACCAGCGTTCAAACAACGCACTTTTGGCGTTATTCCAGTGACCATGGACGACCATCAACGTTTTCTCAAACGTTGTAGATCGCTGGTCAGAACGTCATAGTGTGACGGCCCCATATAAGCGTTACTCACGCAATAAATTTCTCTCACACCAGATCATGACATGTACTTATTAGACTAAAATGTCTGCGAAATTCGCTCTTTTTCAGTCAGTTATAAGTTTTGCATATTGGTACAATTAATATAAACCCCAACTAAATCATGATACAGTTTTTTAAACAGAAACTACCCAATTGGCAAAGGACGCCACTCTCAAAAGCGTTCTTATGTATAACGGTTGGCTCCCATTACGTGAATACTGAATACAAATCCTGGACAATAATATTATCCAATTTTCAAACCCGTGTTCTTTTTTCAAGAAAAAATACAAAACATCAACAAAACGCTTTCAATATGGATGTTACATAAAACGAAATAATTTCGTTATTTTTCTTGAAAAAGAACACGGGTTCGAAAATTCGATAATAAAGATTGTATATTATTTATAAATTAGACCATAATAGATATTGTAATTAACTAATGTATTTATCACCACCAAATTCGCTTAACCCGGGTGTTAAGAGACTTTGGGTTAGTTCTTAGTTGATGCCTTCGGGACAGAAAGAAATTAGGCTATTTCGGGAGATCATTTAGATAAATGGGTCATTTATCTTGTCAGTAGGGCTGGTGGTATTGTTTCATAAAGATAGCAGTTTGCTGAAAGAGATGGAACATGCAAAAAAGCAAAGAATAAATAGTATTACGGTTGAAATAAGGGAAACTATACAATTATCCAGACATGAATTTACGTTATCCATTGACTTTTTCTAGGCGAATTCCCATTATCTATTTTGCTTCAGGTGCCTCAGAAAAAAAAAGATGTTTGTTAAGGAATATAGTCATGGTACTGGCTAAAGCGGGGTGACATATTGATTGTCGATGTTTGGGCTTTGATAACAGCAGTGTCTTTTATAAAAAAAAAACTTGTTTAAATATATTTTAAATGGGCATAATATGTAGTTTTTGTAGAAATCTGTGATGTTGCGTGATCATTTTCCTGTTTATTACTTAATCTGACGACCGATTCCAAATGTATGGGTATAAGAGAAAGGTTAGGACATCGCTTGATTGTTATCTACCGCAAAAGATAAGTATTGGATCACAATGACATAAAATTTATACAATAACTAACCTCTCCATGATGTTTTCTCCGATCTGGGAATCTATCATTTTACTCACAATCTATCGTTATCCGCGATTCTCATTATCTGGGTATTGACTGTTTCACTGCGCATGTCTATACTTCATCTACTTTTCTGAAAACGACGCCGAAAGAGTCTATATCTGGGTACATACCGTGTTTTCCGGCGCTGGCGTGTTTTACACACGCCCCGTTTTATAGAGGCACGGTGACTTCCCTTTGTAAAAAATATCCATTTGTTTTACCACATGTGAACTTGTATCGGTGAATGTACTGGTCACAAATACTATCAAGTGTGAATATTATTTTGCAGGTAGAACGTAGTATAGATCAGTTAACAACGAACAATTTATTTTGTAATTATAGTTTACACTTGAATAAGGTGATATGGTTTAACTCATTACATTGTTAAGTGACTGAGTGACGTATGATGGTCCAACAAGTTTTCTTGGTAGTTAACCGTCTAACTGCTTACTGCTATAATCAGTTCAGTTAAGTTCATTCAACATAGACTTTCCAAATCGTATTTCCAGATTTTTGTTAATCCAAAAACCAGCCATGTTATCCATGATGTCACTAACAAGTTTTTGGGGGTAATCTTATAACAATAATTCAAGTAGACTAGTTAGTCAGCCTGACAACAATTTAACATTTGTTTATTACTTTGAGAAGCCCGCATACATTTGATGATTGATTACATCCTGAACAAAAGTAAAATAAGCCTTCCTAGAGCTCATTTCAAAAGAGATCTGAAAAATGAAGTTTCTTAATTATAAAGTAACACATTGATATTTGGGTTTTTAAAATAATTTCACACTTGTTTTTTAATAATTGGGCATCTTTTCACCTCTTTCAACTGCATAGTTTGTGAAAAAGTTTCATCTGTCAAAAGTTCAAATCAAAACATCCGTTACATCTGCATGCCCTTCAATGTGAACAGTGTTACTGTAAAATACCACAAAAACTGTTTATACCACACAAACTTGTTAGTAGACCATACTTAGCAAAGTGTCAGGCAGTTGGAACTTTTTATCCACGTCTCTGAACCAACTGCAAGGCTGTTAGAAGTGACCTTACGCTGCCATCACTGCAATATCCCCCACACCTCTAACTAGTGGAGCCGGTACAGTACAGCTCGGGAGTATTTTACCATAAATAATACCATAATAAGAAGTTCTACCATAAATACATGTACAATAAATTATCATATAGATCTACCTTCCTTTGATATTATCCACAGGAAATATAACATATATATGACATCTTGTTTATTCCGTAAGATAGCAATACGCCGATAGTCTACAAATCATTTTGAATGATGAAATTCAACAACAGCATCAAAGTCATTTCATTTCGATAAAATCGAAAACAAAATGACCCAAACGCTGAAATTATTTTCAGAACATTGTCGGTCTGATCTTAAATCATCCACGGAACAAAATAAAAACACAAAACACATTTTCAATCCAAATTATGATTTTACATCCAACAAATTTCAATGTAGTCATATGCCGCAGTGAAAGTTTACACAAATGATGTCATGCAGTAGACCATCTATCTAGACTCCAGCGCAGTTAAATTCATCCATTCACTCAAGTTTTATCCTCTAAATAATTTTTGTTCATGGGTGTATTGCACAAGAAATATCACCTGTTTTAAACATCGTTTACATGGTTAAAATGTTAATTTTTCTTCCTTGTTTTTCTCGAACGCTACTTGGGTGAAGCAAACGCTAGTTGTTTTAACTGAATTATGAAAAAATTATACATGTGCTGTAAAAGGTAAGCTTTCCGAATTCATTTATACTAATTTCAGAAATAAAATAAAAATTCAAACTATGTTTCTTTCAATCCCGTTAAAACATACCTTATGCGTTTTTGTTTGAAATCAAAGTATCTATGGATATTCTTATGCATCCATGCACGCATGGAAATGGGAAGAAAACGCCGAGATCGTGTCAACACACCTAAATTAAAACTGTTTCCATGCCAATTGATTTTCTCGTTATTTCTGTAATAAAAAAACACGCGTCATCTTATCTTTTTTATAAAATTTGCCCGTTCCAATCATGCATTAAAAACACTTGTTTTTAGATGACATATTCTAATGTATATGTACATAGCCGACAAAACCTTTGATGTGTTTCCGACAATGCACTGTATCGAGGTAAACATTGATGCTGAATGTCAATCAAGTTAAATTTCAAAGGCGTTTGTCGGCTTGTAAAACAAGTGTGTATTCGGCTTCAATTTCTGATCTGTAGGTGAGTATTATATTTTGATTGCTGATGCAATAGCTGCGAAAGAAATTTTCAAGATAATGATAAGGATATATTCACTTCTGTAAGTTTTGTGTTGTTTGTTAATTGTTTTGAAGGACGTATCTGGGAATAAAAATAATCCATGCATAAGCCCAACTCTCATTTACGTGAGCGAACATTTCTTAAAATTTGATTTACAGAATTTTCGTTCATCTAATCACTCATTAAAAGTGCACTATATAAAATATCAAAACAATTCCAAGCTGTAATTATTTTAAAGACTTCATAGTATGCCAATGTGTGAAAAAAAACATAAGAGATGAAAGTTGTCATGTAGACAAACTGCAATAATTGGTGATTACTGTTCGCCAAAAAGTAACTCAGCTATTGTTTACAAATATTGATGACCGAGATTATTGACACTTCTGAGCGATAATTTCAGAACCAAAAATTATAAAGGTGTTATTTAAACAAATTAATTATCTGCCTTGAGTGATTTATTATAATTTTGTATTTTTATGTAAAGAAATGTCGTACTAATGGATTTTTGCATAAACCAGTCCTCCGCATTTCTCCAAAACTATAGTTGGCGGGATGCGGTGTTTTAGCTACGGATAGTCCTACGGAAAAATGCGGCGATCGAGCATCGGGTGTTTGGACGTGAACTTAAACAGTCAGGTCCGCGATGGTGAGGTCCGTGGAGTTGCGCAGACTTTGGTTGGAAACACCAAGCTGTACTGTAACAACTGCTGTTCTCACTACATCAGTAAATAGCAGGGGAACAAATTTCCCTTACACCTGTCATAGCAAAAGGCATATAACTATCAGAATGAGCCTGATTATGGCCTTATGGATGACAATAGGGAGGTTAACACACACAGAAAATGACTTTATTGCCTTTCAATCAAGTTTTTTTGTATAGATTATTGTTTAAGAAAATTATTTCAATGACATAAATGTCTATTAAACATTCACTTACTGTTTTTTGCAACATGATTTGTCTTTTTACTTTTAAATTAATATGGAAGAGACTATTTATTTTGTCACCTATTTAGGCCTGCTTTTTAACAGGGTTTCACAAATATTTACAAAAGTACATGTATAACAAAAAATTATGGCATAGTATGCGTTAGGCTAAGTTGAAAGTGTGCTTCCAGCAATTTGAAACTAAATTTATGAAAGATGGTGACTTTGAAATGAAAAAAAACAACACCAAAATGCCAATTTAACTTTGGTCATTTTCTATAATTGAAATCCCTAGGAAGTGGGTGCAGAGAAGCCCAGTAAATGTTTAACATGGAAGTGACAAACTTTTCAGTATTACTTTGATGACAATACATGTTTAAACGCTAAGTTCATGATTGTCATAAACAACAGTGTTCAAGAAAAGATATTTAATTGAGGAAGTTGATAACTACTGATTTTGATTTTAATTAGATATTGAGCTACTTCCATAAACACCTGCAGCACTTCACAAGACGCCAAGCACGTTTTTGTCATGCATAGAGAGTTAGAACTGCCGCTCCAATCAAAAGACAGTGTATTTTATTGATTTTGATGTCAATCAAGTTTTTGTTGCTGTGGGTTTATTCCCCTTGAGGATGTTGAAACAATAACAAAAGATGTGGCTTAAAGTAAAGCATCTTGAAGGCATGATTAACAATGAGCAACATATTTAACAAATAAAACATGGCATTGAGGGCAATATGCAAGTTTACGGACTGGTTGGTCAGACTGAGGAAGGTATATGGCCCTTAGCGCAGCTGAGGGCCATATACCTTCCAAGGTCTGACCAACCAGTCCGTAAACTTGCATATTGCCCTCAATGCCATGTTTTATTTGTTATATTATACCGAATCTAAATTCTTTCATATCTTTTGTTGCTGTCATTTTTACTATAATTTGCTTTTAAATAATAATTTGATTTGTTCAGTGTGTAAAAAATCCCATACAGATTTTTTATTATTTACAAGCCATCAGGCATATAAAGCATGCCTTTTACTATTCCATTTTTGTTAATCAAATTAAATATTACTAGGCAACAGACCCGCACTTTATAAGATAATTATTCTTATATTAGATTCTGAAGTAATCAAAAACGGTCAATATAAGAATTATGGACCGGATAGCCGGTCAATATGCGATTTATGGACTGGATGACGTCATATTAAATACAGAAGGGCTTATGCAAATGAGGTATAATATTGTCAATTATACTTCATGCGCTACTTCTCGAAAAAAATATCAGTGGCTGCACATTGTGATTGATGCTTTGGTTGCAAGCCAAAATCTAACTCAAATCAAAATACTAAGTGGTTGAAGTGTGTTGGAGAATAGCAAAAAATCAATCAGACATGTTTACACCTGCCGGCCAAACCAGCTGCTTGCGACTGACCTGATTTGCCCTGCCAAAAGCAAAAAATACCATAGCCTTAAATTAAAAAGAATATGAATAAAAAAAGAGTAGATGTATACTTAAAGCAGAAAGATTACTTAAAGATTGCTAAAAATGCAATAAATTTTAAAAACTTAAGGGGATGGTTTGGTTTATACTGTTCTGTATATGATTTTTTTAGTTGAGCAAGTGACCTTACAGAAGATGAACTGGACCGAGGAGTTTAAGCGATTGAGTTTAACAGAGACAGTGGCTGTGTCCTTATCAGAAACAGAGGAAGAATATGTTCTAGACATTGCTGCTCAAAGGTATACTTCATTTCATCAAATTATAATTAATAAAATAAAACCTATTACAAAGAGCTGGCGGTACAAATTACAAGCGTGCCCTAGTGGTTAACATGTTCATCTAATTATTTGGCTTCTTTTTTAGCCATTTATAGG
The DNA here is from genome assembly GCA_038501625.1 of Corbicula japonica. Classification (NCBI taxonomy): domain Eukaryota; kingdom Metazoa; phylum Mollusca; class Bivalvia; order Venerida; family Cyrenidae; genus Corbicula; species Corbicula japonica. The sequence continues at coordinate 3,272,068 of JAZAYU010000053.1, forward strand.
TTATATTTCCAATACAAAATTCAGTTATATTCCCATTCCATAAAGTGTATTTTTCTCCACAGTTTTGACAAAAAAAAAATCAATTGAGAGTTCTGATTCTTTCCAATGTAATATTTAAAACTTAAAACCCAGGGGCTGATTACTTAGATTTCAAAGTCTGAAGCTAAATACTCTTTTCTACTTGAATTTCGACAGTTAATACTTTTGTAGTGCATGTAAATGTACCTTTTTCATTCAATTTTAAGAAATATGTTGTTAAATACTTACAGTGGAGTGGCTGGAGATTATCTTGCAGCGACCAGCAGTAAGCATACAATAAGACTGTATTCACGTCACAACTTAGCAGCTACTGGTGAAATCAAAGGTAATCTGTCTGCCCTGAAAAATTTAAACCCTAAATCCTAAAATAAAGTCTATAAATTTAATAAAAACCAATATTTTAGGAGAAGACAATACAAGCCAACGGCTAGCCCTAAGTTACTGCAACATTGTTTCTCTTGGTATAATGTTGAACAAGTAAATTCCAACATATAAATGATATTATTTGTCACCACTTTGCTGTCCCATGTTGTTGTCTTTGGTTTGCTGAACCCAACAATACATACAGGATAAGAAATGATTGGTGATTGAAATGCCAGAATAAATTCAGCATAAACATCTTCAGCACTTTGTTTTCTCCTAAGATGTCATTTCTACAAGTGAAAAGTGTACATCCTCATCAGACAGCATATTAGTGCCAGCTGATCTGGATCTACACATTTCACTTGTCTGATAAAGGCATATTTGTGGAGTTAAGGGTTATACAGAACTGGAGACAAAGACTTGTATTTCAGGCCATACAGATGTGATCTCTGGTATATGTTGGGGAAAGACAGAACCAAACCTTCTGTATTCTGCTGCCAAGGACAAAACTATCCGGTAAACTGTCTCTTCTTTAACATCAAACACTGTACAAACTTACCGAAAGTTGAAAAAAAGTGTCAGATGTTTGGTCAGACAAGATGTGAAAATCTGTCCGATCGAAACAAATAATGTCTGACCGAAAAACATGTTAAAAAGGAATTAGTAGTTCAAATTTTGTCTGACACTCGGTCATGTCAGACCCGTCCAAATTTTACATGACAGGCCCATCAGTCGGGCAACATTTCCACTGTATTGGTCATTCCAGTGTTTGTTTACTGATTTTAAAAACCCACCAGTTATAAACAGATTATCAGTTGACCCGATCTGTACATTTTTTTTCTACAAATATGTGACAGCAATCTCATGATGTCTTCAATGGAAAACTGTAATTCTGACCAGGTATTCATCTCAAGACCCTCTAATTGGTAGTTCAAACATCTCATACTTGGCTATGAACACTGGGGTTTGGTTTCAGCTCTTGCATACCAGTCAGTATTTACAGGGCACAAGATCATAAACCTTTAACTGGAGACCAATTTCAAATCTCAAGCATCTGATTGGCTGAAATGGTGACTGGTGGCCATTTCAGCCAATCAGGTGTTTGAGATTTGAGACTATCACATGTGCTGATTTCAGATAGGAAAGTCTAGCCCATGGGCAGCTGGGGTGGTCATTGGTCAGATCTTTATTTCTGTTCAGAATGACCTTCCTTACCTTTACCTACTGTTGGGTTATGTGTTTCATTTTGCTTTCACTGAAGACATGATTGTGTAATATGCTATCACTGACCACATTTGCACTTTTGCATATCAGTTCCAAGCTGAGGTTAGAAAAAGGAAATGACTATTGCTAGCAAGCTTAATAAGTTTATAGTTTTTCCCAAAATAAATAAAATGAATTTTATATAAGCCAACTAGATACAAAAATGTTTAGATTAATTTAAAATGTTTGAATCATAGAGAGCAAGTTAAGTGATGCATAACAGGGGCAGATCAAAAGGGTGTTGCTCAATTCCCCGTTATTTAAGCAACAGTATTTAATTCACATGGGTCTTTTTGCCAGAATATTGGAAATTATCATGTAGCTACTCTAAGAATGCCCCAAATAAACCCCCTTTCTGTAAATCTTGCTTCCAACCCTCATAAGGTTCAAAACACTGATCACCATTAACTTTATAACACATACAACAATTTTTTCCAATGATTGATCTCTGTAGTCAGGAGATGATTTTAGAATTTATAAAGCAAATGAAATCTTGAGTAATCATGAGATATAATACAGTTTATGTTGGTTTTAGATGTTGGGACATAAGAACAAAGCCTGCGAAGGAAGTGCAGAAATATGAAGGTAAGCACACAACCACCATTAAGGCCACCTTAAGGGACAGGGAGAAAGGGGTCTTATTAGCAAAGTAGTCTTTGTTTTGGAGTGAAAGATAGTTCAAAACTAAAAATAAGTGACATTGAAATAGCAGTCTTGTAATTGAGGAGGTCTCCATTATGGGTTGTTCTTGATGCATGTATTCCATGAATTCTGAACTGGTTCAATTGTTATAAAGATGACCTTTGTAAACTTGTCTCAGATCATCTTGAGGTTCCTATTGGTCAGACAGATTGCTAAAAAACTGAGGCAGATCACACTTCTCAGTTTCATAAAAATGGGAGCCCTCTTTTACAGTTCAAAGATTAAACTAACCAATACTGTATTTTGTCAATGTTTTTACCACTTGTTAGACATTTTATGTCTGATACAATGACTTAGAGATCACATAAGATAAGCTAAGCAGAATACACTAAAGTTCTATGTAAACACCTGGTATCCAGGATACATGCAAATGTATTACAGGTCAATGACAAACGGTGATATTCAGATATTCCTAGTTCTGTGGATTCAGTTAAAGTTTTCACATATTTCAAGCTTGCGATTATAGGTAAATTCAACATTGAACCATGCATGCATTACTGTGTCCTAATTATTATGTGAGACTTCTGAACTACATGTTTACAAATGAAAACCTGTCTCTCTATCTGACTTTGACTGAATGGAAATGAAATCATTTCATATCTACAGAATCTTTTCAGTCTGAAGCTTAAACATAGAGGCAAGCCAGGGAGTGAGAATGGAGGGATGGAATAAAATCGTGAGTTTGATAATACTACTGGTGTATCATTCAATCTATGAATGCTTTATTGTAGGTTCTGATGAGACAAAAAACGTGTTCACATGTTTAGATGTGAATGCATCAGATCTTGTCGTATGTGCAGGACAGGAACTTGACAGGGAGAAAAATGCCTTTATCTTCTTCTGGTATGTCCATAATAAACAACTTTATTGTCACACAACATACTGGTAGGGGGATTTATACATTGGAATTTCATGAAACTTAAAATTTTCACCTCATGTTTCAACCTTACTGGTTCAATGTCAAGGTCACCAGTGGAGTTCAAAGGTTTGAGCCATATATTTCATTACTGCCCTATAACTTTTAAACAGCAGGAAGGAATTTCATGAAACTTAATTCAAATTATCACCTCATTGAGACGACATGCAGAAAATTTATTTAAACCTTGCCAGGTCAAGGTCAACAGTGGAGTTCAAAGGTTTGAGCCAAGTATTTTGTGTTTACTCCAAAACTTCTGAACTTCTGGAAGGAATTTCATGAAACTTTAATAAAATGTTCACCTCATTGACATGACATGCAGAACTTATAATTCAATCATGCCAGCTCAAGTTTAAGGTCACAAAAATGGAGTTGAAAGGTTTGAGCAATGCATGTGTGTGCTTCTTAACTTCTAAATCCTAGGAGGGAATATCATGAAACTTTGGTAAAATGACCATCTCATTGGGATGGCTTGCAGAACCTATGTTTCAACCGTGCTAGCTCAAGGTCAAGGTCACAAATTGAAGGTTTGAGCCATGTATTTTGTCTCCACTCCATTAATACAATACACAGCAAGGTGTTTCACGCAACTTCAATTAAATGTTCATCTCATTGAGACAATGTGCAGAGCATATGCTTTAACCATGCCAGCACACGTTCAAGGTGTACATGTGCAGAATTCAACAATACTTCAGTTATCTTGGCATAATTTCAATAAACAAATCTGTCAAAATCTTTAAAGCTCCATCCTTTATGTATTGTCTCTGCTAATTGATGTGCTATATGCCTGTAGGCTGTAGCTTCTACATGTTTATTTGTCTGGAAACTGTCAGTAAGAAAGATGCACTAGTTAGAAGATAATGCATTATCATTATTATCATTAATATTTTAGATGTTTGAATTTTTCTCGAACATTGTCCAATGGATAGGACATAACACACTATGTTGAACTTTTTGTTTTACAGGGAAAGACGAACAGGAGATCTGTTAGGGGCTTACAGTGAATCTCATCGAGATGACATCACACAGGTTAGCAAGAATTTTGAGATTTCCTGGGAATAGCCAGACTTGCAGCAAATGTTTGATAACTCTGCCTTTGTGTACCAGTTTTTAAAACAAATTTGGGTTATGAGTTTATGTCTTCCACTTTCATTTAGTTATAAGTTTATGTCTTCACCTTTCGTTGGGTTATGAGTTTATGTCTGCCATTTTCATTTGGTTATGAGTTTATGTCTTCCACTTTCATTGGGTTATGAGTTTATGTCTTCCACTTTCATTGGGTTATAAGTTTATGTCTTCCACTTCCATTGGGTTATGAGTTTATGTCTTCCACTTCCATTGGGTTATGAGTTTATGTCTTCCACTTTCATTGGGTTATGAGTTTATGTCTTCCACTTTCATTGGGTTATGAGTTTAGGTCTACCACTTTCATTGGGTTATGAGTTTATGTCTTCCACTTTCATTGGGTTATGAGTTTATGTCTTCCACTTTCATTGGGTTATGAGTTTATGCCTTCCACTTTCATTGGGTTGTGAGTTAATGTCTTCCACTTTCATTGGGTTATGAGTTTAGGTCTGCTTTCATTGAGTTATAAGTTTATCTCTTCCACTTTCATTGGGTTATGAGTTTATGTCTTCCACTTTCATTGGTTATGAGTTTATGTCTTCCATTTTCATTGGGTTATGAGTATGTCTTCCACTTTCATTGGTTTATGAGTTTATGTCTTCCACTTTCATTGGGTTATAAGTTTATGTCTTCCACTTTCATTGGTTATGAGTTTATGTCTTCCATTTTCATTGGGTTATGAGTATGTCTTCCACTTTCATTGGGTTATGAGTTTATGTCTGCCACTTTCATTGAGTTATAAGTTTTTCTCTTCCACTTTCATTGGGTTATGAGTTTATTTCTTCCACTTTCATTGGGTTATGAGTTTATGTCTTCCACTTTCATTGGGTTATGAGTTTATGTCTTCCACTTTCATTGGGTTATGAGTTTTTGTCTGCCACTTTCATTGGGTTATGAGTTTATATCTTCCACTTTCATTTGGTTATGAGTTTATGTCTGCCACTTTCATTGGGTTATAAGTTTATGTCTTCCACTTTCGTTGAGTTATGAGTTTATGTCTGCCATTTTCATTTGGTTATGAGTTTATGTCTTCCACTTTCATTGGGTTATGAGTTTATGTCTTCCACTTTCATTGGGTTATAAGTTTATGCCTTCCACTTCCATTGGGTTATGAGTTTATTGGGTTACGAGTTTATGTCTGCCACTTTCATTGGGTTATGAGTTTATGTCTTCCACTTTCATTGGGTTATGAGTTTAGGTCTACCACTTTCATTGGGTTATGAGTTTATGTCTTCCACTTTCATTGGGTTATAAGTTTATGCCTTCCACTTCCATTGGGTTATGAGTTTATTGGGTTACGAGTTTATGTCTGCCACTTTCATTGGGTTATGAGTTTATGTCTTCCACTTTCATTGGGTTATGAGTTTAGGTCTACCACTTTCATTGGGTTATGAGTTTATGTCTTCCACTTTCATTGGGTTATGAGTTTATGTCTGCCACTTTCATTGGCTTATAAGTTTATCTCTTCCACTTTCATTGGGTTATGTGTTTATATCTTCCACTTTCATTGGGTTATGAGTTTATGTCTTCCACTTTCATTGGTTATGAGTTTATGTCTTCCACTTTCATTGGGTTATGAGTTTAAGTCTGCCACTTTCATTGGGTTATGTGTTTATATCTTCCACTTTCATTGGGTTATGAGTTTATGTCTTCCACTTTCATTGAGTTATGAGTTTATGTCTTCCACTTTCATTGGGTTATGAGTTTATGTCTTCCACTTTCATTGGGTTATGAGTTTATGTCTTCCACTTTCATTGGGTTATAAGTTTATGTCTTCCACTTTCATTGGTTATGAGTTTATGTCTTCCATTTTCATTGGGTTATGAGTTTATGTCTTCCACTATCATTGGGTTATGAGTTTATGTCTGCCACTTTCATTGAGTTATAAGTTTTTCTCTTCCACTTTCAATGGGTTATGAGTTTATTTCTTCCACTTTCATTGGGTTATGAGTTTATGTCTGCCACTTTCATTGGGTTAAGAGTTTATGTCTTCCACTTTTTTGGGGTTATGAGTTTATGTCTTCCACTTTCATTGGGTTATGAGTTTATGTCTTCCACTTTCATTGGGTTATGAGTTTATGTCTTCCACTTTCATTGGGTTATGAGTTTATGTCTTCCACTCCCATTGGGTTATAAGTTTATGTCTTCCACTTCCATTGGGTTATGAGTTTATGTCTTCCACTTTCATTGGGTTATGAGTTTATGTCTGCAACTTTCATTGGGTTATAAGTTTATGCCTTCCACTTTCATTGGGTTATGAGTTTATGTCTTCCACTTTCATTGGGTTATGAGTTTTTATCTTCTACTTTCATTTGGTTATGAGTTTAGGTCTGCCACTTTCATTTGGTTGTAAGTTTATCTCTTCCACTTTCATTGGGTTATGAGTTTATGTCTTCCACTTTCATTGTGTTATGAGTTTATGTCTGCCACTTTCATTGGGTTATGAGTTTGTGTCTGCCACTTTCATTTGGTTGTAAGTTTATCTCTTCCACTTTCATTGGGTTATGAGTTTATGTCTTCCACTTTCATTGTGTTATGAGTTTATGTCTGCCACTTTCATTGGGTTATGAGTATATGTCTTCCACTTTCATTGGGTTATGAGTATATGTCTTCCACTTTAATTGGGTTATGAGTTTATGTCTGCCACTTTCATCAGGATCTAAACTGTTGCTATTTGATTAATTAGGTTATTTATGACCAAAATGCAACCAGTGCAGATCCTGATTAGACGGCATGGATGCGCCGGCTGATCTGGATCTACACTGGTCGCACACGTGTGAAAATGCTTATATATCAAGGAAAGGTTTAAACATGCGTTTGGCATGAAGTATAGATGTCGTGACATATTCTTCATATGCAGAATTTGGGATCCTTGAGTTTCTGTTCTCCATCAAGTGTAAATATGTAAATATTTCTTGACATTAAAAAAAGCTAAATTCCATGTAAGTCCTTTATTTGCATAACAGGGCTTTTACAGTCAACTGCTGATATTCTCTTTATTTGCATAACGCGGCTTCTACAGTTTTCAACATGTTTAGAGCTACTTGAAATTTAAAACATATATTAGTGTTGTATCTATAGTGTGATAGCGGGGCGCGGCGCCCCACCCTTTTTGAAGAGCGCCCCTCTGCCCTAAATCTTAAACACTCTGCCCTTTTCCCCATAAACGCCCTTCTGTCTTCAATAATTAATGTCAACCATTACAAATTCTGCCTTTGTTTATTCAATGCCTGTGTTTTCCCAAGTTACCTTGTGAAATTAACAGAAACGCAGCGATGCGTGTATACGTACCCTACAGCGACCGTCTGAAATCTAGTCCCAGACAAGTCATTTATCGATATCTGGACAAGAGGCAAATACACAGAAACCCAGTGTCAAAAAACTTGTTAGTCATAAACAGCTGATTAGCCTAATCAACAGCATGTGCCTATGTGGCGTATCAAACATCCTGACCGACACCCCTTGGAGTCAAGTAATTGTCGCATCACTTGTTTCTATACTCCAATAAACTGTCTAGCATATTGGTATAGTATTTTTTTGTATTAAATCCAGGTTATCTGATAATTTTAAATAACAGAAATAAAGCTTAACATCATTATTTTATACAGTAATTGGCTTGTCAAATTATTTTGAATTTGCCGGTATCACTCGTTTTTAACAAAGTACTCTTTCAAACAAGCATTCATATTCGGAAAGGAAACTTGTTTACACAAAAATAACTTTATTTCAATGGTTGAAACCATAGAAAACAGGAACTTTAAAAAAGGAAAGAAAAAAAAATGCTCACTTTCAAAACGGAACTTGTACGAGTTTTTTGCCAATTTTTCTATTATCTAGTAAGTTGGGATTTTGATATCTTGATGTCTTAAAACTGCTCAAATTACATGGAAAACTCAAGGAAATATCTAGTTCTCTTGATAAAATTTCATTTTCATCATGTACAATCTAAATTTCAATAGAAATTACAACCAGTAAGAGTGTAATCAATTTCGGACAGCAATAATTTCGGATATGTTTTTTTTCCCACAATTATTCTAGGGTTTTATTATTTTTGTAAGTAACTTATAAATTTTGACTATCACATAAATTGGCCAAATTCTCACCTACAATATCATCAAGTATCACTAAGTGACAGACAGAACTAAGGATACACTTTCAATTTAAACAAGATTGTAAACTGGCTGTTCTGTTGTCAGAGTTAGTCACATGATAATTCATTGATTCAGATTTGTTTGAAAAAGCATATTCACCTATTCACCAACCCCTACCCCACCCAAAAACAAAAAAAACCCACAACAACAACAACTTAAGTTTAAGTATGCTGAAAAGTGTCCTTTTGGTAGCGAAAAACACGTATCTGCCTCTGCCCTTTTTTGACAGCACCCTGCCCTTTTTTCACAGCACCATGCCCTTTTTAAATCCTGGATACAACACTATATATATCGGTTTCATGTGTAGATTATTAGAAATATCGTGACATAATTTTCATGTTGCTTGGTCAATTATTTGCTGGAGCTGTGAAATGTGTAGTTTTTAAGTTTTCAAGATAATGACTAGAAAAATTTCAACTTGCGCTAGACATTAAGTGTAGATTATTCTGACATTGTCATGTGGCTCAGAACTCTGCTGGATAATATTGCAGTAAAGTTCTTATAACTGTATGGTCAGTGTTCAGTTAAGTTTGTTACTTTGGTTTCAGGTGTGTTTTCACCCGAGCAATGCTGACAGTCTGGCTACTGGCTCCACAGATGGCCTTGTGTGTTTGTTTGACATCTCGCAGACAGACGAGGATGATGCGGCCTGCTATACCCTGAACTCTTGCTCCACAGTAGCCAAGGTGGGCTGGTGTGGTGAAAGCTGGAACAATGTGTACTGCACCACACACATTGATACTGTCCATGTGTGGGATTCAGAGGAGGTACTGTACAACTGTACTGATACACTAAAACCCCTGTATTAAAGACCACATCATAATGCATACTCTTGTGAAAAAAAATCAAATTTTCTCCAATCATTACTCAAAAAGTTTCATTACCTCGGAAACCATAATAGTTCTTAAAAACCTGTGCCTGGTCTGATATCATACTTGTACCATTGACCAGCGTATGCCACACATCTATTTATAAGTAGTTTTTGGCTTGACTATGACATTGTATTGGAAAAGGAAAAAGAAGAGCTATCCTACTGGCACTACTCTTTGGTCCAGATCAGGCAGCACAGATGTGTAGGCCTTCACTGGTTTAGGACATGTCATACTGCACAGATATTGGGTCTTGGCTTGTCAGCCCAGATTGTTGGATCAGTCTGCACAGATTTATGGCTTTCAGTGGTTGTATATGCAAATTAAACTAATCTCTGCGTTTCTGTGGTAAAGAAATTTTCCAAAATTAGCTTAAATAAGTACGAATAAACATATAAAACCCGTTTATTCAAATCTTGCTTTAATAGCAGTTTAAACAGCTAGAACAAATTGAACAACTCTGTCGTACTTATTATTTAATGAGCTGAAAGTTACCTCCCTTGAACATTATATTACAGGGTGACCCAGTGGTTGAAGTAACAGACTTAAAGGAAGTTCTTCAGGTAAGCTGTCACCCTGTCCTTAACCATTTACTCCATATAAAAGCCTTTTATCACATGTGCAATCGGTTTAGATCCAGATCAGCTGCCATTTGATCTGGATCTAAAAAGGTTGTATCTTGGTCAGAATTAACCTAATAAACCTAAAATCGAACACTGCTGATCCTGATCAGACGGCGCGGATCTGGAAACTAGGAGTGGGTATTGCCAGGAAAATGATATTGCAATATATTGCTATATTTTACTTAACATAATTATTGCAATAAATTATTATATACTGCAATTATTTATGCCTTCATACTATATTTAATTTATTTAATTTAATCTGGTCGCAGAATGCACAGGAGGACTTTAAATTAAATACAGTATGAAGGCACTTACCTTGCAAAATAAATCCGTTTTTAGCTCGACTATTCGAAGAATAGGGAAGCTATCCTACTCGCCCCGGTGTCGGCCTCCGTTAAACAAAAAATGCACTTTGGTCCATAACTTGAAAACTACTTATGATATCAACTTGAAACTTGGAATATATATTCACCATCAAATTCTACATCATTACCAACAAGACCCATAACTCTGCTACAAATATTTTTCAAGTTATGCCCCTTTTTCACTTAAATTTTGCGTTAAGGAAATTATGCACTTTGGTCCATAACTTATAAACTACTTGAGATATCAACTTGAAACTTGGAATTTATATTCACCATTAAATTCTACATCATTACCAACAAGACCTATAATTCTATAACTCTGCTACCAATATTTTTTATGGTTATCCCTCTTTTTCACTTACATTTTGCTTGGCTCATAACTTTGGAACTACTATATTGCCTTGAAACTTGAAATATATATTCAGCATCAAAATCTTCATCATAATCAACAAGACCCATACCCCTGCTTCTTATATTTTTCAAGTTATGCCCCTTTTCTACTTAAATTTTGTGTTAAGCAAAATATGCACTTGGCCTATAACTTTGAAACTACTTGAGATATCACCTTGAAACTTAGAATTTATATTCACCATCAAAATCTATGTCAAATCTAAGTTATGTCCCTTTTCACTTATGCAATTCTCTCATAACTTTTAAACAACTAGAGATATTACTTTGAAACATGAAATATATGTTTGACATCAGTTTCTCAATCATTATCAACAAGACCCATAACTCTACCGGAAATATTTCTGTAAGTTATGCCCCTTTTGAACTTAGTTTTTGCATTAGCCGAAATATGCGCTTGATCCATAACTTTGAAACAACATGAGATATTAACTTCAAACTTATATAAAAATATACATGTATAGTCACTATGATAATCTTTACAATAACCACCAAGACCGAAAACTCTGCTACAATTTTTTAAAATTTATGTCCTTTTTAAAATAGATTTTGTTTTCAAGTTTTTATGCACTTGGTCCATAACTTTGAAACTTATACAGATATCAACTTCAAACTTGAAAAACATTTTCACCATCATAATCTAAATCACTTTCACTTGACCTACTGTATGCTTTTTAAAGTAATGCTTTTTTTTTCATTTCAGCTCTTTTTCTGTAACATTACTGAAGTAATTGATATTGAACTTAAAGTAAATTTCTCCAATCATAAATTACTAACAAGTTTTTTTAACTCTTCCAAAAATAGTTCATAGTTATTCCCCTTTTTACTTCAATATTTATGGAACATTATGGAATTATTTTCGTTATTTAAAATTACTTTCTCTCATTCACTTGTTAATACTTTTCCTGATTGCACATGAATGTTTGGCCATAGTTGTTATTGTTTTAATCTTCAAATTGCATTTGTTTCAAATGATTCAAATAGTCGAGCGCGCTGTCTCCTCGGACAGCTCTTGTTTTAAAAAAGGTCGACTGAACCGCCTTTGGTATCCCAATGCAACATTGTCCTTGCTGAACTATCTTCGGAAGCAGTGCCACGTCCTACCCCCTGAAATTTGATTACGATTCTCATAAATTCACAAGTTAAAGATTGCTTATGTTCAAATTGCATTGTTTCAAGTAGGTTTCATTTTATATAACAAATACCAGTATTGAAAATCACATCACGATATCATATTGCCGGCAAATATACCACAACAAGTAACCGGTATACAGCAGTATATATTCTCACCTTTAATCTACACTGTTCGCCCAAGCAATAAAGGCATTTATATAGAGCAATGGGTTAAATAAAACATGAAATGTTTTTTTTTTTTTTTTACATATAACTGATAATGGAATCCAAAGAAGCTGATTAGGTCAACTTGAGCCAAATGTCCAAACTGGCCAGTCATAGTGTTTCTAGATTGGTCTTCAGTATTCAAACCTTACTCGATATATACACCTTTTATCACCTGTGGGACCATTGTAGATCCAGATCAGCTGGTACATCCATGCCATCTGATCAGGATCTATACTGTTTGCATTTAGATTCAACAGGTTATTTTTTATCAATATGTGACCAGTGCAGATCCAGATCAGATTGCAATGTTGTGCTGGCAGATCTGGATCTACACTGGTTTCAGGGTCAGATCTTCATTTAATATGGTCTGGAATGGACTGTCCACTTTTCAAAGCAACAAAACAGATTATTGGAAGAAAAATGAATTTATTTGTCAGAAAATTCTGAAATCAGGTTTCTGTCACCAATTTATTTAGAATAAGTTTTATTGTTTGATTGTTTATAATGTCTGGCAGATCTTTTATGCTATATATGAAAAAATCAAGTGTTCACTAGGATTTGTCTTCGCATCTTTTTCCTGTTCCCTAAATAGAGAAAGGGCAATAAATGTTGCTATTGTGTTCCATCAGTTGTTTGGCTGTGTATTAGCACAAGCTTCCATATTGCATATGAAGATTTTACCTTTCAACCCAATGTGCTTGTACATGAAGTGTAAATCCAGCTCATACTGCACATCTGCCCAGTAGGTTTTTTCCAACAAAGAAGTAAACAGTGCAGATCCCAATTAGACTGCATCAATCTACTGTGGTTGCCCTTGAGATTTATACCATAACGTCGATCAGCTTCTAGCTATATACCAGAGCTAGCTGCCTCGGATATAATGGCAACATTCTGAAATAATAAGTATCAATCAAGATCTTCACAATGTCAACAGCTTATACACATTGCAATTTTAGGGCCTTTGGTATTTTATGGTGTATTGTAGCTTAACCCTCCGAAAGGGCCTCAAAACTAGTAAATTTGTGCCCCTGTGCAGGAAAAAATTGAAGTCATTGTAATATAGGGTTAATAGCCTGGTAATGAACAGTTAGTCAGCTGACATTTCCTAAAGCTTCAAATCAAACAGTATGTGGGAAGAAGTGACAGATTAAACAATGTTATTGAAAGGAACCTTGTTGAATTGTTCTTGTTAAAGTCATTTGAAAAGCAATTGTAGCAAAGTAAATATCCGACAGACCTGTTTGACCTCCAAGACGTAGTACAGAGGATGTTGCTTTTCAAATCTTGTATTGACTGGGCTGGTGGTTGTTTGATCTTCAGATTGTATTTTACATTTCAAGTGGCCCTTGGACTTTGATTTTATTCCATTCTTGATATTATTGAATTTGGTTATTTGATATGAACAGAATTTTTTTCTTTAGAGAATGCAGTTTTAATTTGTACGTAACAGTAAATGTCATTGAAATTATAATAACTGTTTTGCACCTATTTGATAATAAGGGGTTTGGATGGATTGAAGAATATCATCTCCGTCCAATTGCAGTGACTGGAATATGGTATGTTCCAGTTATTGAAAATTTCAAGTTATTGCATTTTGTGTAATCATGTCTTTTTATAGTTAATTATATAAGGTAAATTGCAGAGACCCGCAGACTACTTAAAACTAACCCATCATTTGGAGTTATCACATTTTGAGTTTTTGCAATTCCACTGTATATAAACTTTCATTGCAGATGGGTATGGATATCTGCTCGTAGGATTCACATAATATGTCACGTCATGTTGTGTCATTTCATATTGAGTCCCATCGTATTGTCCCATTGTGTCACGTCATATTGTGTCATGTCACATTGTGTCATTCATTTTGTGTCATGTCACATTCTGTCATGTCCCATTGTGTCACATATTGTGTCATGTCACATTGTGTCACATTGTATTGTCCCATTGTGTCACATCATAGTGTGTCATGTCACATTGTGTCAGATTGTATTTTTGTCTTGTCACATTGTGTCACATCTTATTTGTTTCATGTCACATTGTATCACATCATATTGTGTCATGTCACATTGTGTCAGATTGTATTTTTGTCATGTCACATTGTGTCACATCTTATTTGTTTCATGTCACATTGTATCACATCATATTGTGTCATGTCACATTGTATCACATTGTATTGTGTCATGTCACATTGTGTCACATTATATTATGTCATGTCACATTGTGTCAAGTTGTATTGTGCCGTGTCATATTGTATCATGTCACAGGGTGTCACATTATATTATGTCATGTCATATTGTGTCTTATTACACCTCACGTGATTAGTTTACTATATAGCGTAATGTGACGTCACAGGGAGATAATCGCTACTGTCACATATGCGACAGCATCATGTCACCCTCGCGTGGATCTAAAAATAAATATCTTGGAAATCCGATTACAAATTAACTTCTACGCATGCCTAATTGACCAAGGGAGATATACGCATTTTGATCATTATTTGTAGCCGCTTATTGAGCATTATTGATTTTGGACTTCCAGGGCTTGATTTTGTTCCCAAACGAAATTTGGTCAACGCCTCGGTTGACATTACTTCTCTCGGGTTAACATTTCGTACTGTTTCCCCCAATGGGATGTGATATTTATATAATGTCACAGGGTGTCACATCACATAAGTGTGATGTTATAGGGTGTAATGGCATATTACTATACATGTACCAATTCTCAAATCAAAACAACATGTTTCTCCTCCAGCAGTTGACTTCAGACTTTGCTCCAATGTTGCTGATGAATACTTGGAAAAGTATAGATATGTCCTACAACTTGATGATATTTCCTACAATTATGTTAACTTGTTTACTCCTTCTTATACTTTGAAAGTTTTCTACATCTGTTTCAAAATCAGATGGCATAGTAGCTAATTTAGTAAATGACTTGGAGAAAAATTTTATTTTAGACATTTTTAGCTCGACTATTCGAAGAATATGTCGAGCTATTGTACTCACTTGGGCGTCGGCGTCGGCGTCCCGCTTTGGTTTAAGTTTGCGTGCAACCTACTGATATCTTAAAAACTACTATAGCTACAGCTTTAAAACTTGGCACACTTGTTCATCATCATGTCCCGAGTATGTATGCCAAGAACCATAACTCTAACTTTCATTTTGATCAAATTATGGCCCTTTTTCGACTTAGAATTTCAGGTTAAAGTTTGCGTGCAAGCTAATGTACAGACACATAACTTCAATACAACTTATACTACAGCTTTGAAACTTGGCACACTTGTTCATCGTCATGTCCCGAGTGTGTATGCCAAGAACCATAACTCTAACTTTCATTTTGATCAAATTATGGCCCTTTTTTTACTTAGAATTTCAGATTAAAGTTTGCGTGCAAGCTACTGTACAAACACATAACTTCAATACTACTTATACTACAGCTTTGAAACTTGGCACACTTGTTCATCATCATGTCCCGAGTGTGTATGCCAAGAACCTTAACTCTAACTTTCATTTTCATCAAATTATGGCCCTTTTTTCGACTTAAAATTTCAGGTTAAAGTTTGCGTGCAAGCTACTGTACAAACACATAACTTCAATACTACTTATACTACAACTTTGAAACTTGGCACACTTGTTCATCATCATCTCCCAAGTGTGTATGCCAAGAACCAAAACTCTAACTTTCATTTTATTAAAATTATAGCCCTTTTTGGACTTAGAATTTCAGGTTAAAGTTTGCGTGCAAGCTAGTATACAAACCCGTATCTTCCATACTACTTATTGTGTCGCCTGCGATAGCAGGTAGACACATAGGGATCCTATTGTCTGGCGGCGTCGGCGTCGTCGTCGGCGTTGGCGTCGTCCGGTAGTCCCCCAACTTTAACCTGAAACTTAATGTTGCCTATAACTTTGAAAGTACTTGTCCTATTCACTTCATACTTGAAATATATCATCAGCACGAACAATGCCATCTGTGACGACAAGAATGATAACTCCAGTTTCAATATTTTTTTAGTTATGCCCCTTTCAAATGCAACTTTAACCTGAAACTTAATGTTGCCTATAACTTTGAAAGTACTTGTCCTATTCACTTCATACTTGGAATATATCATCAGCATGAACAGTGCCATCTCTGACGACAAGAATGATAACTCCAGTTTCAATATTTTTTGAGTTATGCCCCTTTCAAATGCAACTTTAACCTGAAACTTAATGTTGCCTATAACTTTGAAAGTACTTGTCCTATTCACTTCATACTTGGAATATATCATCAGCATGAACAGTGCCATCTGTGACGACAAGAATGATAACTCCAGTTTCAATATTTTTTGAGTTATGCCCCTTTCAAATGCAACTTTAACCTGAAACTTAATGTTGCCTATAACTTCGAAAGTACTTGTCCTATTCACTTCATACTTGGAATATATCATCAGCACGAACAATGCCATCTGTGACGACAAGAATGATAACTCCAGTTTCAATATTTTTTTAGTTATGCCCCTTTCAAATGCAACTTTAACCTGAAACTTAATGTTGCCTATAACTTTGAAAGTACTTGTCCTATTCACTTCATACTTGGAATATATCATCAGCATGAACAGTGCCATCTCTGACGACAAGAATGATAACTCCAGTTTCAATATTTTTTGAGTTATGCCCCTTTCAAATGCAACTTTAACCTGAAACTTAATGTTGCCTATAACTTCGAAAGTACTTGTCCTATTCACTTCATACTTGAAATATATCATCAGCACGAACAATGCCATCTGTGATGACAAGAATGATAACTCCAGTTTCAATATTTTTTTAGTTATGCCCCTTTCAAATGCAACTTTAACCTGAAACTTAATGTTGCCTATAACTTTGAAAGTACTTGTCCTGTTCACTTCATACTTAGAATACATCATCAGCATGAACAGTGCCATCTGTGACGACAAGAATGATAACTCCAGTTTCAATATTTTTTGAGTTATGCCCCTTTCAAATGTAACTTTAACATGAAACTTAATGTTGCCTATAACTTTGAAAGTACTTGTCCTATTCACTTCATACTTGAAATATATCATCAGCACGAACAATGCCATCTGTGACGACAAGAATGATAACTCCAGTTTCAATATTTTTTGAGTTATGCCCCTTTCAAATGCAACTTTAACCTGAAACTTAATGTTGCCTATAATTTTGAAAGTACTTGTCCTATTCACTTCATACTTGAAATATATCATCAGCATGAACAGTGCCATCTGTGACGACAAGAATGATAACTCCAGTTTCAATATTTTTTGAGTTATGCCCCTTTCAAATGCAACTTTAACCTGAAACTTAATGTTGCCTATAACTTTGAAAGTACTTGTCCTATTCACTTCATACTTGAAATATATCATCAGCACGAACAATGCCATCTGTGACGACAAGAATGATAACTCCAGTTTCAATATTTTTTGAGTTATGCCCCTTTCAAATGCAACTTTAACCTGAAACTTAATGTTGCCTATAACTTTGAAAGTACTTGTCCTATTCACTTCATACTTAGAATATATCATCAGCATGAACAGTGCCATCTGTGACAACAAGAATGATAACTCCAGTTTCAATATTTTTTGAGTTATGCCCCTTTCAAATGTAACTTTAACATGAAACTTAATGTTGCCTATAACTTTGAAAGTACTTGTCCTATTCACTTCATACTTGGAATATATCATCAGCACTAACAATGCCATCTGTGATGACAAGAATGATAACTCCAGTTTCAATATTTTATGTGTAATATCCCTTTCAAATGCAACTTTAACATGAAACTTAGTGTTGCCTGTAAAATGGAAATTACTTCTTCAATTAATTCACTTAATACCGTATAGCGGGTAATTTCTGCGGGTGCCAAATTTCTGCGTTTCTGCGGTCTTTGGATGAAATCGCAGAAATATATCCAGCAGAAAAAAATACCAGCAGAAATTTAAATCGCAAAATATTATCTCATTTTCAAGCGAAAATCGCCGGAGTGGCCATGTCCGAGATAATGCGCTTCACAATACAGACAGGGTAAAATAATTAAGATCAATTACAGCACATTGTTATCGTATAGGAATACTATAAACGCGACATTTGCTCAAACATTTCTCAAACATTCAATTCAGTTGAATGGTTGTTTGAGAGTTGTTATTCATCAAAGAGAAATATCTTTGTAATTTTTTGATAAAATAAATTTAGTACATGTAACAGGTATTACCCATGAATAAAATATCTGTGAAAAACAAATAGTATGTGTGTATCATAGTCGTGTTATTCTTACGACACCTTACCCAATATGAACCGCAGAAATTTATCCTTCATGGGAACCGAAAACGCAGAAATAAAAAACGCAGAAATTTTAGGCATCTCTTTTGAGGGCAAAACGCAGAAATTTATGACCGCAGAAATAACCCGCTATACGGTACTTTGAATAACTCATCTGCATTTGCAAAACAATTTTTGAAAATGATAACTCAGGTTTCACCATTATTTTAGTTATTCCCCTTTTAAATGTAATTTAGATGACACATGTGTTCTGTTGTGTAGTATTGAAATCAACTTCAATAAAATATTTTTATTATATATGTTTAAACATAGGCCCACATTTCAACGTTTTCCAAGCAGGCGACACATGTGTTCCGTGGAACACAACATTCTAGTACTACAGCTTTGAAACTTTCAGCACTTGTTCATTATCATATCCCGAGTGGGTATGCCAAGAAGCATAACTCTAACTTCCATTTTGTTCAAATTATGGCCCTTTTTCAACTTAGAATTTCAGGTTAAAGTTTGCGTGCAAGCTAGTTACTTTCATACTTCTTGTACTATAGCTTTGAAACTTGTTCACTATCATGACCCTGACTATGCATGCCAAGAACCATAACTCTTTCTTTGATTTATATCAAATTATTGCCCTTTTTAGACTTAGAAATTAAGGTTAAAGTTTGCGTGCAAGGTGGTGATACCTCATATCTTTCATTCTATTAAAACGACAACTTTAAAACTTTGTATACCTTTATTTTATCATACATCAGGTTGATTTTCAAAGGCCCATAACTCATCCTTGCTTTTTTATTTAATTTTTGCCCTTTTTCGCTTAGAAATTAGAATTAAGACTTAGAAATTATGGTTAAAGTTTCAATGTTAGTGTTTTTCATAGGTAATGCTATAGAAAAGGTTTAAAACAGACTGATGTACTTAACATACTTTGGTTGAAAGTGTTGAGTGGTTATACTATACTATACTATACTATACTATACTATACTATACTATACTATACTATACTATACTATACTATACTATACTATACTATACTATACTATACCACACCACACCACACCACACCACACCACACCACACCACACCACACCACACCACACCACACCACACCACACCACACCACCCACCACCACCCACCACCACCCCCACCACCACCACCCCCACCACCACCACCCACCCCACACCCACCCACCCACCCACCCCACCCACCCACCCACCCACCACCACCCCACACCCACCCACCCCACACCCACCTCCCACCACCACATTCCACCACCACCACCCACCCCACACCCACCCACCCCACACCCACCCACCACCCCCACAACCACCCACCCACCACACCACACCACACCACAACCCACCACCACCACCCACCCACACCCACCACCACCCACCCACCCACCCACCACCACCCACCCACCCACCCACCACCACCCACGCACCCACCCCCACGTTTCAATGTTAGTGTTTTTCATAGGTAATGCTATAGAAAAGGTTTAAAACAGACTGATGTACTTAACATACTTTGGTTGAAAGTGTTGAGTGGTTATACTATACTATACTATACTATACTATACTATACTATACCATACCATACCATACCATACCATACCATACCATACCATACCATACCATACCATACCATACCATACCATACCATACCATACCATACCATACCATACCATACCATACCATACCATACCATACCATACCATACCATACCATACCATACCATACCATACCATACCATACCATACCATACCACACCACACCACACCACACCACACCACACCACACCACACCACACCACACCACACCACACCACACCACACCACACCACACCACACCACACCACACCACACCACACCACACCACACCACACCACACCACACCACACCACACCACACCACACCACACCACACCACACCACACCACACCACACCACACCACACCACACCACACCACACCACACCACACCACACCACACCACACCACACCACACCACACCACACCACACCACACAACACACACCACATACTCACACACCCACCACCACCCACCAGCACCCCCACCACCAGCACCCCCACCACCACCACCCACCCCACACCCACCCACCCACCCACCACCACCCCACACCCACCCACCCCACACCCACCTCCCACCACCACATTCCACCACCACCACCCACCCCGCACCCACCCACCCCACACCCACCCACCACCCCCCATCACCACCCACCCACCACCACCCACCACACCACACCACACCACAACCCACCACCACCACCCACCCACACCCACCACCACCCACCCACCCACCCACCCACCCACCACCACCCACGCACCCACCCCCACCCACCCCACACCCACCCACCCACCACCCCCCACCACCACCCCCCACCACTACCCACCACCACCACCCACCACCACCACCCACCCACCACCACCCACCACACCACACAACACTACCACCACCCCCCACCACATACCACCAACACCACCACCAACAATAACACCAACAACACAACCAACAATAACACAAATAACAACAACTACACCACCAACAACACCGTCAACAACAACACCAACAACAACATCAACACCAACAATAGCATCAACAACCACCACCAACAGCAACAACACTGACAACAACACCACCACCACCAACAACAACAACACCAACAACACAACCAACAAAAACCCTAATAACAACAACAACACCAACAACACCACCAACAACACCGTCAACAACACCACCAACAACAATACCATACCTTACTATACTACACCACACTATAGGTGGGCAGGAGTGTATGGACTGGCTTGTGTAAACCCTC
Organism: Corbicula japonica; assembly: GCA_038501625.1. NCBI lineage: Eukaryota > Metazoa > Mollusca > Bivalvia > Venerida > Cyrenidae > Corbicula > Corbicula japonica. Next base: position 3,293,359 of record JAZAYU010000053.1, read on the forward strand.
TAAAAAACTACAATAATAAATTAAGTGTAATTTATTGATTTCCTAACTTGGATTAAGAAACTTTTGTTCATGTGTGTGTGTTGGGTGTCATAAACTCCTGAATCACTCCCCAGTTTAAATGAAGCCCAGTTTTAAATGTGCTTAAATATGTCTGACTTCGAATAGTCGAGCGTTCTGTCGTTTCCGACTGGCTCTTGTTGACAAATCTCATTGCATTGGCCCATGACCACAACCCTGACTTTTTAACTTTAAATAATTCCTTTACTGCTTAGAGAACTTGACTTGTTTCTTTACACATAATTTTTTTAAGCAGCTGACTTCAAATTTCAGCTGAACTTTTCTGCTGACTATAAATAGGACATACACAATAACTTTTGGGTCAAGTATGATATGGGAACAAGTGTGTTTTAATGCATATAGACATTTTGTGTAGTTACAACAGCCTTAAATACATACAGAAGAAATATGTGTCTAAGGGCAAAGAACAAGGTTACCTGTTCAGAAAAATATCAAGTGAATACCTAAAGCGGCCGTCACACTATGACATTCTGGTCAACGTTCTCTAATCATGCTGGACCTTCGGTCTCACATGATATTGTTTTTATAGCCAACTCAAAAAACCTACAGATTGCATACTGTTATAATATTGCATATATCTATTGAGTAAAGGGTTATAATAGCCTTCTACACAATCTGCTAGTTTTATTCATTTTGTGCTTACATAGAAATTGGCCTGTGGAGTAAAATGGACAACCATACCATTCCTTCTTGTTGTAAAAGAAAAGTGAAGTCACAAAATTTAATGTAAAATCTCAAGTGTCATGGTACACATTTAGTGTGTCCTGGTATAAAACTGGAAACCCACACCATTCACATGGAAAACTTCCCGTAAAGATGACATAAGGCGGTGGTAGTCCAGTGATAGAGCACTCACTCTGGGATTGAGAGGTCCCCAGGTTCGAGCCCCAGTCTGGCCACTAATTTTCTTGAGCAATAAATTAAGCCTTCATTGCTTCTCTCCACCCAGGTGTATAAATGGGTACGGGAAAAAAAGCCAATGTTCCGTGGATGCTTTCTGCACCAACTGTTAACAGATGACTTCTATCCAGTGATCACAGAGTAAATGTGAAAGTTGGGAGAATATGTTTAATAATATTCCAGACTATAAACCTATACCTTTACCTTTACTTTAACATACTATCTACCAAGATCAAAATGTACTCCAAAACTACTGGGCCCAAGATCATAAAACTAAATCTGGAGATCAGTCTCAAATCTCAAGCATCTGATTGGCTGAAATGGCAACCAGTCGCCATTTCAGCCAATCAGATCCTTGAGATTTGAGACTGATCTCAAAACGTAGTTTTATGATCTTGGGCCCTGGAACTCTCTTGAGGATGACACATTTTCACAAGTGAAAACCGCATAAGTCATGGTGAGAGTTTTTCAGCAGATCAAATAAACAATTTGTAATCATGCATAACAAAACCCTTTTATAGTCAACAGCATTTTTCAGCCATAAACATTTATTGTGCCCATAATGACAAGAGGTTTCACTTTTAATTGCAAAAATAAAAAATAAATTTTTACAACATTTTGATGATTATCATTTCGAACAGTAGTACTTTGAGAACAGAATACAATGCTTGTTTTGTTATCCTGGGAACTTACGGGTAACATGATCCACTTTATTCAGAGGGTATCATGTCTATAACTTCCCCCCTACAGATTGCTCTATCATGCCATTATGAGCAATAAATTGCAAATTTTTCATCAATAAATAAAACCCATAAATAGCTCAACGATTCAGTTTACTTTGAAAAGGTTATTATGCTTTATGTTTGCAATCTGTCTTATCATATTCAATAAGTGTTTAAATTTAGAGTTGCTGTTGACAGACTTTCTATATTGGTTGTATTGTGGGAATTCATCAATAAAAAATGTCAAAAGAAAAACATAAACATGGTTAAATATTGAGCTCTCCCGGAACGTATTCTAACTGTGGGGCACGCAGCTTGATCCAACCATGAACTGCCTTTATCAACATTTAAGTTCAATGCCTCTATTAAAAGTGCACTAAACTGTTCCAACTTATTGACTTGCCATATAGATGCTATAAAGAAAGGGAAAAGTTAAAAAAGGAATTCAACATCATTTCTATTACTAACTCTAGAACAATCATTCAGTGATTATAATAGGGAGGATCTCAAGCTCTGCAACTGCTTCTAAGTGTCTAACTAGTACTCACACTATTGATGAAAAATAGCAGAAAAATCTCACCATTGGTAAGGCCTCGAAGCAGCGACCTATAATTTGTCCGATGCTCCTTGGAACATGTCCCTTAAACTTCAATGAAGCAATCACTGAAACTGATGAATACATCAGCCTGAACACATAAATTTTACCTTTCAGTCAATGAAAATTGTTTTTATCCCATGTGCAACCAGAGTAGATCCAGATCATCCTGTACATCCATGCTTTCTGATCCAGATCTATACTAGTTGCTTTGAGATTTTTTAGATTATTACCAACAAAGAAGTAAACAATGTAGATCCTGAACAGACTGCATGGATGTGCAGGGGATAAAAGTCATATCCCATGGAGTAATAGTTAACCATGCTTCGAATTCAAGCATTAAATTAAAGACATTACTCAGTTTATTTGTATTGGATGCTGATTTCTACATGTACACAATTTTTCATTCATTTATTAGGTTACTTTGTTCTATTGGGGTCGTTAATCTGAAGTCTGCACTTAACTGGTTCTAATTGTTGCAATTTCATGTGATTATTTTTTATAATTATATTGAATGTTATCATTTGACAGATTAATTGCTGACAAGGACAAACTTAGTTCAAAGCCGGACTATTTTCTTGTACTTTAACAAGCCTATATATTTCAGATAAAGTACATCAATTAAAGTTAATTTCAATCTCATTATTTTCAATGTCATCAGAGTTCAGTATTTATTTATTTATCACTACTACGGTTACTCTGTAGCAAATATCGTGTTTCAATATTTTGATTCCCTTATTATGCACAGAGTGCTGTTTTCTTTTCAAATTGACAAGGTCTGGTTTTACCCAACAATTTAATTAAAGGTTACCAAAAGATACAAGGAAAATAAACACTTGATTTTAAAGAGGCAGGCTCATGATAAATCAAACTTTGCACCAAAAGAAAACATTGTTGTACTTTACAGCTTTAAAATTTCTGTAGGCATTGAACATATTTCCTGGAAAATTATTTTACAATCCGTAATGTATGTTTTCAAAGGTTTAATGTCCTGTCCTACCTCCCTCAGGACACATTATACTGGTGTGGTCGAAGATGAGGGTTGATATATTGGTTGATTCAACCTGGCCCCAAGATCATTAAACTTAAAATGGAGACCAGTCTCAAATCTCAAGCATCTGATTGACTGGTCTCCATTTCACCCAATCAGATGTTAGAGATTTGAATTTTATGATAAAATTTTTAAATTATTAATTTGTAGTTATTTGGTTTCTTGACAGGGTAGGTGAGGATATATTTCCGGTCTAGGTGTAGTATTACTCCATGGGATACTGCTGGTGTTTCATGTGGGAACAGTGCAGAATCTACACTGTAGATTTAGATCAGCATGCACGTCGGTGCCGTATTATCAGGATCTACATTATTCACTTTCAAATTTTTCAGGTTATTTCTGACCAAGAAAAAAATGTGCCAGTTGGATCTACACTGGTCGCACATGAGATAAAGAATATATAGAGTAAACAGTTAAGATCATATTATGGAACAAAAATGTGACAATTTAAAGCCATGCCATCTGTTTGCTTGCAGGGATCAGATTCTGTAGAATATATTGTGGACTGTTTGGCAAGTGACTCCTCAGATCTACATCTACTGGCCGGCACACATAGGTAGCTTTCTTTCTTTTTACCAAACAAGGATAGAGTTCTGTTAGCATTTCCTAGCCAGCACAAATTTAGAAGAACATGTAAATTGAGTTTGCAAAGTTTTGTTTCTTTAAATATTGGTGAAGGGTGCATCAGAATAAAGTTGATTCCTATAAAAACCACCTTGGAATGGATGGACAACCCTGGAAATGTAAGAATGGAACAAGTTATGGGTTTTGTAAATTGATGTTAAAAACATTGTATTAAGCATGTTGGTGTTGTTTCAAATCATGTTTTGACATTCGATGTTTCAGTGGAGATCTGAGGATCGTAGAGTTGTTGGGTAAAGGTACCCCTCGGGTGCTAAGTAGTCTGCCAGGGGGACACAAGTCTACCGTCAGATGTTTACACTGGGATGCCAAGGTAGGTTTCAATGTTAGCTGGCTGCCAGTTAAAACCTGTATATCTATTGCAGATATCTCTTAACCATTTACTCCATATATACACAGCCATTATCCCTTTCCTGTACAGATACACCTTTATTGCTAGGGCACGGATGTGCCGGCTGATCTGGATCTACACTGGTCGCACATGCGTAAAAATGCCTATATATACAGGATGTGCCGGCTGATCTGGATCTAAACTGTTCGCCCTAGCAATAAAGGTGTGCCTATACAGGAATGGGTTAATTATGAGAGGGATTATATTACAGATTACTTCTTCTCTGACCTGTAGGTAATGTCAGATACAAAGTTCTTATAGTATCTGTGGGAAATCTTGGCAAACTGACGTCAAACCTCAATATGACCGGATTAACCTTTGTGTAACTACTTTCTTTGAATGTTGACTTACCTATTTTTGTACAAGGTCCATCTTTTTACAACTACTATCTTTTGGAAATCAGAGATGATAGACCAGAAAACAAGCCTTGACTGACACAAAAAAGAGAATAAATTACATTGCTTGTGTCAAGAGAACTAATTGCCTGCTTTATTAAACTGAAACCAATGAAAGCATTATTCTGTTGGTTTTTTTTTTCTTAATATACTGGTAAGTAAGTCTATTCCTATAAAATATCTTCCTAAACTGGGTCAATTGAACTTTGGTTATACTGTTGATTTGTATTCAAAATAGTAGCTAAATATTTTATATTCGTATTAAAAGAAGCAGTGCAAAAGTCTGATAAAAACTGTAGTGTATATGCCTTAAATTTGGCTAAAAGGTGTTGTACAAATGCTTACAATTATTTGTATATTTGCATATTCAAGACGAAATCCATAGAAATGTTATTTTAGTTACTTCACTTTTTCTGTCCGTTTTAGCCATGCTATGTTTCTCATCTACAGCAATCTACTCTAGAAATCACTGTGTTAACCGTTACTCCATATACGATGTATACTGGTTTTATCAAATGTGCAAATAGCTGAAGATCCAGTTCAGCCATCTGTGCACCGATGCTTCCTGTTCATAAATAACCTGATGGATCTAAAACCAAAAAGTGTTAATCCTAAGCTCAGACTGCACTAATGTGCTGGCTGATCTGAATCTATAATGTTCGCCCATGCAATAAAAGTTGTATCTAGGGTAAAGGGTTATTAAAGTGACCTGGTGTTTGCTTGTTGTTTCAGAGTAAGAGCCTGGTGACAGGTGGTGAAGATGCCATGTTATGTCTGTGGTCCACTCAGTCCCAAACAGTCTCAACTGACAAGGTATGTATGAGTGCACGTCTCTGTATTTCAAACTTTTTTCTATATACCAGGTATATAGAAAGAAAGAATAAGGATAAAGGAAGAGTCATTATTATACCCCCACAAACGAAGTTTGAGGGAGTATATAGGAGTGAGCTTGTCGGTCTGTCTGTCGGTCAAATTCTTCATTTCCGGATGATAACTCGTGAAAGATTTAAATAGTTTTGGTACATAGTTGTAACATCATAAGATACAGGTCAAGTTCGATTTTGGGTCTGGTGGTGTCGGTGTCAATGTCACTGTTACTAAACATAGAAAAATGCTTTCCAGACAATAACTCATGAAAGGCATCAACTATTTTAAAAATGTTTGGTACACAGGTGTAACATCACAAGATACAGGTCAAGTTCGACTTTGAAGCTGGTGGGGTCAATGTCAAGGTCAGTATTACTAAAAATAGAAAAATGGTTTTTACTCAAGAAATACTTTACAGATTAAATCCTTTTTTGGGACATAGATGTAACATCAGAAGATACAGGTCGAATTCGTCTTTGGGGCCTGTGGGGTCAATGTCAAGGTCACTGTTACTTAAAATATAAAAATTGTTTTTGGACGATAACTCATGAAATACTTCATAGATTTAATTATTTTTTGGGAAACAGATGTAACATAGCAAGATACAGGTTAGGTTTGACTTTGGGGCCTGTGGTTTCACTGTTATTTAAACTTCAAAACTTCATTTCCACTCAGTAACTATAGCTTGGAATGAGATTCTTGAATGAAATTTGGTGTATTGGTGGTTTTTGTGAAGACGACTTTCGCGATTCTAAGTAAGGCCTGTGGGGTCAAGGTTACTGTTACTAAAAATAGAAAAAAATGTTTATGCTCAATAACTTTAGGTCGGAACGAGATATTGTGATGAAAATTGCTATATAGGTACTTGGTATTGAAATTGGGTTTGAGGGGTCAATGTCACTGTTCACTGTTACTAAAAATAGAAAAAAATGGTTTCTTGATGATTTCTCAATTGAAGGCTTGACATATATAAACAAATTTTGGCACACAGATGTTAGATAAAAGATAAGTAAAGGTCACACTTTTAAAATTTATCGCTTATGACAACAAAGTCATAATGATGCCAAATTATTTAGGTCAAGGTCACATTTGTAGAGTTATGCCCCTTTTTGCACTTGGATTTTGTCACAAAAAAATAGTTGGTTATAATGTTGCCATTTCTTAATATTTCTTTAGCAAACTTTCAAATCATATTGTCTATGACTATGCAGTCATGATGGTGCCAAAATCTTTAGATTAGTACATGTATCACATTTATCTGAGTTATGCCCCTTTATGTAAATGGATTTTTTATTCTGACAAAGCACCAGAGCGCGACACAAGTGTTCACCTAAACACCCATCTAGTTCATGTTAACATTTTAAAACAAGAAAATATTTGTATTTTGCAGAGTAAACTGAAAGCAAAGAAGTCAATTTCGAGTAGACACAATCCGTATTGATTTGTTGCGATAACAGAGGATTTCATTGTAAGACAACTGGTTGAAACTTGGTCTGTTTTCCTGAAGGTCATAGGAAATCTGCAGCTGATATCCAAGCTTATTATACCAGCACCTGGGGACACCTCGTATACATCAGTTGTTCATACAAAGCCAAGCAAATCAAAAGTAACTGTTGTGATCAGAACATTCCTAGAAAAAGGCTGCACATCTCTACTAGCAAATCAGTACAATGTAAGCAAGTGTCAAGGAAATTGATGAGATGACTGTTGTAGGAATAAAGCTGAAGAAGACCAAAGGTGTCTTTGCACTGCTGGAAGTGCTTAACGATGAATGACTTAATTGAAAATGTGACCATTTATTCACCTACGACAATATTTTATTAGGATATGAATTATTGAGTAAAATGTTGTTGAAGATCCTGATCTGACTGGAAGGATACCCAGGGTGATCCAAGCTCTTGCAGGCCCTGATCTGACTGCATGGATACCCAGGGTGATCCAATCTCTTGCAGACCCTGATCTGACTGCATGGATACCCATGGTAATCCAAGCTCTTGCAGACCCTGATCAGACTGCCGAGATACCCATGGTGATCTAAGCTCTTGAAGACTGTGATCTGATTATGGGGATACCCATGGTGATCCAAGCTCTTGAAGACTATGATCTGACTGGGGATACCCATGGTGATCCAAGCTCTTGATCCGAGTTCATTGCAGACCCTGACCAGACTGCAGGGATACCCAGGGTGATCCATGCAACCTGACTGCTGTGATATCCAGGGTGCTACAAGTCTACATTTGTTTCTCATATGAAATTACTTGTTTTTCTTGTTTGGTGATGCATTTCACTTACATTGGCACACGTTGGTTTGAAAAAGAGTACATTATCAACACTAATTTAACAACAGCCATTGAAATTTTGCAATATGTTTTCCAATATTTCTTCAACAAGTTTGAATATTTAAGTGAGAATATTAGAATTGAATAAGTTGTGTTTATCTTGGTATGAAAAACATAGGGGCAGGTGCTTGTCAAGGCTACATGTACTTTAACCCTTTCCTCCATATATACACATTTTTACGCATGTGTGACCAGTGTAGATCCAGATCAGCCGGTATGTCCATGCCGTCTGATCAGGATCTGCACTGGTCGCATTTTAAACATATAACCAAACAAATAAAAAAGCTAACATTTTAGATCCTGATCAGATGGCACGTATGTGCCAGCTGATCTGGATCTACACTGGTTGCACATGTGTAAAAATGTGTATATATGGAGGAAAGGGTTAAGTCTTTTAGTAGCTACAAAAAGAAGACTTGGGTTGTGTTTCTTTAGACTTTGATTAGAATTGTTAGTTGATAAGATTCTTGTGATGGTAACACCAATCGGTTTACTTCTTGATAAGGCATTATAGAGTCAGATGTCTTATTCCAGAATCATTTTTTAACCCTTTCCTCCAAGTATATGAATTTTATTACATGTGCAAACAGTGTAGATCCAGATCAGCCAGCACATCCATGCCAAATGATCAGGATCTGCACTGATTGCATTTTGGAAATAACCTTATAAATCAAAAAGGAAACAATGTAGATCCAGATCAGACTGCACACTTTTGCTAGCTGATCTGGTTCTACACTGTTCACCCACGCCATAAAGGTGTATTTATGGAGGAAAGGGTTAAACAAAGATAAGACATTATGTTTTACGTGAAAGTCAGCAATATTGGATTATTTTATATGGTATGATTTTTTATCATAAAATGTTTCTGATTTTAGAAGATGAAATATAAACACATTGATTATATTTTGCATTTCTTTTACTAAAAATTATGTTATTATATACATTGTTTGCTCGCAGAAGTATTTTAAAAAAGAGAAAGTCTAAAGAACAATTTATTGTTGGATATGTGTTATTGCAACACATCAAAGGCATTATATCGTCAGTGTAAAACTAAAACCACAAATAAGACTTTTAATTTTTATGAACTTTTATTTCAACTTCATTTTCAGAATTCTGAGCTCCATGTTCTGTAAAAATCCTGGACAATATATCCAATCATATTACATGTATATGTGATTTATCATCAGGTGGCGAAATGTTGTATTTGAATTGGCCAGATATTTTTTACTTCGAAAACCCCATATCTTAATGCATGTTGGGGGCACAGTTGTGAGCCAAAGAGCTAGCCACTCAAAGTTTAGCCCAATGATTTATATCTTTAAACTTAATTTATTTGTAAAGTGCATGATATCCCACTTTGTGATTGAAACATGACACAGCACTTACTCTTTACAACACACAGTTATGTTTTTTTCATTCTGTTGAAAAGTACTATGATTTGTGATACATAGTTTTTGTTCTACAGTGACAATATTTTCTATGTATACAAATGTCTAAAGGCTTTCTGTGTCAGAAAAAGAAATAAAATTGAAGTCCAAATAATTGTATTTTCATCCATTTTTGTGTCACCTGTGATAGCAGGTAGACACATAGGGTTCCTATAGTCCAGCCGCTGCAGCGGTGACGGCATTTGGTAGTCCCCTAACTTTAACATGAAACTTAATACTGCATATTACTTTTAAAGTACTTGTACTATTCACTTGCTTAAACAAAGCAATTAGTGACAAGAATGATAACTCCTGTTTGACTATTTTTTTGAGTTATGCCCCTTTCAAATGCAACTTTAACATGAAGCTAAATGTTGCCTTTAACTTTGAATGTACTTGTCTTATTCACTTATTACTTGGAATATATTATCTGCACATTCAAAGACATTGGTGACAACAAGAATGATAACTCCTGTTAAACTTTTTGAGTTATGCCCCATTCAAATGCAACTTTAATATGAATGACTTAAATATATTTGGGTTTAATTGCATGTGCAAACTGTAGTGATCATTAAAGGTAGATCCATGGATAACATCCATATTCCATGGAGCAAAGGGTTAATTTTATATATTTTTTTAATGATGCATATGGACCATGTGTTTCAATACAAAGATATTCTATACAGATTTAGAGTTGTCTGACTACACTGCACAGCTTAACAGCATAAGGATGGGAACACTGCTGGATACATACACCCTTTCCTCCATAGATACACCTTTATTGCATGGGCAAACAGTTTAGATCTAGATCAGCCAGCACATCTGTGCCATCTGATCAGGATCTAAACTGTTTGCTTTTTGATTCATTAGGTTATTTCTGACAAAAATGCAAGCAGTGCAGATCCTGATCAGACAGCATGGATGTGCTGGCTGATCTGGATCTACACTGGTCGCACATGCATAAAAATGTGTTTATGTGGAGGAAAGGGTTAAATGACTACAAGTTGCCACACATGTACCGTCAACATTCCAAATGGTGAAAACACCATTGATTTAAATGCATTAAAATATGCCTTTGCTGATGAACTAGGGTAACCCGAGGTCAAGGATCACAAATCAGGAAATAATAGAATCTCATGAACTCTACAATGATTATTCTGGCACTGAAGGTCTCTCTGATGCCTTAAAGCAGGGTTAGTACAACTACAATGGGCAGGCTAGAAGGGAGTTGGTTAGACATGGCTCTGTTACTGTAAATTGATATCCTGGTTGTAGCTAATTTCCCAACTGGTGTCCAGTGCTAGTTAACCCTTTCCTCCATAGATACCAATCCCTTTCCTCCATGCATTTTTACGCATGTGGGACCAGTGTAGATCCAGATCAACCGGCACATCCATGCCGTCTGATCAGGATCTGCACTGGTTGCATTTTGGTCAGAAATAACCTAATGAATCAAAAAGCAAACAGTTTAGATCCTGATCAGATGGCACGGATGTGCCGGCTGATCTGGATCTAAACTGTTTGCCCAGGCAATAAAGGTGTATCTATGGAGGAAAGGGTTAATTTGCTAGCAGTTCCAGACTAAACAGGATGCTGGAGAGAAACTACACCTGATGTCAGACATAAGCTCAACTGGAAATAAATTGTTCCATCCATTCAATATGGGAACTTGGTTGACTGTAACCTTTAAATATGAAATCTTGACCTTTACCAGGAACCTTTACATGATGAGAATAGAAAGTATAAGTGCAAACAGAATATGCTATTGTTCATCAGTCGGAGAACGCTGATAAATAGATCTATTAAAACAATAGAAGTATGCAACTTTAAGATTTTCATAAATACACTGAAATATAATCCAACATATTTTAAAAGCAAAATATTGCCCATTGAAAAAATATTAGTCAGCATGGTCAGTTGAATTCACAATAATATTCATTGTACCTGTAGCTTGTGATGAAGAATAAAAGCAGGTAAACAACTACTTGCTTCCTGGCTCTGACCAATTTACAAGAGAAATTTCATGGTTACAAAAAGTTAAATTGATACCACAAATCATTTTGAAGTAAGAGGTCTTCAAAGCTAAATAATACATCCAGTATATTAACAATATATTTGTCTCTGATAATTCACAAGAGCTTCAACTCCAATGCCCATTGTTTGTAAACAAATGCTTTGACCACAGTATTGAATAGTAAATGACAAAAAAAAAATATTTCAATGAATAAGCTAAGAAAAACCACCTTGACCACGGTTATGAATTGGAAAGGACAAAAAATAATGAATGAATAAGAAAAAAATATTTGCGTCCCTGGGTGGGCTTGAACCACCAACCTTTCGGTTAACAGCCGAACGCGCTAACCGATTGCGCCACAGAGACAGCTGTTTAGATGTGGATTAATGTTGGTAGAAAAGTTAAGGATTTCAGTGAAAATTGATGCACGAGTAAAATGACTAATATGAGTAGTTGATTAGTTTTGACATGTAACACTTTAGAATGGGTTTTTATCTGTTGATCTGCTCATTTGCTGTTACAGTATATGCAATATGTCTTAGTGGGTATAAATCCTCTACATGTGTCAAAATAGCATCGCATTTTCAAGAAGCATTAGACTAGATCTACATAGTTATTTACTGGCATGTAATTAAACAAGTAAAAACGAAGTGACACAATCGTTTTTAACGTTCAATTACATGTAATTTACTGTTCACAAGCCTGTGCCGATGCCGTTACCCGTTCTAATATATCTTTAAATGCCCCACGAGTCGTTATAACAACAATGTGACGTATCATCACGTGGTTATGACCTAGCCTGTACTCATTCAGGTTAGCGGAACTGGCGAATTACTGCGCGATAATGGATTTTTGTGTATTGAAAAGTGTGTATTGAGGTCAATTAATATATCGCTTGCAGTCTTTTAATGTGTTAGTTCTTAACATCTTGTTGGATATTATACCGAAAGGATTGTTTAAGAAACAAACAATTTTCCTATCTCCGTCGGCATACAAATATTTACCAACGTTAATGTATGCACTTATTTTTGCGGATGCACAATTTTTAACCAGGTGCTCAATTACAGTATTTTGACAGGAAAATGGCGGAGTGTGAACCGTGAGCGGTATACATCAGATCATTTAATTCTTGTTTACTGTGTAAACTGAGATACGATGTAGCCCCTTCTGTGATGTAAGAAATGAAGGGACTACCACGTGTTATTTTCGATACGTAATGGGCTGCGCAAGTACAAAGTTGGAGCCCGAGGCGCCCCCAAGCCACTTAGTGGAGACGGTCTACGGCGGGCAGAGGCATGGGACTAGAACAGGACCGAATGGGGTGGCATATACTAATGCCAGGAACCAACAGGTTCATTCAAAGGGGAAGGGTGTTCAACCTCCGCCAGATGGGGGACAGCCCAAAACTAATAAAAAGGTGAGAACGTGTTATTTATTAGTAAGCTGAAACTTTTCAGACTGTTTCCTTATTCTGAAATACGGTATTATGTGCTTAAATTCTTTGGTTTGGCAAGTTATCATGTGTCACAAAATAGAATCATTTTGCAATATGTCTTAAATTGTGTTTGATTTCAAGACTTTCCACAGAGCTAGTATACAAATAAATGTGTCAATAGATTCACCTCTAGACTCTAAATAGGTATTGTTTTCACACTTTACACAGGCTTGTGGGTTTTATTATTTAACAATGAATTTCAGTTTGCAAAATGTTGGTCCACATTTTTCTGTAGTGCATCTGGTGTTAAAAAAGGGGGGTTACTGTGCATTATGATTTGTCAACAAATTGTGAATGTGAATGGAAGACTGGAACTGTTGAATTTATAACTGAGCTTTATCCTTAAAACTTTTATCATTAATAATCCTAAAGTTCTAAAAATCTGGAAATATATTCATAATTTTTTGTGATGATTTATTACAATCTGTAGATTTCCTAACATATGTTCAGATTCTGTAAATTTTGAAGATACTCTGTAAATGTACCAAAATCCTAGATTTTATGTTTTTATGACATGTTGTTGTACATACTTAACTGTCAACTTATTTTTCCATTAATAAATATTAAAATGGATGCTTGAACATGTTTGGCTACATCAAACATATTAAGTTATGATTATGCTGATGGGATGAAATTTGTTATTGTACAGTGGAGCTCCGCTATATCGCAATCCGCTATATCGCTAAGTCCAATATAATGTTTTTGAACTTGAATCATTCTGTTAACCCTTTACTCCATATATACATGCTTTAACGATTATGCTACCATTGTAGATCCAGATCAGCTGGCACGTATACAGTGTGCTTTTTGATTTATATAAAATGTTTTTCAAATGAAGAACAGTACAGATCCTGATCAAACAGTACACGTGACTTGTGCCAGCTGATCTGGATCTTCAATGGTCACATACACATAAAAGGTGTTTATATGGTGGAAAGTGTTAATCCATGTATACACCTTTATTACATTGGTGAACAGTGTAGATCCAGATCAGATGGCACAAATATGCTGGCTGATCTCGATCAAATTTGTTCACCCATGCAATAAAAGACAAATACTTGTACAGATGTACAATCATGGTTTTGCAGAAAATTACTTGACTAAATAGAAACCAGTGTTCTGTTTGCAGATTATTGAGGGGGCTGACATGACTGAAGTGGTTAATAGTTAGAGGTTTAATCTGATTTTCAGTACTTTAAGTTATGAATTCTAAGAACAGTATAAGGATGAGTTTGAATATTAGCAAATAGTGGATTGTACTGATCTTTGAAGAAAATAGTACAAGCATTGTATTACATTGCAGGTTAAGAAATACAGGGACAAGTTTGATCCTCGAGTGACTGCAAAATATGATATCAAGGCACTGATAGGGCGTGGAAGTTTCAGTCGTGTAGTACGGGTGGAGAATAGACTCACAAGGCAACCATATGCCATTAAAATGATTGACAGAGTGCAAGGGAAGGATGTTTTTGAATCAGAATTAAAGGTACTCAGACGGGTAAAACATCAGTACATAATTCAGCTTGTGGAAGTATTTGAAACAAAGGATAAAGTGTACATGGTTATGGAATTAGCGACAGGAGGAGAGCTTTTCGACAGGATTATTGCTAAAGGCAGTTTTACTGAACGTGATGCTACACGGGTGTTACAAATGGTTTTAGATGGTGTGGATTATTTACATGGATTGGGCATTGCCCATAGGGATCTAAAACCTGAAAACTTGCTCTACTATCATCCGGGTCATGATTCCAAAATTATGATAACTGATTTCGGGCTTAGTGCTACTATTAAGGGAGAGAATATGATGCGGACTACATGTGGTACACCAGAGTACATTGCCCCGGAAATATTGGCTCGGAAGCCCTACACATGTCAGGTGGACATGTGGGCAGTCGGGGTAATCACTTACATTCTCCTCAGTGGTACTATGCCTTTTGACGATGAGAACCGGACAAGACTGTATAGGCTGATCCTGAAGGCCAAATACAGCTATGCAGGAGAGGTAGTGTATTTATTGTATTATTGGGATATACCTTTACTCCATAGGATATGGCTGTTGTCAATGGGCAACAGTGTAGATCCAGATCTGCTGGCACATCTGTGCCATCTGATCAATATCTAAACTGTTCGCATTTTGTTGTTTCTGACCAGTAAGCAAACAGCAGATTCTCATCAGATGGCTCAAATGTGCGCACATGGGTTTAAATGTGTACTATGTATGAAGTAAAGGGATATACATGCTGTTCAGATGAGTATTTACAAAGCATTTTAAGCAGGGTTGGCAAAATGCCGGCAAATGTGAGTATTTTCCATGCCAGCGGTATTTACCGGTATTTACCGGCAAATACTGGCAAATACTGGTCGGTTGGATTGACCAGTCTTGAATTTATACAAATATACCTATTATCAGAATCATATATATAATTTTAAGTTTAAACATCAACTGCCATTATATTTATAATTAAGTTTAACACTTTTATCAGTTATCCATAATAAATAAATATTTAAGTACTGAAAAAGTGGTCATTTAAATTGACCACCCATGGAATTTATGCAATACAATGTATTCCTTATAGCAAGCATTTGGACAACTTCAAAATTCAATTATTAACAATAATGGATTCAGAATTTAAGAGGGTTAATTTTAATTATAAACAAGTAATGTACACAACTTAAATACATATACATGAATACAATAACAAATAAGGTTAGATCCAAAGAAGCCTCTATCTACCAGTCAATCTCTACTTCCCCCCTAAGATATCTGTAACAGAACACCAGTTTGGCAGCTTTCTGTAGTTACACCAATACACAACCATTTACTTGCACCTAGAAGAATCCTATTCATGACACTCTGCTGTTGCCTTTGTTGCCCCTGGCTATTACAGCTCCATGTATGAAACATGTTGTTTTAATAGTCTAGACCTTATGGCCTTGCTTGTTAAGTATCACAGCCATGTGAACAGGTGGATCAGCATTAATTTCTCACCTGCTGTATTTTTATGTTCTAAGTAAAAAAAGACAGTTCTTTAAGATTTATTTTTACTGAAAGTGCTTAAAGTCATCACCTGATATGAAATTTAATGAAAATTCCTGAGCAATTTAATTATTATTATGATTATACATTAATAACAGTCAACTAAGTTAAGATTTCTGCAGTATTTTAAGGCAAGAAAACTCATCTGAATAGTATTTGCCAGTATTTTCCAGTATTTGCCACTTTGGGGAGTATTTTCCAGGACGGTAAATACCGGTAAATACCACCGGTAAATACCAGGGGTGGTATTTACCGCCCAACCCTGATTTTAAGTGAGGTTTTACTAAACAGTATTCCACACAAATCTTTTATGAATTTGTGAGTTATCAATCTCTGATGAACAAGTACTTGAACAGGTTACCAAAATAAAAACAAATAACAGTTTGACAGTTGTTCATGTACAAAGTAAGATTTGATGTTCTGATATTTGTTTTAAGCTCCAGTCATATTTAAGCATACTTCATATTAACTGAGTTATATACAGGTTTGGGAATAGTAGACTCCTAGCCAAATTTGGAATTTGTTTTCACATGGTCAAAATTAGAAATTAAATCTGGTCAGTAAAACATCCTGATCTCCAGTCATTACTTGGAAAGTTGGGATCTTTTAATGTTGGTGAAAGCAGTTCTTCATCCAGGATGGGACAGGCAGGTTTTATTTCAAAACCAAACTGATGTCCGTAACAAAAATTACATTGTGTCGGTCACTATGCTCACCAAGCACATCCTTAAAATATTGTTTTCAGTTTTCTGATCGACTAATTAAAATTTGTGGTCTCATTATTTTTTACCTATAAAGCCTTTTTTTTAATGCACACTCTTTTATATAATAATGTATGTAAAATCCCAAAATTCTTGTTAGGGAAACTGCAAACAAAAATTGTTATGGTTGACCCTACTAAATCAAAAAATATTTTTTGGATTTTACAACATTATTTTGGAATTGTTCCTAGTCTCATTTTTTGAAAAGTAGGTCTAAATTTTTAACACATCAGACTCCTAGAAAATGGCCTGCCATGGGTAGTATAGACCATTTAAAGGTTCTATCTCATCTTGATTTTTTTTAATCATAAAGATTTCCCAAAAATTAATTTTTACATTTGAATTTTAAATTTCTGCTTAGAAGCAGTATCATACTATCCTCTACCCTAGCAACCATCCCTGATATGCCTTGTTACTCTTATTGTACAGTAAATTAGGTCTTTGCCCAAGATCATAAAACTAAATCTGGAGATCAGTCTCAAATCTGGAGCATCTGATTGGCTGAAATGGCGACCAGTCGCCATTTCAGCCAAACAGATCCTTTAGATTTGAGACTGATATCAAATCTTAGTTTTATGATCTCGGGCCCTGGTCATCATTTTTAACAAATATTTAACTATTGAGTGATCTGCAAAGGATTTTCATAAAACATTCTGTAATCAATATCAGCTCTATGTTCTTTCCTTAACAAGTTGTTTTCTTCCAAATCTGTTGTTCTGTCCTGACATCCTTATTAATAAGCTATAGAGTTGGCTTTATGTAAGTTGTAAAAATCATTTCTCTTGTTAATTAATCATATTCATGACATTTTGGATTTATATTGATTTTAACTTTTAAAAATTTTGGGACTAGAGTACCAAGAAGATATTCTTTTAAAGCCAAACTGCATACAGTAAACTGTTGTCACCAAAATAAAATGGCAATCTTGAATTAGCATAATTATACAATAATAAAAAGTGTAAGCATTGCATGTCTGGGACTGGGAGTGGCTGCTGTAACTAGGTAGACTGTATGTGTATGTAGTGTTGAGCAATATTGTTTTGGCAGATTTTGTTTACACTCATTCACTCTATCATAAACGTTTCTGGTTGTTAGATTGAGAAATTAATTGTTTGTAGGAGGATGTAGGCACTACTCTGATTAATGCTGGTTCTTGGAACCTAGCAGGTGCTCTTCAAATTGTTCTGTTTCCACACTGCAATAATCTGTCTAGGTTACTCCACAGCTACAGTTTTCTTTGTGTTTTGCATCTGCTCGCTTTGATCTTGTACATTTAAAAGGTAAAAAGGTGCTTGTGTAAGTGGTTTGAAACCTGTTAAAGAGCTTTGCATTTTAACATCGAAATTAGAAATGCACAACTGTTGTGGTTTATAGCTCTTTGTAGTTTAAGTAATTTATTTATATATAATGATGATCTAGTCAGTCAATCTTCACCAGCCATTGTCGTCATTTGTGAAATATATATCACAAGGTTTCACCAATGGTGTTCATAAGGAATGTGTTCCCAGTGTCATTGTCTTGAATGTTTTTTCTCACAGTCTTACATGAATTACTTATTAACCAAAATTTTGCCACATCATTACCTATTAAATTAGTGGGAGGTAGTAATTTTGATCTACTTTATACTTGTTCAAGGGGATATCATAACATTACATGACATATTAAATATGTTTTAAATATTTCTGTATGACCTACATGCCCCAGTTATTGTTCTTATAGTTTTAAGAATTGAATGAATGACTTGCCGTTGTCTGTTTGACTGATTTTTTAGTTAATAGATCTTAAGATACTGTGAACTGTGACGGCATAATGTTTAAAATAACACATGTATGGTAGTCCCATGGACTGTTAAAACTGCCAATGCTACAGCTGTCTTCCTTTTCAGTCTCAGAAACGCAACTTCATTACTTTGTATAGTCTTAAAGGTGCATAAATAACTGTACTAGAGACTGTTTTGCATCCTGATTATTTCCATTATACATTATGGTAGATAAGTTGAAGAGCACAGGAGAGACACCTCAGAAGACATTTTTTAACATGTTGTTAATGTGCCAGAGCAGTTTGTTTTGCAAACTGTAAGGGCTGGCTCTGTCCACCCAAAGCAATCTAAATTGTCAGTTTCCATATTGTCCTTAACAGCAGCAAGCTCTGATATGAATAGCTTGTATGCTAAGATTCATTCTAATTACCTTAAAAGTTACTGATGCACTGCTTCCGCCATCAGTAAGAAAATTGCAGTGTTCTGCAGCTTGGAACTTTGCTAACAAAAAACATGATTAATGTAAGTCAAAACATTTTTAAACGACCTTCTTTGAGTTGTCACAGTGATCAGATAAAATTTATGCAAATTAGACTTCAATTCTTTTATTTAAATGCCAACATTTTACTATATGTCATCTATTAATACTTTAAATTACCCATCAGTGACAACAAGTACAGATCATTTCTGATTTTAATAAACTTGTTTGTTTTTCAAATTTTGTCTTGTATGCATGTCTGCTATTAATTTTTACAATTAACTGTAAAACGCTTGTGAATTTGTAACAGTTTATGGAGCACCTTATGGATCAGTCATTCTTTCACTTTTCACAACCAACAATTTGTACCATGTCTGACGGTTCCCACTGGGAGTCTGACACTTTACAGCCAGCTACATGGTTTGACCGTCTACACTAAATAGTTGTTAACATTAAGACATACTTTGTTATTTATGATGTTTCTCAGTTTTTATTAATGATGTTTCTCAGTTTTTATTTATAATGGTGTTTCTCAGTTTTTATTTATGGTGTTTCTCAGTTTTTATTTACGGTGTTTCTCAGTTTTTATTTATGGTGTTTCTCAGTTTTTATCGGACGAGAGTCTCTAAACCTTGAGATAGTCAAAACAAACTTTGACTTTTTCATAATTTACCTTAGTGATGATCTTGCATTTTGTGTTGAATTTCATTGTAAATGTCTCGGGTTGTCCTGTGCCAGGTAGAGATTATTTCAGTAGTTGGCAGTGAATTGACATTTTCATTGTGTACGATGCTAAAAGTCAGTCATTTTGTTCTCCTTGAAGTTCTATGGAACTTCTGAACTAAAAACTTCAAAGGAGTATATTTTATTAAATATTAATCACTATTTCTTAGAGCAAATATTAAATTTTAGTTTAGATTATAATCTACCATTGGAATTGTGTGCTACAAACACTTGCGTGACTGATTGGAATAGGATTATTTGCTCTTGGTTGAAACTCATTGTCATTGCAATGTATAGGAAGTATGTAAATAATCGGATTATTTGCCATTCAAAGTATTTGAAATTTGGAAAAGAGTCAAGAGACATTGTAATGAAATTGTCAGAATTCAATACTTTTATCCGACACATAAAAATGTTTACCACGCTAAACAACATATTGAAGCTTTCAAGTGTTTAATTTGGAAAGGGTTTAAATTTTAAATTAACTGAAAATTGTGAGAGCTGGCAGCATAACATAATCACCTCTGAAGTTTTCAATAAAGTGACGTTAAAGTCGTCTATGAACCTAGAACAGTATACAGGCCTTTCATTATCTACTACAGTAAACACGTTATGATAGAGAAGGTTCAGGGCTCCCTCCCCTAGTGGCCAAGCAACTGTATTCTTGTTAGTCTGATGAAATTTTTAGGTTTTTATAAGGTTTTTAGGTCAGTACAATGGAAGTTTAAGAGCATTATTAAAGTTCTGCATACCAATGCACGGTCAGAAGTGGACTAAACAAACAAGTTTTTAGTATCACTAAAAAGATCTTTTTTAACCATTTCCTCAATACATATGCCTTTTATGCGAATGCAACCAGTGAAGATCCAGATCAGCCAGCACATCCATTCCATCTGATCCGGATCTGCACTGTTCGTGTTTAGATGTATTAGGTTATTTCTGACTTCACACTCTTTTCTTGGAGTAAAAACATAAAATGGTTTAAACATGATGTTAGTTGTTAAAATTAGGTATATAATAATGGTTGTTCTTTCCACATTTTAGCCAAGGTTATATATAATAATTTAAAAATACAAGTAGTTATTTTTCTGTATGATTCAGTTATAAGATTCATGTATATAATGTATATATGAAAATGTGAGGAATTTTTTGAAAAAGTTCATGCACTTCTTGGCTACTGGCTGAAACATTCTTGGCAGAAAAAAACAATCTTAATTACTCTAACAGGTAGAAAATACTCTATACTTGTTGTGAATGATGAAACTAAAATTTATTCTTTAACTTTGAAATTATGGTCATATACATCTCACGGAAGTTCATTGTTTACTAGATTTTATTAGAAGCATTATTCCTAATGAACAAGATATAAAATAGACTTTTAGGATTTTAGGATTTGAATGTTACTCTAGTCGCGCCCAACCAATTATGCATATGGACTGTTTTTGCTTTATGGCCGAATGCTTCCAGTCGTACACAATTGAGCTAGGAATACAAACAATGTGGAAAGTCTTTCTTCTGTTTTGATACCAGCGACAAGAATCTTGGTCATCCAAATTGCACATCCATGTAGTTTAAAGTGTTCCCATTGAGATTCATTAGGTTATTTTTTAGAAGCAAAATGTAAAGTTTAGATCCTGATCAGACCAGACTGTGCTGGCTGATCTGGAACTCTGCTGGTCATACATGGATTATATGCTGTTATCGTGGAGTCGATGTAAATCCAGATCACAGTTTAATCAGTGACAATCTTCAAACGTTTACAAACTATACAACTCCTATGAAGATCAATGGTCGCTGAAAATAGAATAAGTGATTATCTTTTGTGTGTGTTTCTGTTTGCTACATATAAAGATATCTAATCCTACATCATCAGGCCAAACAACACCCTGTAGTCCAACAAACAATTAAATTACTGTGCAATTTCCTTCTACAGTTTGTCAACCAGTTCCAGTTATGAACCAGTTCTGGTTAACTTTTTATTTCCTATCATAAATTCATATGGTAGAAATATTTCAGTAGAATGAAAATGATAGTTGAGTTGCAATGAATAGCATTTGAACTGAACATTGACAAACCCTAACTTTTGATCTACTGTTTACTTCTGGACAAGCACCGCATCGACAAAAACTATTGCATACGCTCATGTGCAAAATTTGGCAACATGTAGTAGTTAAGCTTGACATTCATCACAAACACTAAACTTAAATGGCCCAAGTGGTTGAAATTTAAGTCAATAATTGCTACATTTGTGAAAGTAAACACATGCAGAGACTAAAATAATTGCAACATATTTTTGGGAAGACATTGTGCATACTGTAAAACAAAAAACAAAATTCAGATTATTGCTTTAAATATATTTGTCCACAATGGATAAAAAGATTAACCAGAACTAGTTGACAAACTGTTTAAACCAGTGAAAAAAAAGTACGGCACATCAAAGTTCATCTGTCAGTGTGGGAGTTTTTATTGCATTTGCTAATTAGAACCAAAAACCTGTTTAAATATTTCAGACTCTCAGGGTCTCTAGGGTGACTAGGATGTCATTGCTTTTAAAATATTTAAATGTTGTGTTTCAGGCTCTGATTAACAAATGCATTGAAAATTGCATGACTGTCTACTTATCCATAATGTATATCAGAGTGTCTAATCACATAGTATTAGAACCAGTTTTTGAGCAAAGAATTCTAAAATTTTGGGAAAAGGGTCATTGCCCTTAAAATTAAGAAATAACATTGTTTTAGTTGAAATTCAGAAATGTGCTCACTTAAAGTCAGTTTTTTTTAACTATTCATTAATATTAGGTATAACTTTTAGTTTATCAGGTTTTTCTCAGTGACAGTCTGTATGTGATCAGGGGGCAAAAACAATGTGGTGAGATTTGGTAACAAATTAGTCTGTAATATGTTTTATGGGATCATACTTTAAGGCTTTAGGAAAGGGCCGAGTATTGCCCAAAAAATCAGCAAAAATAAGACCAATAAGATCAGTGGAACAATTTTCAAGACAATGATTACTGCCTGTCTGACAAATCCTGTTCAAAATAACTTGTGGTTTAGTGAAAATCCTCTTTATTTCTCTCCTGCTTGCAAAATGGCACTAAAACACTAAATGCTGTAATAACTATGTTTTCACGGTTAATATTTCTTTGTGTTGTGAAGTGGCTCCTGTTTCCTATTATTGATGAGGCTCATCAGCTGTCTGGCTGGGTGACTCAGAGATGAGCTAACAGATGTTACAGTTCGGCTAGACAGTTCATGCCTATGTGTTCAGCACTTTAAAGCTCCATTAGCTCCATTTAGGAGCATCTGTGGCTGTTCGTGGGAAAATGTCCTAAATATTTATTTAACCCATTACTCCATAGCTCAGGCTAATATATCCTACCGGTGACCTGTGTAAAATCCAGGTCAGTCTTGGCAATCAGATCTGGATCAACAATTTTTTAAGGGTTTGGGATTACTTTGCTTAATATATCTTATGTACAATCATGTACTGCAGTTAGATCTGGATCAAGGATTTTTGATAGGGTTTGTATGTGGCCTTTACCTGTAGAAAAGGGAAAATCCACATGTTATTTCTTCAGTTTTGTGGGAAAAACAATCACTTCAGAAACATCAATATTTCTTCAATAATTATCAGGTTTATGATCTTGGACATTGGTTACTGGAGTATCAGATTAATGACAAAGACTCTGTTCTCCAATAATAGGTCTATGATCCTGGGGCCTGGTCACCTAAATCAGGTTTATGATCTTGGACCCTAGTCTACCGTGTTGGTTATGATCTTGGGCCCTAGTCTCCAATATAAGGTTTATGAACTTTGGCCCTGCTCTCCTTACTCAGGTTTATGATCTTTGGCCCTGGTCTCCTAATTAAGGTTTATGATCTTTGGCCCAGGTCTCCTATCTCATGTTTTTGAACCTAGGCCCTGGCATCAGTATAAGGTTTATGATCTGTTGTCTCCAATATCAGGCCTAGTTTCCAATATCAGGTTAATGATCTTGGACCCTAGTCTCCAATATCAGGTTTATGATCTTTGGCCCTGGTCTCCTAATTCAGGTTTATGATCTTTGGCCCTGGTCTCCTAATTCAGGTTTATAATCTTTGGCCCTGGTCTCCTAATTCAGGTTTATAATCTTTGGCCCTGGTCTCCTAATTCAGGTTTATAATCTTTGGCCCTGGGCTCCTATATCAGGTTTATGATCCTAGACCTTGGCATCAGTATAAGGTTTATGATCTGCGGTCTCCAGTCTCAGGTTTTTGATTTTGGGCCCTGGTCTCGTTTCAGTTGGAAGATTTAGATCTACTTTGTGTTTATGACTCAACAGGTATTGTGGATTAGAGATTATCATCATCTTCGTTTGTAGAGATGTAGGCAACTGTTTGTTAAGCAGCTTACTTGGATGTATACAACATATGCCCAAGGTTATAAAACTGAGCATGGAAACCAGTCTGAAATCTCAAGCATCTGATTGGCTGAAATGGCGACTGGTCGCCATTTCAGCCAATCAGATGCTTGAGATTTAAGACTGGTTTCCAATCTCAGCTTTATAACCTTCAGCCCTAATTGACTCATAGATCTATAGTTCAGACAAAGACATCAGTTGCCTGCTGTCTATGCAGTCAGGCCAGTCACTTCAAAAATACTTCACTTCAATGATCTTTTCAATATTTCATTGATTTAGTCAATAAAAACCATTTTATTAAAATATTCAAATTCATCTGGGAATAATATGCAAATTCATAAACTTGTACAACATGTACATGGGAATAATAGTATGCAATCATACATAATTTTTTAGACTGCTAAACTAAGAGTTAGGACACAACTTTTAAATAATAATTAACCCCTTGTATTTAATAAATGTGCAATAGTTCTTACAATTTTATAATGTAACAGTGCATTCATTTTTTATGTCTTACAAATTTGACATGTTTGCATAAATGTCAGTGCACTCATTACTTACAAATTAAGACAATACTTAGTGGGTATGAGCACTTCATCGGTGTCAATTAACATGCAAGACTTCTGGTCAAAAATAACATTATAAATCAAAAAGCAAACCATGCAGATCCTGATCAGATGGCATAGATGTGCTGGCTGAGCTGGATCTGCAATGTTCGCCCAAGCCATAAAGGCATATTCATGGAGGAAAGGGTTTAGCACTCTTATGTAATACTTAAATACATCTTCAATTTAAGTTTTTAAGCCTAGTTGCTAGAACAACAGTATAAGCACACTTGCAGTATGTTCTAGTTTTCACTTATCTTACCCAATTGCTATCTTGTACCAAAGAACACATCTTGCTAAAGTGACTAATGAGTGCTAGAGTTCAGTTTAAAGGCAGTCGCTACAGTTTCATTAAAAATTTCCAAATAATAGATTTCATTCAAACTTTGTTTATGTCAAGAACATGATGTTATGCATTGAAAAATCAAATAAAAATGGGACCTTACCGGGGTTACTTGTTTTTTTATAAGATACCAAGATGTCACATTTTGAACATTTTTTACGATTTTTATAGACTTCTTTGTCGGCATGAAATCATAGAATGTATCACAAGAATATCATAAATAATTCTATTTTTCAGTTAAAGACATTCTAAATTAAAAATAAATGGCTAAATATTGCAATATAAATAATGAAACACATATAAAAAATTAAGTATTACCTAATTTACGACAAAGGATTTATCGTCAAATCTTTTCATTCTCAGGGATGTTTTTAAGTTTACTAAAATTTATCAAAATAGAATTTCACCAAATACTACCAATATATTCACCAATGTATAACAAACATAAAATAACAAAGAAAAATATAGGTTACCATGTTAAGTTTTTCGAAATGGCAATTTCAAAAAGGGGGGGGGGTAATTATGTATACACAAAAAGACTTAAAGGTATATAGTGTACATCATTAATAATTACTGTCGTATCATTTTATTTAACGATGGCTTAATTTTCGCATATTTCACGCTCGGACCAGTGTGCGAATTTAAAACCTAAGCTAAAATTTAACCAAAAGTTCAACATACGTATCCGAAACGAGCTATGTCCGAATGGACCTACACTTATTATATAGTTGCCCGTATCGCTATTTGATATTAATTTGAAGTATCGAATAATTATGTTAATAAAGAAAATAAAATTAGTTATAACTGTCGAATTTCTTTTGGAATATGTTTAATGTTACTTAAAAACACGAATGTTTCACTTTATCCGCGCGTAAAAAGATTTTCGGCGAAAATTTCGTTGTGAGAATTACGCATTTAGGCACAATGTTTAAAACCCAGATTGGACCGTGAACTGTGTTTTATACATTGCATTTAGACGGTGGTACAGTAGTTTAATACTCATTAAAAAAACTGTAGCGAACGCCTTTAACCTGCCTTAGCAGCTACCTGCATACAGCAACTACCTGTCTTCAACAGCTAGTTTGAATATATTCCAAACTGGCATTTTGTTTCATTTTTACCTGTCTAAAACAGCCATCTGTGTTAACCAGCCACTTTTTGTCACTCACTTGGGTGGCTGCTTAATACAGATTTGACAGTATTCAGTTTTCTGGATTCTCACATATTTTCTCCCGGATGGGGTGTGTGTGGAGGGTGGTCATCTTGCACAAATACAAATCCTGAAAACATAATATTATTATGTATGTTTTAAGCGAATGGAAAATTCAACAAACAGGCAGAAAAAACTTTCATTTCGCTCGTCCTAGGAAAACTGAAAGTATTTTAAGAAGAATAAGTTCAGTGTTTGATGAGCACACCCAGTAATGTAATCTGTGTAAGTAATTAGGTGGTGCCTTCCTTTACAGAACATAATAATGCGTTATAAATCACCCATACTAAACAATGTGCAAGTTTGCATAAAGAGAAAGATGACTCATTCACTGCACGGTTGTAGCAAGATGGTGTGCAGGTATAAAACAAAGAACTTTGTCATGATTGCCATCAAATCCAGTTTGTCTTGCATTTTGTTTGAAATGATTTAAATTAACAATAACTACTTACTGATGGACACTTCGTAAGAAAGCACGGAAGTATATATTGAAGTTGCCTGGAGTTGTACCCACTAGTAGCTCATGAGTCAGTACTTTGTTCCCAAATCTTGGCTGTCTGTCAGGGACTCAGGGGCCACACTATAAATCTTGAAAATATATTATTTGTTCCTATGATATTACTTTGTGGCCATTAATTGATAGAACCAGGTTTCCATAGTTTAGCCCACTTGTTTGCATAAACTGATATCTTCTTCCTATCATGTATCTATCAGGTTCCACAAATTCATTCAGTACGTGATACAAGGAGATATTTTGTTCCCATGGTATAAGTTTATTGTGGTCATTGTGGTAAAGCTTATAGATTATATGTTGGCAAAGTTTATATCACACTGTCTTTTAGTCATTTATACAATGATGTTTTCACTGCTTTGCCATCTTGTTGTTAAAAGTTGATATCTTTTTCCCCATGATATCACTACCTTGTTGGTACAAGCTGATATCTTTTTCCTCTTGATATCACTACCTTTTTGGTACAAGTTGATATCTTTTCTCCCATGATATCACTACCTTGTTGTAAAAAGTTGATATCTTTTTCCTCTTGATATCACTACCTTGATGGTACATGTTGATATCTTGTTCCCCATGATATCACTACCTTATTGGTTTTAGTTGATATCTTTTTCCCTGATGATATCACTTCCTTGTTAGTACAAGTTGATATCTTGTTCCCCATGATATCACTACCTTGTTGGTACATGTTGATATCTTTTCCCCATGATATCACTAACTTGTTGGTACATTCCCCATGATACCACTAACTTGTTGGTACATTCCCCATGATATCACTACTTGTTGGTACATTCCCCATGATATCACTACTTGTTGGTACATTACCCATGATATCACTAACTTGTTGGTACATTCCCCATGATACCACTAACTTGTTGGTACATTCCCCATGATATTACTACTTGTTGGTACATTCCCCATGATATCACTAACTTGTTGGTACATTCCCAATGTATCACTACTTGTTGGTACATTCCCCATGATATCACTACTTGTTGGTACATTCCCCATGATATTACTACCTTGTTGGTACATGTTGATATCTTTTTCCCCATGATATCACTGCCTAATTGGTTTTAGTTGATATCTTTTTCCCCGATGATATCACTTCCTTGTTGGTACAAGTTGATATCTTGTTCCCCATGATATCACTACCTTATTGGTACAAGTTGATATCTTGTTCCCTGATGATATCACTTCATTGTTGGTACAAGTTGATATCTTGTTCCCCATGATATCACTACCTTATTGGTACAAGTTGATATCTTTTTCCCCGACGATATCACTACCTTGTTGGTACATGTTGATATCTTGTTCCCCATGATATCACTACCTTGTTGGTACAAGTTGATATCTTTTTCCCCATGATATCACTATCTTGTAATACTACCTCATGCATTTTCCTTGTCCTCTTGCATCCCCAGAGGTTCCAAAATGTTACTTTGTTTTGGTTTTAAAATTTAACTGCATTTGAGGGCAAAACACATTAACTGAAATAATTTTAACAGCCAGTTTTCATTATTTAACCAATATAGTAGCTACAGCCTAGATTTTCCGAACATCTAATGTTTTTCTGCTTTGACAGGTTTATATGCATCATCATGCATAATGCAGTTCTACTGAATGCTTTCTTTATCTAAAGCTGAAGTCTTTATGCCTCTGGTGGGTGCAGTCAGGTAGCTTCTGCTCATGGTATTTATGTTTTGGATCATTTCTTTGCTATTCTGGTTTTCTGGACAAGTTTATTTCCTTGCAAGAGCTGTCCTCTTGTACATTTAACATCAAGGAATGAGTAATCATGTAAAATTGTATAATTATGATCAGTGTAGAACTATGTAGACAGCTATGTAAGGGTCTACACTTGTTCACTATCAAATCATTATCTCTGGAAACATCCTAAGGGTCTGGTTGGTCTGTGGCTAGAGGCCAGTCAGTGACTCGAGATGCAATCAGTTGATGGCTGAGATGTTACGATTCTTTCTGGTCACTCAATGGGTGGGGTCCAGTCAGTCGATGGCCTGGGATCTAGTCAGTCTCTGGCTGGGGGAATCATTCAGTGCCTGAGGGTCCAATCAGTGAATTCCTGTGGGAACGGTGAGATATTGCCTTATGATCCAGTTTGACATTGTCGTTGACTTGGAGCAAAACAAGTCTATTTCGTAAAGAAATTAGATAGATTAGTTTGTGCCAAGCTCTACAAGCAAACTCTTGAAGACATCTATACATACATTAGTTTTTCTAAAAATGAAACTGCTGATCGGATAACTGAGCAGTACACATAGGTTAACTGTGAAGATATCATCTGCCACTAAACTTGAACAAATTAAATGAAACCTAACATTTTATTGGCCTTGGGGATAAAACAGGTAATGAATATAATATTATAAAATGTTCCACTAATCCTCACAGAATATGTCTGGTAACAACCTGGTATTGTTCTACCTGAATATCTATTTAATATATCAATGATGGAATGAGGATTAACAGTGTCTGGAAAGTGAGTTTGATCTTACATAGCTCAACTTCGATGAACTTCAGCAACTCTTACAGCACTGTTTGGTGAACAGATACATCTGGTGTATGCAAGTCATTGCTCTTAGGTTGATTCCATTTCTGTTAAGTTAGTCACTGCTGTTGCATGGACTTTAGAAATTCAGCATTGCTGTTAAGGGTACTTTTGGATTGCAGTCGTGAATTCCTGCATTGCTGTTAGGGTAGGTCCTGTATTGCGGTCATATTAACTGCAGCATTGCTGTTAGGGGAACTATTGTACTGCATTCATGTGAACTTATTGCATTGTTGTTATGTGACTATTTATGCAGTCCTCAAAACTTGTTGTCCAGGAGATCTGCTGTATAGCAGTCATGTGAACTCTTTCCTTTCATAATGAACTTGATGATGCATTCAGGAGTTGCTGTTAGGGCTTGTCCTGTATTGCAGTCATGTGAACTCTTTCCTTTGATAAACTTGATGATGCATTCAGGAGTTGCTGTTAGGGCTAGTCCTGTATTGCAGTCATGAGAATGCTTGCATTGCTGTTAAGACAAGTACTGTATTACAGTCATAAAAATGTTTGCATTGCTGTTAGGGCAACCTGTATTGCAGTCATGAGAACTCTTGTATTGCTTTTAGGACAAGTCCTGTATTGCAGTCATGAAAATTCTTGTATTGCTGTTAGGGCAAGTCCTGTTTTGCAGTCATGAGAACACTCGTATTGCTGTTAGGGCAATTCCTGTATTGCAGTCATGCGAATTCTTGTATTGCTGTTAGGGCAAGTCCCTTATTGCAGTCATGAGAATTTTTGTATGGCTTTTAGGGCAAGTCCCATATTGCAGTCATGAGAATTCTTGTATTGCTGTTAGGGCAAGTCCCTTATTGCAGTCATGAGAATTCTTGTATGGCTTTTAGGGCAAGTCCCATATTGCAGTCATGAGAATTTTTGCATTGCTGTTAGGGCAAGTCCTGTATTGCAGTTGTTAGGGCAAGTCCTGTATTGCAGTTTTGATGACTCTTGCATTGCTGTTAGGGCAAGTCCCGTATTGCAGTCATGAGAACTGGTTCATTATTGTTAAACAAATGATGGGCCACAAACTCACAGAGTATAAGTGTACATTGTAGTAGCCTGAAATGGAATTTACTGAACTGCATGCTGATGATCAGCTAGTTGGTAACATAAAAATAAGCTACCTTGTTTCGTATTATATTAAACTCAATCGTTAAATGCTCATTTGAAGAAATTATTTCTGGGGTTAGTACAATCTTTATTGATAAACACTTTCATCCCTGTACCATTTCCCTTCAGATATGCATTTAATACAACTTACAAAATAAAGAAGTGAGGTTGCTGGATTTTATGTTAGCAACTAAGTGATCATCAACATGCAGTTCAGAAACTTCTATTTTGAGTAGCTTACATTTGCCTATACACTGTGAATCAGAAACACAAAGATCACAAAAGAAGTAATATAAGACATATAGCCAGCCTGCTGAATCAATACACAGAACAAACTATAGAAGTGATCTCTCAGAAACTGATTAAAATATTGACAGGTATGACAGCCAAACCAAATGATACTGCAGAATATCTAATGCTTTTGGTGTGAAAGGTTGAATAATTTATGAGTTTAAACTTCAATATACATAATTGTTCAAGCCAAAACTGTGCTATCGAAAGCAGGTGCCAAGTAAGTATACATGAAATTGAAAAATGTCTACAGTAAAATGACTCATTATTTTAACTCAAAATGAAATCAACATACAAATTAAAGTGTTGATCACAGTTCAAACCACTTGAAGTAAGATAGGATTTATGGAACTCGGATGAATCAGGTGTTTTTCTCCGCTTTACAAAGGATCAGTGCTTTATGTTGTTTGCTTTGTCTGTAGAGATTATGTTCTCTGATTTCCTGATTTCTGCAGATTCAGTTAGGCTGAGGCAACACAATCTTCAAGTGTTGGCACCGGTGCCCAAGGTTATAAAACTGAGTATCGAAACCAGTCTCAAATCTCAAGCATCTGATCGGCTGAAATGTCGACCAGTAGCCATTTCAGCCGATCAGATGCTTGAGATTTCAGACTGGTTTCTAATCTCAGTTTTATAACCTTGGCACCAGATTGGAGACGAAAATCCTTACCTAAACACTAATAAACATGATCAGATACTCAATTGAGATAATGATTGTACATACTACATTGAGAACACTCAATACTTCATTGTACTAATTAGAGCTTGTTTAAATGGCATTTATATTGTAAGCTTATTGGGTTAAACTTGTTTAAAGTATTTGCCCTGTTCAAAGATCTTTAGAAAAAGTTGCAACTCCGTCCATTTTGTTTTTATCTCGTCACCCTTTTACATTGACTATTAGAATTTTATAATTACAATGACTTGTTTTTAGGTCTTCTACAGTATATGTTATTATTTTCCTTTTGATATATAAAAAAAAGTTAATATTTTTATCCTGATATCTGAATGGTGTTTGATGTATTCCATTAAGATTGTAGCATAATGTTGTTTTTTTTGTTTCAGCATTGGAAAGATGTTTCTGACCTAGCCAAGAATTTTATTGACCGCTGTCTAGTCATTGCTCCTCATGAACGCATCACAGCTGCGGAATCCGTCAAACACCCCTGGATTGTCACAATGGCCGCCAGCTCGAGTAACAAGAACTTGCATCGTACTATCAGTCACAATTTGTTACAAAGGCAGTCAACACGCTCACGTGCAAACAGTACGAAAAGTGCCAAATCAACTCGATCAACGAAATCCAACAAATCTAATAAATCAGGACGCTCGTTGCATTCAGAGCATCGGAGAGTACAACAGGAGGAAATTGAGGCATTACACAGGGACCCGGAGGTACAGGCTGATCTTAAGTCAATAGGATAAATATACCCGCTTTTGGATAAAATTCTGTGAATTTTTGTTACCTACATTAGTAATTGTGATAAAACGTGACGATTAAGTGATGCGGTTTTCCTGGAGACCAGTATCTACTAATTTCTTAGGGAATAAGACAGATTAATTCCTGAAGAAGATATTACGAGAGAAGGTCACGTTATTGATGCATACAGAGATATGATGAAACAAACATCAATAATTCACGAATATTGGAAATATAGCTAAGTCTATTGACATTTTATAGTGAACAAATTAGGAAAATTTTCGTTCCACATCCCGTGGTTCTTGAGGTCTAATCTGTGTCCCGAATGGAAATATGGGGTACTTTCTGGTTCCCCCTTGCCAAATATAAAATGTGATATTATTTTGGGTGGAAATTAACTTTGTTATGTGTTTGAGAAGGTGATTGGTTAATTTGAAATGCATAGAACTAATAATTGACCAATCAGATTGTAGATTACATTTGTTCTTGTTCACCCAAAACTATGTTAAGAGGTTTGGTGAAGATTTTGGGGTGAACAGGAGAATTTGCTGAATGTTTGTGTTTTCTTCAGCAGGGAATCTGTATATAGATCTACCTGTAGTGTTGCTAATAAATCTTAGTTTTAAACCACAAATCATAAAATGAGGATCTTCACTTCTGTATATTGGTATACTTTTACTGTTAAATGTTCAATGTATAAGATACCATTGAACGGTTGCTCCATTTGGAATTTCAGTAAATACCTTGCATTAAATAATTCTTTAACAGTTCCATTGTAATTGGTGTGGATAACACAACAAAACTTCTTATTCTTCAGTTCAGATTGTTAAATGTCCGCCCACTTTGATTTGTTTAAAATGTCAACCAACTTGAAATCTGTTACACAGGGTAAATTCTGGTGCAACAATGATGGAGGGCACAGATTGTAAGAGACTTTATCTTGTTCTGCTCCAATGTAATGAAGAAAATAGACACAAACATTTTAAGACTGTTCACCATTTACAAATTCCTCTCATTAGTAAAACCTGTAATTATTTCCAATTGGTATTACCTGTCTTTTTCTCTTTTGTGAAAACTGTAATTTTTATTTTAAACAAAAGAAAATCTGCTGTAATTTTAAGGATATTAGTCCAAAAATTTATTTTTTTTGTAAAGAAAGATAATAATGAATTTTGAATTTATTCTTGATTTTATGATTTGTGATTTCCTCTTATGAAAGTTTACCATTGATTATACATCACTAGTGCCAAGTTATTATTTTTTTCATACATTAATTGTTAAAATTGTTATCAATTATGGAGTTGTAAATGTTGTTGCATTTAAACTTGTCACTTGTTTTATTTTATTTTTTTACGAGTATTAATTATGTTATGGAAGGAGATTGAATTCTTGTCACAAATATAGATTATAAAATGTGAATTCAGCATCTGCTTCAATGTTAACCCTTTACGACATACATATGCATTTTATTGCATGTGTGACCAGTGTAGATTCAGAACAGCCAGCAAACCCATGAGGTCTGATCAGGATCTACACTGTTCACTTTTTTCCAGAAATAATCTAATCTAAAATAAAAAATAAACAGTGTAGATCCTGATGGGATGGCACAAATGAACTGATCTGGATCTACATTTTCTCTCAAAGTTATTGTTGCTATTAGTAATATTAATATATTCAATCCGTCCAAAATAGTTGATTTTAAGTCCTGCAATATTATATTTTAAAGATAACAGTGTTTCAGATTTGATACTTTTATGTTTGAAAACTGCATGGGAACATTGCCAAATATTCTACGGATACGGCTTGTATCCAAAGTGTGACCCGTGTAGATCCAGATCAGCCTCTGCACATAAGCAAAGTCTGATCTGGATCTACACTGGTAGCATATGGGATAAAAGCTGTATCCATGGAGGTAAGGGTTAATGATTATTGATAGACGGAACAGAGTTCTATATATAATTGTTTACCTTTCTACTTACTTTAATCCTACACTCAATTCATTTGCAGATAAGTAGAGAAAATTGTGATAATATTTTGTACTTATTAATCCTTTCTATAGAAATTTAAACCCTTGATAAAATAGTGAACTTGATGATTAGTGCAAGTATTTATATTCAAAAAATCCTTTGGGCTCAATTTTTGTTAACAATGAAACGTTTCCTTATGTTTATCTGTGATGAGATTTTCACAAGAGAAGGAACTAAGTGCTATAAAGTCAAAGAAAAAAACTACTAATATTTTCTTACATGTGATCAATACTAAATATATGTTAATGATAGATCAATGCTTCTGTGAAGGTCACCTTGTTGGGTAAATCACAGGGTCACTGTTTGTCATGACCTCAGCATTGGGAAGTAGGCCTGTTGCAGCAGTCACAAACCAGGGCTGAAGGTTATAAAGCTGAGATTGAAAACCAGTCTCAAATCTCAAGGATCTGATTGGCTGAAATGGCGACTGGTCGCCATTTCAGCCAATCAGATGCTTGAGATTTGAGACTGGTTTCCATGCTCAGTTTTATAACCTTAGGCTAATAGGCACAGCATCCTAACAGCAAGTCTAAACTTGCAGTTGTGAGTATCTAGATCCAGGCCTTTCCAATGTAACCTATAAACTGTAGGGGGTTTAAACCCCATTTCTTATGGAATGAATCCACTAAATAGATGGATGCTAAATGGATTGATGTAGAATTTTAACAAATTGTTTAAGTGCTTTTTATGAATCCTGTATTCTGCTGATATCAAAACCGTCCACAAGTGCTGATTGCCGTCCATGTTATCTTTTTGAAAATGTTACTTTAAATATGCAATTTTTGTTTCGTTATTGAATACATTATTAATATACATCTAAAATGAGTTATATACATTTGTAAAACTTCCTTCAGGGCATAGCTTGCATAAACCTATGATAAATCACAAATATCTTATTTAAGTTGTTAAGTCATTCTTTCTTATAGATCTGACATTTAACAAAAATGTTTGATACAGTGGTTATAAACAGTATTAAATGGCTTATAAAATAACATTTGGTCCTAAAATTTTAGACTTAAAAACTTATTAGAGACTTAAATGTGTATTCTTTTCTTTTATGTACAATCTTTTTTAATTTTAATAACTGTTAAAACATTTTATTTCGCGCAGGTTTTGATTTTAGCATATTTCGCGCTAAGGCAAGAGCGCGAAATTCAACTCCAGCAAATTTTAACCCTTTAACAGTATTTCTGTACAGGACAATACAGTTGCCCGAATTTATGCCCCAGCGAATTTGTAATTTATGGGTTTTGGGCGAAATTTCATCCCCACGAAATTAAATGTTACTACAGTAAATATGCATGAATAGTATTCATGTTTATTTTATGGTTCCACATGTATTGGAGTATGTCAATCTATGCCTTTGCCTGTCATAGAAAAGTCTGGAAACAATCATTTGTAAACTTTTCAAAGGTTAGTGATTTCATTCAAAGGTACAGATGCAGTAAGTACATGAAATTAACTGAATATTGTCACTTAAGAACCTAATTGGGCAAGAATTTTATGTCACGCCCGCACAGTCACATTTTAATAGCCACATTGTGTAGCCAAT
Organism: Corbicula japonica; assembly: GCA_038501625.1. Taxonomy (NCBI): domain Eukaryota; kingdom Metazoa; phylum Mollusca; class Bivalvia; order Venerida; family Cyrenidae; genus Corbicula; species Corbicula japonica. Next base: position 3,329,067 of record JAZAYU010000053.1, read on the forward strand.
AATATTTTCAATTTGCTCTTGTTACTGACCAATACACTGAATCTGCTGATTGTTGGGGACTGCATTTAATGTTGATTGTGTTACCTTTACCTCTGTTCACATTATTTCATAGACATTATTGTTAAACACAGAATCTCCAGAGATTTTAAAGCAGTATGTGTCATCTTGTGGGAACGGAATATACATAAATACATGTATGCATTTTATTGCAAGAGCAACTAGTGTAGATCCAGATCATCTGGCACATCCATGCCATCTGATCAAGATCTGCACTAGTTGCTTTTTGGTCAGAAACAACTTAATATTAATAAATCAACAAGCAAACACTGTAGATCATGATCAGATGGCATGGATATTTTGGTTGATCTGGATCTACACTATTCGCCTATGCCATAAAGGCTTTTATCCATTTCCTCCATAGATACACCTTAATTTCTAGGGTGAACAGTTTAGATCCAGATCAGCCGGCACTTGCCATCTGATCAGGATCTTAACTGTTCGCTTTTTAATTTGTTAGGTTATCTTTGACCAAAATGCGACCAGTGCAGATCCTGATCAGACGGCACTGATGTTCCGGCTGATCTGGATCTACACTGGTCGCAAACAAGTAAAAATGCGTATATATGGAGGAAAGGGATATATATATGGAGAAAGGGTTAAACAAAACGAATGAAAAGTGTATTACATATTCAGGTTTGATCCCCATATTGTGACACAGCTGCAAATGGTAGTAAACTTTGTGGAAGCTCATACATTGTTGACAAGAACTGCTGATTTACCTAATTTGTATTATTATCCTTGACATTTTAAAGTTTACACCAAAGTGCTTGTTTTCTTTGTGCTTTTTTACGTTTTATTTTATTTTTAGTTTTCATACCACTGTGATGTTTTGTTTTTTTACTGTTCCAGTTATATTTTACTAGTATCCATGAACATTTTGACATGTCAGTTTTCTAGACTTTCTTACTTTGTTTCATTATTTAACAATTAAGGTGATTGCAGAAATCTGGTAATTTCAGTAAAAGCAAGAACTGATAAAATAAATGCCTGCAGATACATGTTATCAGCATTAAAGGGGTGGGAAGTAAATCATCAATGTTGTGCAGTCAATACACTCTTTTTACAGAAAGTTTCTGTTTACCTAACCCTTCCAGTGGGAAGCACAGCATTTGTCACATTAGTAACGAGTGTAGACCGAGATCTACCTGTGTGTTCACCACAGTCTGATCAGGGTCTACACTGTTTGAAATTCAATTAAAAAATCCTGGAAAAGACCCAGCAAACAATGAATGAACTTGCCGTAACTGATTTAATGGTGAGGCCATTTTATAATTTCAGTGCTTGCAGGGTCAGGATTGACTGAATGCCTGTGTGGTGCTGAAATTATGCAGGTTAACCATGTCGTCAAGTACAATAATCATAGAAATCGTCAACAATCTGTTCTCTCCTGATATGGCTGTTTTTGAAAGGTGATCATAATCCTTTACAATCTGTCAGTGATAACAACCTAGTCCTGTAAGGTGATTGGGGAATTTTACTTCTTACTCTTGTACATGTGTGCAGGTTTGAAAACTACTGTGTTAAGCCAAGCAAGTCTAATTTCTGTTGCAATTCATTGCGTGTTATGATTTAGGTTAATCGTTTAATCTCTTTAGGGAGCGTTTATGTACTTTTGATTATGAACAATAAACTCTGGAAATAAGCTTTTGAACCTAGTGGAAATTATTTTAATTTTAATTTTATAAATTTTTTAAAACTTCTCTACTATGCTGATTAAACAAAGTGTCAGTTTCAATTATTAAGATGATTTTGTTTATTTAGGAAAATATGAACTACACAATGACTGATAATAATAAATTTATAGGGACCACATGGTACAATATATATATAGCAAAAGTCCACTGCATAGTGAGACCTTGGCCCGAGATCATAGAACTGAGATTGGAGACCAGTCTCAAATTTCAAGCATTTGATTGACTGAAATTGCAACCATTCACCATTTCAGCTATCAAATGCTAGAGGTTTGAGACTTTGAGACTGATCTCCAGTTTTAGTTCTATGACTGGTCTCCAGTTTTAGTTTTATGATCTTGGGCACTGGTTTACCCTTGTTAGCTTGTTTTTGATTGAATGCCTGATCTGTTAGTGATGTTCTGTTCTGTTCTGTTAACTTTTATTTGTCATATGTCATCTTCTTTACTAAAAGTATTAAAATGTTATGTTACCATTAAATAAAACTTGGGTTTGGATAACTATATAGTAGCTGTTAATAAATGTATAAGAAATCAACAAAACTTGTGTTGTTCATAACAACCTCTCAGGTTTGTTTCCTGTACTGAGCAATGTTACTGTACTGAATCAACAACAGTGCTAACACTTTACTTAGTGGTTGGGGTGTGCAACCACTGTATATCCAGATCAGCCAGCAGAAAGAACAAAATATGTAAGCTTTTAAGCATTTCCTTTAGAAGGAAGTTGTGTAATGCAATTGTAGTGTTGTAGTAGAAAGAAAGAATTGGATCTTCATGTGTATGGTTTCTTCGCCTACTGTTGTCATCTCTACAAATTTGACCCCATACAGTAAGGACCTAATAGTTCCAACATACCATGAATCCATGATAGATAAAACATAGTTACACAATCAGCACTTTGTAGTCACAACATAACATTATAGATAATCCACAGATACCTAGTCAAGACTTCATAGTCCCAACATACCATAATAACTATGAAGTCTTGACTAGGTATCTGTGGATTATCTATAATGTTATGTTGTGACTACAAAGTGCTGATTGTGTAACTATGTTTTATCTATCATGGATTCATGGTATGTTAGAACTATAGATAATCCATAGTTATTAGTTATAGATATATAGTCAAGACTTTATATTCTCAACATACCATAGTAGATAATTCATAGTTAGGTAGCCAGGACTTTGAATACCCAATATAACATACATGTAGTTATATATTCATGACTTCATAGTTTCAAAATAACATGATAGATAGCCCAAAGTTGCATACTTGTGACTTTTTAGTCCCAAAACAAAACGATATATAAATGTGTGTTCATAGTCCCATAATACCATGATAGATAAATTCACAGTTCCATAGTCATAGCTTTATAGTATCAACATAACATGATAGTTTATAGTTACATAGTCATAACTTTATAGTATCAACATAACATGATAGTTTATAGTTACATAGTCGTAATTTTATAGTCTCAACATAACATGATAGTTTATAGAAACTTAGTAATAACTTAATAGTTTCAACATAACATGATAGTTTAAGTTACATAGTCATAACATAGTTTATAGTTACATAGTCATAACTTTATAGTCTTAACGAAACATGATAGTTCATAGTTACATAGTCATTACTTTATTGTCTCAACATAACATGATAGTTTATAGTTACATGGTCATAACTTTATAGTATCAACATAACATGATTGTTTATAGTTACATAGTCGTAACTTTAAAAGTCTTAACGAAACATGATAGTTCATAGTTACATAGTCATAACTTTATAGTCTCAACATAACATGATAGTTTATAGTTACATAGTCATAACTTCATAGTCTCAACTTAAGATGATAGTTTATAGTTACATAGTCGTAACTTTATAGTCTCAACATAACATGATAGTTTATAGTTAAATAGTTTTAACTTTATATTTCCAACAAAACATGATAGATTTTGTATCCTGTCACATCTCTTGAGTTCAAGAGCGTTGGTTTGCCCCATGTTTTTTTTTAAAACAGTGTCCTGTTTTGCCTTTGGGATGTGGACTTCCAGCATCCTGTCTCGCCCCTAGGTGTCCTATCCTTGCTTTGTGATATATGTGAACTTTCAGTGTCCAATCCTGGATTTAAAATGGATGTGAACTTTCAGCGCTCTATCCTGGCTTTGAATGAATGTGGACTTTCAGTATACTCTTCTTACTTTTGGGATTGATGTGAAATTTCAGCGTCCTATCCTGGCTTTGAAATGGATGTGAACTTTCAGCGCTCTATTCTGGCTTTGAATGAATGTGGACTTACAGTATACTCTTCTTACTTTTGGGATTGATGTGAAATTTCAGCGTTTTATCCTGGCTTTGAAATGGATGTGAACTGCCAGCATACCGTCCTGGCTTTTGGGATGGGTGTGAACTTTTAGTGTCCTATCTATCCTGGTTATAGAATATTTGTTGACTTTCAGCTTCTTATCCTGGCTTTAGGATCGGTATGGACTCTCAGCGTCCTATCCTGTCTCCTGGGATGGATGTCGACTTCCAGCGTCCTATCCTGGATTTGGGATGGAAGTCAAGTTTCAACGTCCTATCCTGGCCTTAGGGTAGATGTGAACTTTCATAGTCCTTTTCTAGCTTTTGGATCGATGTGAACTTTCGGCGTCCTACCCATGCTTAAGGTTGGATGTGAACTTTCAGTGTTCTGTCATGGCTTTGAAATCGATGTGAACTTTCAGTGTTCTATCCTGGTTGAAAAATATAAATTGAATTTCAGCGCCTATCCTGGATTTGGAATGTATGTGGATTTTCATCGTCCTATCCTGCCTTTGAGATAGATGTGAACTTTTAGCGTCCTATCCTGGCTTTTGGATGGATGTTAACTGTCGGCGTTCTATCCTGGCTTTGGAAATGATGTGAACTTTCAGCGTCTTATCCTGGCTTTAAAATTATATATATTGACTCTCAGCGTCCTATGCTGGCTTTGGAATGGATGTGTATTTTCGGCGTCCTATCCTGTCTTTTGGGATGGATGTGAACTTTCAGCGTCCTATCCTGGCTTTGGGATGGATGTGACCTTACGGCATCCTATCCTGGCTATGGGATCGGTGTGGACTTTCAGCGCCCACACTGGCTTTGAGATCGATGTGAACTTTTGCGTCCTATCCTGACTTTGGAGTAGATCATTCATTGTCCTATACTGGCTTTGGGATCGATGTGAACTTCCAGCGTCCTATTCTGGCTTTGCGATCAATGTGACCTTCCAGCGTCCTATCCTGACTTTAGGATCGATAAGAACTTCTAGCGTCCTATCCTGGCTTTGGGATCGATGTGAACTTCCAGCATCCAATTCTGGATTTGGGATCGATATGAACTTCCAGCTTCCTATCCTGGATTTGGGATCGATGTGAACTTCCAGCGTTCAATCCTGGCTTTGGGATCTATGTGGACCCGGCTTTTGGCGTCTATTTCATCATGGAATTTGGTTGGATGTGAAAAAGAGTCTTGGTTCGCTTTTGTATATTTAGTTAAATGGTAATGTACCCCAAATCACATTCCGAACGTTTCTTACCAACAACCAGTGAATTAACAGCGGCAATAGGCCTGTGACCGACCTCCCCTCCCAACACACACACACCCAGTTGTTCTTTTTTTGCAGATATCATATGCCTAAGAAACTTACATTTGATGGCACTGTCCTGATTATTGTAACGGAAATGAATATACGTGTTCACGTACCATCTTAGTGCTTGCGGGTTGTGGGATATTTTACATTATTTTCCATGAAGAAACGAATCATTGTAAAATCTGTTTAAGTAATCTTTTCCAACATCCTCATACAAAATTAGAACATATTGTGCTCATTAATTGAATGGAGACCAAAATAAAATCTAAATACAAAGTTTAATGAACTATCTGCAATAAATGGCAACATCAATTACTGGCTTGGCAGCCATGATAAAACTGTTCATTCATGATTCAAATTCATTCAAGAATACAGAAGCAGCTCTTTAGAAATAAATCTTTATTGTATAACTTGCCTTATCTTCCTATCTGCCGCTCAAACTGAGGTTGGCCTATATGAAACTCTACCGGTATGCCCTCATTTTCTAGACAGACAGGTTTTCAGTCAATCATTGCGAAAATACACACAGAATGAAACAAACGCGCGTTAACTTTTCTAACAGATATTACAAATTGTTTAAACAGGTAAATAAGGTTTTAGAAGAAAGTGTCAGACGAGAATTTTTCTTGTGGTTTTCAGCTCGGTTGATAAGCATTTTTTTTACAGAATATGTTACGCGTAACCAATGATGGAACTTTATGTATTAACAATTATTGTTCAGTTCATCTCCATGATTGTAGAAAATTGATAGCGAACAGTGCAAGGAAACGCTTATCTGGGTTTACACTTATCGAACATGTTACTTAAGCTTTGAACTAGCATCATGTTTTTGCCAGTGTGGACCGAGATCGGCCTGCAGATCAGGTTCTACATGTGCATCCCCGCATTCTGATCAGGTTCTACACGTGAGGTCTGATCAGGATCTACACGCGCATCCCGGCAGTCGTCTGATCAGGTTCTACACGCGCTTTCAGATCAGATTCTACACGCACAGTCTATTCAGGACCTACACGGATATCAGCGCAGTCTGACCAGGTTCTATACCCGCATCCGCGCAGTCTGATCAGGTTGTACACGCGCGGCCAGATCAGGTTCTACACGGGCGGTCTGATCACTGAGGTTCTACACGCGCGGCCAGATCAGGTTCTACACGTTCATCTGCGCAACCTGATCAGGTTCAACACGCGAGGCCAGATCAGGTTCTACACGCTCATCCGCGCGGTCTGATCAGGTTCTACACGCACATCCGCGCGGTCTGATCAGGTTCTACACGCTCATCCGCGCGGTCTGATCAGGTTCTACACGCACATCCGCGCGGTCTGATCAGGTTCTACACGCTCATCCGCGCGGTCTTATCATGTTCTACTCGCGCGGCCAGATCAGGTTCTACACGGACATCCGCGCGGTCTGATCAGGTTCTACATGCGCGGTCTATTCAGGTTCTACACGGACATCCGCGCGGTCTGATCAGGTTCAACACGCGAGGCCAGATCAGGTTCTACACGCTCATCCACGCGGTCTGATCAGGTTCTACACGCACATCCGCGCGGTCTGATCAGGTTCTACACGCTTATCCGCGCGGTCTTATCATGTTCTACTCGCGCGGCCAGATCAGGTTCTACACGGACATCCGCGCGGTCTGATCAGGTTCTACATGCGCGGTCTATTCAGGTTCTACACGGACATCCGCGCGGTCTGATCAGGTTCAACACGCGAGGCCAGATCAGGTTCTACACGCTCATCCGCGCGGTCTGATCAGGTTCTACACGCACATCCGCGCGGTCTGATCAGGTTCTACACGCTTATCCGCGCGCTCTTATCATGTTCTACTCGCGCGGCCAGATCAGGTTCTACACGGACATCCGCGCGGTCTGATCAGGTTCTACATGCGCGGTCTATTCAGGTTCTACACGGACATCCGCGCGGTCTGATCAGGTTCTACATGCGCGGTCTATTCAGGTTCTACACGGACATCCGCGCGGTCTGATCAGGTTCTACACGCTCATCCGCGCGGTCTGATCAGGTTCTACATGCGCTGTCTATTCAGGTTCTACACGCTCATCCGCGCGGTCTGATCAGGTTCTACATGCGCGGTCTATTCAGGTTCTACACGGACATCCGTGCGGTCTTATCAGGTTCTACATGCGCGGTCTATTCAGGTTCTACACGGACATCCGCGCGGTCTGATCAGGTTCTACACGGACATCCGCGCGGTCTGATCAGGTTCTACATGCGCGGTCTATTCAGGTTCTACACGGACATCCGCGCGGTCTGATCCGGTTCTACACGCTCATCCGCGCGGTCTGATCAGGTTCTACATGCGCGGTCTATTCAGGTTCTACACGCTAATCCGCGCGGTCTATTCAGGTTCTACATGCGCGGTCTATTCAGGTTCTACACGCTCATCCGCGCGGTCTGATCAGGTTCTACATGCGCGGTCTATTCAGGTTCTACACGCTCATCCGCGCGATCTGATCAGGTTCTACACGGACATCCGCGCGGTCTGATAAGGTTCTACACGCTCATCCGCGCGATCTGATCAGGTTCTACACGGAAATCCGCGCGGTCTGATCAGGTTCTACATGCGCGGTCTATTCAGGTTCTACACGCTCATCCGCGCGATCTGATCAGGCTCTACACGGACATCCGCGCGGTCTGATCAGGTTCTACATGCGCGGTCTATTCAGGTTCTACACGGACATCCGCGCGATCTGATCAGGTTCTACATGCGCGGTCTATTCAGGTTCTACACGCTCATCCGCGCGATCTGATCAGGTTCTACATGCGAGGTCTACTCAGGTTCTACACGCTCATCCGCGCGATCTGATCAGGTTCTACACGGACATCCGCGCGGTCTGGTAAGGTTCTACATGCGCGGTCTATTCAGGTTCTACATGGACATCCGCGCGGTCTGATCAGGTTCTACATGCGCGGTCTATTCAGGTTCTACACGGACATCCGCGCGGTCTGATCAGGTTCTACACGGACATCCGCGCGGTCTGATCAGGTCCTACAGGGACATCCGCGCGGTCTGATCAGGTTCTACACGGACATCCGCGCGGTCTGATCATGTTCAACACGGATATCCGCGCGGTCTGATAAGGTTTTACACGCTTATCCGCGCGTTCTGATCGGATTCTACAGGGCAGTCTTTTAATGTTCTACACCGAAATCAGCGCAGTTCTACACGCACGGTCTATTCAGGTTCTACAAGCCCATCCGCATAGTCTGATCAGATTAAAAACCAGCATCCGCGCAGTCTTATCAGGTTCTACAAGCGCATTCTTTCTGATCAGGTTCTACACACGCAGTCTAGTTATGTTCTACACGCGCATCAGCGCAGTGTAAACAGGTTCGACGTGACCACCCGCGATCTATTCAGGTTTTAAACGCGCGCCAGAGAAAACTGAACAGGTTCTACACGCGAGGTTTATTCAAGTTCTACACGCGCATCCAGGCAGTCTGATTTGGTTCTTCGCGTGCGGTCTCCTCATATTCTACAGGTTCAATACACGCATCCGCGCTGTCTTATCAAGTTCTACACGCGCATCCGCGCAGTCTGATCAGTTGTTTTTTTTTACACGGAACCGCCCACTCTGATCAGGTTCTACACTGTTCGCTATTCGGATAATAAATTTAGAAAAAAAATCTCTAAAACACCTCTATGAACTATAATTAGATTAACTTAAATGGAAAGAAAGGAGAATCTAGAGTCGAGTTTAAATCAATTGCTCTACTCGCTAGTTAGATTGTCTTCATAAAAGTGACTAACTTACTAGACATTAATTAACAAACACGGTTCTTTTCCTTCCTGTCTAGGCAAAGAAAATATATTTAGCATGCTATGATGCTTATAAAAGACACACGCACGATAAGAAGGCACCACCAGCACTTCCGGCTGGAGCATACTCAAATCTGTTACCTTACTGCACTCCGAGAAATGTTTGCCCTAGAGTTAACGAGGTTTCTCAATTTGCTATTTTTTATTTGTTTACCAGCACTTGTTCTCTTCTTTTAAAGTACTGGCGTACTTTATATTTTTTATACTTAAGATTTCATAACAATTGAAAACATGCTGTGTTAAGTAGGTTTTATACATGTAATAAGGCCTAATAAAATAAAAAAATTTTGTTCTTTAAAAGTGCAAACTTCAGAATCTCAGTTCATTTTATACTTTTTTGATAGCCATGGCCTTTACGTCTATTAGACTCTTTGAATTCCAATTGCTTACAATGTTTAAGAAATATTCAGAAATTAAGATTAGTTTTATAACCCTTTAATCACTGACATAGTGCGATGGACTCACCTTTTTATCAATTGAGACCAGTCTCTTGGTTGTTTATAGGGATGAAATTTATTAACTGAGTTATTGACTGAATAGCGAACAGAGTTGACACTGGCCACACTGCGTGCATGCACAGGCTAATCCTGTGTCCAAGATCATAAACTAAAATTGGAGACCAGCCTCAAATTCAAGCATCTGACAAGTCTCCATTTCAGCCAATTATTTAGCTGAGATTTGAGACTTGTCTTCATTCTAAGTTGTATGATCTTGGACCCTGAACAAAGCTGGTCTTACAGGATTTACGGAGGGTTACGCAAATAAAACCACACATTTTTGTACTCTATCAGAAAACAATAATAGAAATATAATTAATAATTGGCGCGAGCATAATAAGAAAACATTAATAAACATATATAGTAAATGACGTTAACATACATTCGGCATAATTATAAATAAGATTTAATGGTTTATCATATCGTTAGCTGATATTTTGATTTAAACTTGTTGAGAAGATGCATTTCATATTTCTGTTCGAATATTTCCATTGTTAAACATTTTAATATTATAATAAAGCACCTAATTCTAATTTGAACACCCGACCCTGACTACCCTCATAAAAAGGCCACTATTTCAATTCCCTTTTAAGTTTTAACACTTTTTTGCACTTTTATACTCAAAAATTAGGACAGACCATTTTGATTCATTTCCAGGAGTGGACTTCATAATGAGGTTTTTAAGGTACCTAAACGATATTGTTGTTGTTATTGTTGCTGTTGTTGTTTTGTATCATAACAAGAGTTTACTGTATCAAAGCTTTTTTGACACGTCTATGTGTAGATTATTGTTGTTGTTGTTGTTTTCGCTAGGAGAACGACCAACCTGAGAAGGAATTAGGATATACATCAAGTCAACATTCTTAGTTTTACATACGTATCATTGTTTAAATTCTTGAAGAAACTTCAAACAATGAAAAACGAAATTTTGATTACTTACTTGCCACTTATATTGTAGTTTAACATGTTATTGAGGAAATTTATGGCAAAGTTCAAGTAGTTTTCACCTCTCAGACGAGTTTTCTAATCGATGCTGACAGAAATATTGTTTCTTTTCGACAATGCAATAAGGAATGATTTATAACGTCATACAAAGTTCAAGTAAAATCCTCTCAACAAGAAGGATGTGCTGACGTATTGCTACCCCATAAACATGGGCAAGTTTGCCAAACAAACTTGTAAGCCATGGTCGTAAACTATATCTGTTTTCTACACTTAAGCATGGATTTGAATCGTATCCAAACCATTTTAATTTAGAAATAGTTCGGTCATTTCTCCGTCACAGCCAGCGTAAACATTTGGACAATTGGTCATAATCATTATACAACGGTAGCACTTTTAGAATCTGTCCGACGCAGATGCCAAACTCTTAATCCGAAACTTTATGCCTTACAATGCCTTACTATGACATTAAACCAGGCGGAAACCACATAACCCTCATCGAAAACAAAACCCCTTAACCCTCACAATAAATTTGTATGCAGTCAATAACATTTAATAAGAAATTATAAATGCGGACAAAATTGTATACCTACAACATTTACGTAGATTGAGCGGCGTAGGGAAGGCGAAGTATCCGCGCTGTTCGGACGAATGATTCTCTGGGTATAAAAAAACCTTCTTGAGCAGAAAAAGGAAGACCACAGACTGACTCGACGTAACATTTTATTGAATGCTGAGGAAGTACTTAGAAACTGTAATACAGACCAAGATCCGTGAAGTACTTGTCGCTCAGAATCTTATTGAAATGTCTGGCTGACTCGGAAATCTTCAGGGAAACAAACGGCATTCTTTAGACTGTTTAAAATAACCTTTAGAACTGAAAACAATTGCAGTTGTAGGAAATTTCTAGTTCTCTATGTCACGGCAGGAATACCAATTTTATCGCGGTAAGAAAGAAAGAAAATCAATACAAAGATGAGAGAGAGAGAGAGAGAGAGAGAGAGCATTCAGGTCTCTCGTCTAAACATCATAACGTATAAAAAACGAAATGCTTACATCAGTTGTAAACAGGTAGATAATACTCTGGATTAATAGAATCCCATTAAACCCCGGAAGTGCGAGACAGTCAGTAGATTAACGCGCTTATCTGTTTCCGAACTACTGTAAACGACGAGCATTTCGCTGTGTTATTTTGACAATGATACTCATTTCCAAACTGGTCTGTGGTGGGACAGTGTAACAGCAAGTCATCACACCAGAATAAGCCTGATTTACTATTTTTAACACTGGAAACTTTGTATAAAAAAACTATACAATGCGAAGTTAAGTAGCAGTCGATAATGCTGAAGATAATTCCCAAGATTACAGAACACGAACGGTTCTCTGTTTTGAGCACAGGTAAGCCAGGCTGATTGTTGAAGCTATTACTGTTATTGAGGATTATCCCTGGTAAACAGTATGTCAGGAACACAGTGCACATTGGGATGGTTTAATTAGCAGAAAAAGAGCGGAGAAAGTCATGGCTAAAATAGGCTCTGTACCTAGTAACATTAGCCGTCGCCACCATACCACGTAATAAGAAACAGGAGGGACAGAATTACTAGATATCGCTCAACGGACCCAACGAATTTGATATTAAATAGAAACATCAATGCAAAAAGTCTATGCAAGTCGAATGAATACAAAATCTTAATTGTTCTACAAAGGTTTCAGTCATTCAGTAAACTAGTTTTACTTTACACCAGATTTAGCTCTTTTGTCATTGTCCTTGATTTTCAGACGTCATGATCATTGTCTTAAAATAAAAAAAAAATAATGATGATTTATGATGATAATGATTTTCCCTAGTATCAAATGTACGCAAGAGAGAAGAGTACTCTTTAATTGTCCAAGTATGAAATTTGTCAGAACATAACGTTGAGACAAACATCGTATATGTAGCGATAAACAAATCAAACTTCATTTTTTGTCGGAGGTGGCAGCAAATCAATATACGTTATTATGGATCTACCGACATGGATCAAATGAAAACTGGTAATAAAATTTTCTTTCAAGTTGATCTACTGACCTTTTGACTCATAAAGACCAAGTTTCGAATATGACCTATATATTAACAAGACAAAACTCTCAATAAAGTTTGGTGATAATAAAAGAAGATGATGCTGCTGGTGTGGTTACAAGGTATGTTAGACGACTGACAAAATGACAACCACCACCGCCGATCAACGTATGTGAAGACCCGACTAAACTTCGCCCGGCTAAATGAAATGCATTGTGAAGTGAACTTTGAAGTTAGAAAACAGCAGAATAAAGTGTTCTCTATAAGTGTAACAAGCTTGCCCGTGGGTGACAGGGTTTTAAGAACAGTGTTCTCAATGTTGGGAGCAACAAGTTGACCGGTCATTGTCTGAACTAAAGTACAACCAGTACCTGTATTAATGGCAATGCGTTAGTCAGTCAGAGACTGAGGTAAACCCAGTGTTCTCATCAGGAGAGAGAAGTTGGCTACTTGGTTAATCAGTAACTGGGCTTGTAGTACAACCAGTGTTGTTTTCCCCACATCAAAATGATTGTTTGTTTCAGTTTACAAATGCAGTCTGTTTTGTATTTTCGGCTGTAAAGTGTCCTATTTTCTGTAGATGTAATCCAGTTCCAATGAAAAATATCAATTTTGACATTAATCGATTCTCTAGTGTCCTTTAATGAGGCAGTATGTTATATATGAAATAATCAGGAGGCCCATAACTCTCATAAACATGGTGGCAGGAAGCATCCTTCTCTGCAATCATCTATCTACACACCATCCACGATCATTGGTGCAAGTGTCAAAGAAATCTGTCAGGGACAGACAGCCAGCCAGCAAGTCTGAAGCTCAATTCAGGATATCCCTGAAACTTGGGGTTGGGGTTAACACTTGAGATTATTGATTACCAGTATAGTTATTTACTGTCATTGTATGTTGTTCCCCACAGACAAGTCATGCCTATAAATCCCCCATCTCCTAGAATGTGACTAAGTGAACAGTTCACTAATAATTAACAAATCATACATTTTTTCATTGTTTTAATAATTGACTGTTTATAAAACTTTTAAAGACATACATAAAACCATAAGTTATCATAGATATCATACCAAGTGGACAGATTGTACAGTCTCCTCAACCATACATAAGAATCTAGGAATGCTACTTTTTGCCACAAAATTCTTATGAAAAGAGATTTACATGTTTACATAAAGAGATTTCATACAAAGGTTGAGCTATTTTAGGCTCTGTTAGCCACAAGGTGCATCACAACATTATAGAATATCTAGTCAGAATTTTTGTCCAATATGAAATATTTCTACGATTATAATAAGATTTTGTTTTTCATTTTCAAGATGAAATCCGAGTTAAAACCAACATTTACTCAAATTTTTAATATGTTGAGTTGAAAATTGAGTTTGAGCATAATAGTGATACTGGGACCAAGAGGCATTACAAAATTACATGAATCATGTGACCAGGAGGCATTTAAATATCTCCAAAAACATTTATTACATAATTTTCGAATTGGACAAAATACTGAAAAAAAAACAAAAAAAAACATTTTCCAAACTGCAATTAGAATCCAAATGTATGATGACGTATTCATACCTAGATGGGTGTTCAGTTAAATACTTGCATTACCATCGTGTACTGATAGTTTGATAAAGAAATAGCAAAATTATAGCCAACGTCAAAATCCAAGTAAAACTGGGGCATATCTCAATCAAACGTTACCAAGACACAAAAACCTCATTCATGTGGTCAGCATTTTATAAAATTCTTGTGAGTTGAGCCTATAATCAGGCAATTGTTTTGTGATTTCGGGCCCCTAACTGATGTCAGGAAGTATGATCCTAGGGATATAAACTCACACTAAGCTTTTCAAACTAGGAACATGACCTTTTCTTTTTTTTGATGCCTGATCAAAATTTTAGTCAAAACTAGAAGTATGCAAACATAACAATATGACTGCCTGATGATTTCTACATGATTGACAGAAACTGAATCAAATGTGTCTAGTTTTAAATAATGTGTCTGTTTAAATAATATAAACACAAACATGTACAAAATTTAATAATCATTATTTTACACAAATAACAGCTATTTCATTTTTCTTATTCCCAAGTTATCTCCCCTCCATTGTGGGTAAGAGGACTACCCATGTTACATCCATTACACTACCAAAATAGCACAAAAATATGAAATGTGTTTTTTACAAAAAGTTGTTAAACAACTAAAATATGGTTTACACAACCGGCAAACTCAAACTGAACACGAGGTTTCCTAATGAAGTCCTAGAGAACAGCACAATCTGGCGTATCAACCAGTGTTATACTGTCTGCAATGTCTAGCAGAATTCACTTGTCACATGCCTCTGGCCTGTGTAAAGTTTCTGCAAACTTACACAAGTGTTTCCTTGTATTTCGCCACTTTTCAACATTTGCACATTCCGGATGTTCCTTTGCATATTAGCTGATGCTCAACCAAGCTTGCACTTTCTGATTTATGAACGGAGAACTTTGAATCTGCCATCTTGACCAAGCTCTTCATCCCATTTTCTTTTTCTTCTTTGCGATGGCATCTTCGACTGCCTTTAGTTGTTTCAGCAGCTCTTCTCTCCTGGAGACAGTGCTCTTCTTCTTCACAGTAGCCGTGGCAGCACCAGGGGCTCCTGCTGCCGGCTTCGCAGGGCCCGCCACACGGCCAGCCACCTTTGCTGGAGAAACAGGAACAGCCTTGTCAGGCTTTTTGACAGGCTTATCTGTGAATTGAAAATGCATTTCAAAATCATATATACATGTACTGCAAGCATTTAAAACAAATTGTTTTCATCATACTTCAAATTCATTAATAAACACTCTCTGTTGTTCAAGAAGAAAGGCTGCTCATGACACCTACTTTCATGCTAAAACATTCATAGGTTTTCTTTTAGCTGTTCCTCACATAAATACAACAACAGCAGTAATCTGTGACAACATTACTTCCAGTCCAGACAGAGTTTCAAAACAGTAGGTTTCTCTAATTACTTTGCCATGTACAGTCAATATACAATTTGTTTTAGCAGAAAAACTAAAACCTTTTATACACCTGTTGATTTGATAACAAACAGTCCTGCCATGGATGTGGTTTTTTCCCATACACTGGGTATATGTCAGAATAAGGACCTTCTGCTAACAGTCAAAAAAAAGAATAGGTAACATCTGTTTTTCTTTCTAAAAATACTTCTAAAACTTGTGTCTTAGGTATACTGGGGGAAGAAATTCTTACCAGTTTTGGGAGGATTTGGCACACTGGGCCTCTTCATTGGTGGAGCTTCGGTTACCGGCTCAGCTGGTCTCTTTCTACTCACAGGCTCCTGGACAGCTCCAGGTGGCGGCTTCTCACTCTGCTGCACAACACAACACATTCAACTTTACTAATTAGCAGTTCAAGAAAGAAATTAATTACATAAAAAGATGCTGCAATGTCACAAAGCTAGGTTTTCTTCCAAAATTTTACGTGAAAAGGGTGCATAACTATGTCAAAATACAGTCAAGAGTTACGAAATTTGACAATTGCTGTTGTGATGTCAGACAACTATGTTAAATTTCAAAGCTCTTACTTGAATGGAAACTGAAAAAATGAAATGTTGATGCTCACCAACCAGCCCGCCCAAAAACACACCCCAATCAATCAACCAAGGTTTTCCAAAGAAAATCTGGTTAAATATTTTTTTTTTCACATTTTTTTAAGATAATCACACAATTTTTTGTCATCTTGCTGCTGATAATACCAATAAATTACAATCAAAAACTAAAACTTTATTATGAAGCAAACTGTAAGTGAAATGCCAAAATGATAAGCCAATAAGGCTAGCCATGTACATATCTACAGATCTATGATATCATATGATATATCCTCTTTACTCATCGATTCGTGATCACCCATCGATTCGTGATGTAATTTCATAGACGGATTACACGCTGGTGCAGCCAAAACTTTAATAAGATACTGTAGATATTTATTTGAAACAATATTTTTCAGCAGTATTTGGAATAAAAAGGCTACAAAAAGCGCAAAAAATAGATAAAAAACATTTAATTGAATAGATTTCATCTTATTATAAAAATATATCCAAAATTCCACCATTTTCCTCCAAATTTCATCATTTCCTGTCCCATTTTGACACGTCACTGAAAGCTGTGTTGCAACACTGTCTATATCGATTGGATGCTTGGTAATGAACTAAGTATACTGCCAAACAAAAGTTATTTCCCAAGTTTGAAACTTGAGTAAAGACCAATTAAACTGTCATCCATTTTTGTTTTTGTTATGAATTATGAAATGGAAGACTATCGGTAATGAATAAATATTACGACTGCATAGAGATGGATTTGTGACTTGTTAAGATTTATCCATTTTTAATTACTTACAGTGAAAACTTTGGAATCTGAAATTACTCCTCTTACAATTTTTATATTAGCATAAAGGTCAAGTTTTTGTAGTTCCAAACCATCAAAAATAGTAAAACAGTACAGGAGGTATGACCCTGATAACATGTTATTTTTTTTCTGTTTTTTTCAATACGAGATCTATCTAAACCATGACACTTGCATGGAGTCTAACAGTTGTGCTCAAACTTTCTGTAAGCAGTGTATCAAGTTAACAAAATGCAAATTTAATGACGTCATCAGCCAGGCAATGAAATGTCACGGATTGATGAGCAAGCTTCCAGACGACCTAGATCATTACCTTTGTATGTCAAAGGTATATTTAATTCTATCATACTTTTCTGAGCTTTTTCAGTTAGTAATGTATAGTTATAACATTTACCTACAGTTTTAGGTAAAACTTAATAAGATGAAGACACTTTTCACTGTGCATGCGCTGTTTTTGTAAATAAGAGTCACGGATCACGGAGTAAGCAGGATATGTCTTGGAACTGATATAATGGTATGGTACAAACAATACCTTTATGAGTGTAAGTTTAATGTTTGACTTCTGTCCAGTCATTTTAAGGGGATCTTTCACCATTTTGGCTTGAGCAACTGATGATGGTCTACTGGTCTCCCCTATTGTGGGCTTCACACCAGGTCTTCCCTGAGGTACTCGACCCCCTGCTGGGGGATGTCTACCCATGTCTGAAATTATCATAGCACTTGTGTTTCCGCATATTTACCATTAACTTAAAACAACACATATTAGTCAAGTTTCATAAAAATGTTCTTGTTGATTACTGGTTCAACGCAACTGATACTTTCAGCCTTGAATTATAATCAATGCAAAAAAATAAAGTGGCAATAAGAAAATTCCCGGTTAATTTTTTCGTAACTATTGTGTTTTTGTTTTCTAAACTTGAACAATATAAAATCTGTGTCAACAGTACATAGAACATTAACATTAATTTAAAACTGAAATTTTTTAAGAAAAGATATATGTATGCATGTGTAGGTTTGTACCTTGTTTTCCTCTGCCAGCTCCTGGAGGGGCTCCCTTCTGATTTTCACTAGCCCCAATATTACGATATAAGTGGTCGGAGTCAGCACTGCCACTAGAACTAGATGATGAGCTACGACTTCTGCTGCGACTGTAGCTTCGTGATGATCGACTGCTGTAACTCGATCGTGATGACGATGATGAGGAACGACTACGAGATCTACTCCGACTGCTGGAACTGCTTGCTTTACGTTTACGTATCCTGAAAATAAAATAAATACACCATTTGAGTTTTCTCTTTTTTCAAGTGTTTATAAAATAAAGAACAAGATGCAGTCAAAGCAATTCTCAAAAGTGTTACCCAGACTCTACATGACCAGGTATTGACTTCTGCTCAAGGTGAACATTTGTACATATTTGATAATCATTTTTAGGAAATGTTGAAATACAGAGCAGACATGAGAAACACCATGATCCCTTATTGCAACGGGCTTCTGAACATCATCTTGTTGAGGTGAACATTTGTGCCAAGTAATTTAACCACCTGACTTGACTATTTGACTATGGAAAAATGTGCAAGTACTTGTAGGAAAACTTAAAGTACTTGAAGAAAAACTGGAATTGAAATAGGGGCATCACTATGAAAATATATTTGGAAGTGTTTTGGTTCTTCTTGGTCATGATGTGGGACATCTATTTTAACTTAAAAAAAAATATTTGTAGTACAGTTATGGGTCTTGTTGGTAAAGATGTAGATTACCGTTGTAAATATTTATTTCAAGTCTGTATCTCGTGTCATTACAAAGTTATAGATCAATTTAAAGCATTAAGGGACCCAACCCCGCTGCTGGGTTGAGCAAGATAGCTTCTCTATAGATGACAAAAAAATAGTTTACCAGGTAATGTGTGTTTTAGAAATAATTTCGAGAAGAAACTTACCCTGGCTTAGGTTTGGCCTTGTCTTTAGTGAGAGCTGACTGTGGCAATGGCCTGAAAATAGAAACAGGAAAAATACTGACCACTGTTAACTGCTACAGGTACTGTATAATTATTTTACTGTGCTTGACTATACTGCTGGGAAATATTTGTTTGAGATTTAACCCTAGTTTCAAGGCTATGTGCAACCAGTGAAGATGAAGACCAGCCTGCACACTTGAAGAGTCTGATCAGGATCTAAAATGGCCATCTTTAGGCTCATTAGGTTATTTCTGACCAGAACCAAACTGCCAAAATTCTTATCAGTCAGCAGTTCGGTTCTTGGTCAGAAATAACCTAATGAGCCTTAATGTGCATGTGCAGGATAATCTTGATCTCCATGGGATGTTAGCAATATATATGGAGAAAATGGAGAGGTGACTAGATCATGCTGTTGTTGTACATCCTTGTGCATGTCTTACATTAAATATTGATGATTTTAAAGTATTAAAAGTGCTACAATAAATCAAAGGCTGCCTTCTCAGCCCCACATGTATGAACTGTTCCTATTATTCCATTTCATGAAAGCTCTGAAGTTGAACTCTCTTCTGGATGAATGGAGGGTAACCGTATGAGGTTTCCTCTAGTGCACAATCTTTGATTGGAAGTATATCACACTAACAACAAAAGCATACAGTGTGCCAAAATCACCGAATGACTTAAAATAAGATCAATGTTATCAATTGGTAAATGCATAATGATGTAGGTAATAACAACAGTTATATTGTAATCTTTGCATACAAGACAATAGTTATGTGTTAACTGCTATCTAACCTGATAGTCACACATATATGAGAGCTGAACAATGAAATCCGAGATGAAACAGACAACAATGAAAGCTTGAATATGGTTATCATACCTTACACAGATATGACTTATGGCTCACGTATCAGCAAGAGAAAGGAAAATCTGCCTTCCTGTTTTCATAGTTACTCTGACAATACACTGCAGCTCCGTTATATTGCAATCCGTTAAACGATTTCCAATGTATCGCGCTCAGTCTATGGATCCCAATTTTTGTACATTTACGATGTATATGTTTATTCATTTTTCCTGGGTGGCAAAAAAGACCAAATGATCAAATCAACGTTGCTGACAAATTCACAAAACGCACGCTCTTTTCGTATTACGTCATTATCGGCAATGGTTGTTTATTAAATTTTGTATGAAGGGATTTAAGAGGCGATGTACAAGTTCACCAACGCATACAATTTTTACATCAAATGTATGAAAATAAATGAAGGTGTTTTTATACAAAAAAGCTTCTGATTTGACATTAAACCCCCTTTGTGACGAACAACAGGTGCGAAAAACACCAAGCAGATACAGAACTGACAGAATATCGTTAACGAGACAAACCGCAAATTAGCAACAATTAATGAAAGCTGCTAACGATAATAGACATTGAGCAGGAAACGTCAAAACAGTTTGTTGTTTTGACATTACCTGCTCATGGACATATCAAGCTGGTTAATGACGGACGACGAAGAACTAACATCGCCGACCTTGACAGACCAACAGATCGTTGATCAGTTGAAACTACCGACACCTTGGGAAATTGATGACGGCGATCTTTGTGCATTAATTTATTTCTATTTATTAAAAATAAATCTCAATAAATTATATAAAAAGTTGTTTTAAAACATTTGTCCAGCATGGAACATAATCCCTGATGTACCCGTAGATTTCACCGTGTGTTAATTACGCAACACCATGATATACATCCATCTGACAGCAAAAATGAATCCTGATTGTTTCAGCGCGATTATTTACTTATATCGCGCTCGGTTTATATCGCGGTTGGAGGGCTTGGACCCCGAGGTCCGCGATATAATGGAGTTGCAATGTAGTTACTCTGGTAACTATTTACAATAGTTAATAGGACATTGTTACTGTGACAATAGTGAGGAGGTTTGCAGTAAGTTGCCAGTCAGGTATCATTTTAACCCTTTACTCCATAAATATGCCTTTCTGGCGCTGGCGAACAGTGTACATCCTGATCAGCCAGCACATCTGTGCCATATGATCAGGATCTGCACAGTTGGCATTTTGATTCATTAAGATATTAACCAAGATGCAACCAGTGCAGATCCTGATCAGATGGCAGTTGATCTGGATCTACACTGGTTACACACACGTGTTTAAATGCATACAATAATATGGAGTAAAGGGTTAAGAAAGTCATTTCTGGAGGACAGTAACATGCATGCATTACCTGTCTCTTGCTTTAACTGACATCTGGAATTTTCTGAAAACACAAGAAATGGACATGCAAAGCTGGAGTATGCCAGACAGAGGCAGCTTCATCATACAATCACTGGTCAGTACCAGGCTCTCACATTCACACAGATCTGTTTCCATATCAAAGCCAAACTTTAACCCTTCACTTCATAGATATGGCTTTATTCCGTATGTGACCAGCGTAGATCAAGATAAACCTCACGCTGTCTGATACATGCAGTCTAATCAGGATCCAAAGTGGTTGCTCAGAGATTAATTATATTATTTCTGACCAAAGAAACAATTCCAATTACACTGCAAGGATGCTAGTGCAAACTGATGTGGATCTACATCATTCCCACATGCATAAAAATGTCTACATGGAGTAATGCATTACCTAAATCATGATAATAAATAATTGTAAATTGTTAAATGTTTTTACGAAGTTTTTGTTCCATCAATTAAATGCTTATAGAATATGTAAATGTGAGAGCCTAATTGAAAAAATATATCTTGCAGTAAGTATGAGATCTCATCCATGACAAACTTTCCCAAAGCTCACTATATGACTTCGCTGCCTTGAAGCACAAAGGGTTAATGTGAATGTGAGAATGATTCATGAACATTGCCAAAGATCATAAAACTAAAATTTGAGACCAGTTTAAAATCTCAAGCATCTGATTGACTGAAATGGAAATGAGTCTCCATTTCAGCCAATCTCGGGCCCTGTAATTATAAAACTTTTTTCAGGCTCAACTCAATTCTGTGCTCAAACTTAAAATGTCTATAACAGTAACAGTTATGATAAACAAATAATAACTGTCTGTTCTATGTTGTTACCGAGATCAATTATGCCTTACTTTTAGCTTAAAATGGTTTATTTTAGATAATCAAAGGAAATAAGGCATTAAATTTTCATGCTCAAAACGATCTGAGCATGAAAAAAGTTTTATAATCACTGGGCCAGATGCTTGAGATTAGAGACTGGTCTCCAATTTGAGTTTTGTGATCTCGGAAAAAACATTATTAGTTTTAGTGATAAGAGAATACATGATTGATGAATAAGTCAGTATTATATACATCAATCTTCAAAGAAATTTGTGATGATCAAAAAGAGGGGATGGCAGATATTTTCAAGGATTGGGGGAAGCAGAACATCACAGTATCATGATCTTTGATCTCTGAAGAACCAGTGTAGATCCTGATAAGTGAATGTGATGGAGAAGGACATAAGCAAATTTACATTTCAGCAAGATAAGCCCCAGCTAGTTCATCTGCATCAGCCCAGAAATGGTGTCATAAATACTCATAAACTTTATTCCAAATGACAAGGAAATAACTTGGACTTTAATGCAATTGATAATCTTTTTGCCATTCTATATGTAACTGATTATGTTGACCATGGAACACCAGAAGAGGTGTTTCAAACAATCAAGGATATCTTTTAATTTTTTTATTGTACACAGCATTGTACACAGCATGCCAAACAGGCTGACTCAGATCACTGTAAACAATAGGGCCACTCTGGTTATTGGCAAACTATTCAAAAATGTGTTCACACCTATTCATTTTTTATTAGTTACTGCATTTTACTTTTCATTGTGTGGTCTTCAATGGCACGTTTGATTATTAATAATGTATAAGAATAATGTTGAAGACCTTTGAATGTTGTTTATTACAGAGTATACTCACTTCTGAGGTGGTTGTGGACCTGCTGCCATCTTTGGTGGTGGTTTTCTCGGTCTCCCTACATCAGCAATCTGCTGACCGCCTGGCTTAGATGTCTGCCTTGTTAGTCCAGGGGCTGGACCCTTCACTCCTTTACTTGGAGGTGGGACTCCTGGACGTTTCTCAATACCACGCTCTGGTCTACCCTGCATAGACATTGGGCCCCTTGGAGGCTCACTGAAATAAATAGGTGGAGTATCAGAGCTCAGTGCTTTTTTTCAAAGTAAATCAAACTTTGAATTTACAAGTTTCCATTCACAATCATTAAATGACAAGATTCATGAATAAGTGTCTGAAACTCAACACCAACACATGGTTTACATGGTATTCCTGTACCTTTTTTGCTGTCTTTGGTTCAGGACTGCATAGGAACCCTGAATTCTGTGTTCAAGCTTTATTCTGATGTCACAGCAAGATGTGACAATCTGCAGAAGCTTTGTTAACAAAATGTTAAGAATTTAATGCAGAGTGGAACAACAAACAATCTATGATTCTTGACACCTACCCTGGCCTAGCTTGAGCAGAGGGTCTTCTCATCGGCTGGTTACCTGCTGGAATTGGACGTCGCATACCTCTCATCCTGGGACCTGTCCGTGGAGCAGGTGACCGAGATCTGGAAGTACATAACATTGGGTGAAGACAAACTGTTAGATAATCCCTCTTCAGATTTAGAGGATACAGGTTCTGGTTTCCCAACCAACTATGATAATAATTCACCTATCAAGCTTATACTGTCTGTCCAAAACATTTGCACAGTTGATCATGACTGTGACAGACAATCTAATCAATTTTTTCTATAACCATAGTGTCCTCCCTCTTGAATTCCCTGCTAGCAGAAAATCCTTACAAACCATGCCAACAATGTGTATGATGATGTACACTTAGAACATCTATTGTCATACATGCCAGGTATCGAAAAATAATTAAGTGAGACTGGTGACATTTTTAAGTGAGATTTGAGCAAAAATAAGTGAGATTTTCTAAAGCGTGTCGAAACATGGTATAGTTTAAATGTTCTTATATACCTTTACCTTTTTATAAAAGGTAACTACAGTCAGTTATATTACCGTACTTTCATGCAATAACAAGACAAACACATTTTTTCAAAATCAAATAAAATATTTATGACTAAAATCTTTATGCCACATTTATTTTTAAAATGTCCTCTGAAAATTCATACTATTCAAGTCATTACTTATCCACTAAGTACAATTACTGACTTGGCATTTATGAAGAAAGTCAAGTGTTGCATTGCATAAAAATTATTCTTGTAGCTTTACAGAAAGGAGAGAGAAGAGCCAAAAGTTTGACAAATCTTGTTTTTATTTATCCTGGATTAATGCTTCAACATGCCAATTAAAACCAAAACTCTTGGCAATTAACACTTTCAAAGTAATGCCCATAGACATTTACCCATCCGTAGCCGAAAACTGTAACACTTGCTTTGAAATTGTACCCCAACAGAGACAGAATAGATGATTGAGTAAACATATCAATAAATAAAGATAATTGAATAACACCTTATCTAACATGGGATGTTAATCCATTGCCCCAAGGTAATTGAAGCAGATGAAATAAACAAAATGTCATAATTCCAATAATCACTGTCAATCAAGCGCTTTCATTTCGAATTCGGCGATCCCCGGACTTATTGGAGACATTGAAAATTGCCCTGCAGATGACAATTTTTTAAAGAGAAATTATCAAAAATACAGGAGTTTTTTGTTTTTATCCGTTAGACCGTGAGGGTGGGTGAAATTCCGTGAGTTTTTACCTCACGACGTGAGACTTGGCATGTATGTATTGTAAAGGAAGCTCAAACTTGGTAAATTACCGAGTGCCTAAGATGTCCAAAAAGTCACCTAACTCATGTATCCAAGAGGGTTTCCTTACTACCTTGCAAAACAACAAATTTAATATCAACTATGTATTGAACTTAACTTCTGTGATGTTTTTTTCTGCAATCTAACAAATACCTTTATTTCTTGAAAAATGTTTGTTTCTAGATTTCTCTATAGTTGTATTGTTGTTGACAACCTTTAAATAAACATGTAAGTGTTAAATTTTGCTGAATAAAGCAAAATGTCCTGACCAAACAACCAGTCATGTTTTGAGCTACCAAGTTGTAACTTACCTGCTGATAGATGAGGACCGACTAGAGCGACTTGACACGGAGGAGAATGAGGACGACCTTGACCTTGAAGATCCCGAGTAAGAACTGAAAGTTACAAATCATAGTGATATCATTGGCTTTACAGACAAAATGTGATTATTTCACCTTCGTAGATGGTAAACTTGTTATCAATTGTGTTGTATGAAATTAATGAAACCTTTAAGCATCATTCTCATTTTAAACAATTTGTATGTTTTTCATTCCCTTAAAAACATTAAATTACCTATTATAATTCTTGTATTTATTCTTAAATATTCACCATGTTAACAATAAACTGCTAAAAGGAATTATGACATAGCTTTCTGTAATGGTTGACTGCTCGGAGAATATCAATTTCTTTTTGTTATGACAACTTACAACAAAGCAAGCTTACATCAGAATTCCTTGTTAAAACATCTTCCACTGTGCAAGCCTTTATCAGAGACGTTAATCACAAAGCTTACTGGACAGTAAAACTGTCACAAAAAACCAGCTTCAGCAGAGGCATGTACATTGCAAGTGTAACTGTCTGTCACCATAGAATTTTACATCCATTTTGATGTTTGGATCAGTATGTTGTTCATCAAAGTATTCTGCATTTATACATAATGGATCCATTGTGTTTTCTTTTAACCACCTTGATCCATATACTCCATGGTTATGGCTTTTAGATCATCGGTGACCAGATCCAGTACAGACTGTGTGGATATGGAGGCTGATCTGTGACCAGATCCAGTACAGACTGTGTGGATATGGAGGCTGATCTGTGACCAGATCCTGTACAGACTGTGTGGATATGGAGGCAGATCCAGTATAGACTGTGTGGATATGGAGGCTGATCTGTGACCAGATCCAGTACAGACTGTGTGGATATGGAGGCTGATCTGTGACCAGATCCAGTACAGACTGTGTGGATATGGAGGCTGATCTGTGACCAGATCCAGTACAGACTGTGTGGATATGGAGGCTGATCTGTGACCAGATCCTGTACAGACTGTGTGGATATGGAGGCAGATCCAGTATAGACTGTGTGGATATGGAGGCTGATCTAGATCTACACTTGCCCATGGGATATAAGCTATAGCCCAAAGAATAAATGGTTTAAGGTTTCCTTAGTAACATGATATGATACAAACCTAGAAGAGTAAGATGAGGAGTAGCTGTAAGACCGCCTGGACCGTCGTCTACCACGAGATCTACTCCGCTTCTTTGGAGACTTGGCTCTGTAAAAGTTGGAGATATGTTCTCAGTAATCAATCTATTCTAAAGAGCAAATGCCAGAACACAACCACATGGACATGGTCAATTATTTTAACTCAAATTTACATGAAGAAAGGTCAGTAACTTAGGTGAACAATGTTTGTTGCATACTAGAAAATAATTGTGTAACAGTACTGATTGAATGCAAGAACACTGATGCTGTCACCTATATACAGCAGCTATCTGTTGGGCCACACAATTACATTTTGTTATAAATCATACTGTTTAAAGCAGCTGCTTATATCAGTTGCCACTTGAGAGGAAGCTAATGATAGGTTTAATAGCTGACTTACTTGTTAGCATTAGCCCTTGTCCAGGGGTCATGCCAGTCATCAGCTCGGGCTTTATTTGCCGCAGGTAACTTTTTAGTTGGGCTTGGGGGAGACATGTGAGGTTCTCTCATTTTCTCTCTGCTGATCATTTCTCGTGGATCTCGTGGTGGCGCCCTCATGTACCTGCGTTACAACAAAACAAGTTGGTTCAGTAGCAAGAGACAAGAGAAAGGAAAATCTCCCTAATCCTTACAACTATAGATAGATGGTGTAATTTATTTGCTGGAGAAAGTTGGTTATGGATTAGTTAAATAACATTCATGATATGAGGTTTCTGGAAGTACTACAAGTTCTACAAGTTTCAAGTCCCCTGTGCAAGTTCTAGTACTACCTTCATTACCACAGCATTTAAACTTAACAAGATTATAATACCAACAACCAATTTTCGTAAGAATCAAAAGGAAGATAAAAGTCAAATTACTTTATCTTTTCAGAAAGTACACAACTATTTTATAATTATGTATTAAACTGAATTTTTTGAAACCAGTGTAGTAAACTGGAATGAAACAAAGTTGTACAGTGTATTGCTTGACTGACACAAATGACAAAAAATACAGTTTAAATGAAAAAGTAATTCAGTATATTGTTTCCCTGACATGACATATAGTGTTTGAGTGACCAAAAGAAGTACCTTAATATTCTGTTTGATTTAAATGAAGTTATACAGCTTCAACTGTTTGATTGGTTGACTTCAGAATGTATCAACTGGGATAACATACCTTTGTCGCTGATCAGGCGGTGAAACACTGAGCCGTCTTGGAGATGGTCTCAATGGGAACCTTTCATGACCCTGAAAAGATGACAAAATTATCTGTAAAAGCTACTGCATGTCTGCTTATTATATAGCACAGTTCATGCAAGATAATATGTTTTTGGTTTACAAAAATTATCTGCCTTATTATCAATTTTTTTCTTAAGTGTTAACAATGAAAAATAAAAACAAGGTATATCCCTGCAAAACCCAGTGTAACAAGAGACCGTCGAAGACGAGTGATGCTCCCCGAATGGGTACTTTGTCACAAACACTGTTAGTTGTATAACTATTGAGGTGAATTTTGAAAACAGTGTAGTGCTAGTCTAATCAGACAATTTTTAAATCCAACTATATATAACAAAGTTACGGACCAGACATGATTTAGCTTCAAGGTCATGCTGTGACCTTGACCTTCAAGGAAGCGACCCAAATGTTATCGACATGTCGCCTAGATATGGTGATCATTTCTGTGAAATCATTTTTAAAACCAACTATAAATAACATGTTATAGACAGGACACAATTTTGCTGCAAGGTCATGCTTTGACCTTCATGGTAGCGACCCAAATGTTGCATGCTACACGTCATCTCATTATGGTGATCATTTCTGGGAAATAATTTTAAAATCCGACTTCAAATAAAAAACTTATGGGCGGGACAAGACTTTGATGCAAGGTCATGCTGTGACCTTGACCTTCAAGGTAGCGACCCAAATGTTGTACACGACACATTGTCTCATTATGGTGATCACTACTGTGACATAGTTTTAAAATTCGACTTCAAGTAAAGAAGTTATTGGCCGGACAAGATTTTGCTGCAAGGTCATGCTGTGACCTTGACCTTCAAGGAAGCGACCCAAATATTGCGCGCAAGAAGTCGTCTCAATATGGTGATCATTTCTGTGGAATAGTTTTAAAATCTGACTTAAAATAACAAAGTTATGGGCTGGACACGAATGCGGGACGGATGGACGGACAGACAACCTGGCGACTATATGCGCCCCCCCCCCCTCCACCGAATTTCTTCGGGCAGCATAAAAAAATTACATGACTACAATGGCACAAAATGAACTGCTGAATTCCAGATTTACAGCTTTAATGACAGCTGAAAAATTGAACACTTACCCTCATAGATCTGTCAGGTGGATATGGGTACCTGCCCATGGGTGGTGGATAAGGACCTGGATGGTGTGGGGGAGGGCCATACTGGTCCTGACTCCAGTGCACCTGGAAGTTCTCATAGCCTCCGGTCATCCAGGACTGCTCCATCTGTTTCTGCTGCAGCCGCACCGGCGTCTGGTCATAGTACTCATCATCACTCAAGGGTCTACACACAATATACACAAGGTCTACATTAGTGCTTAGGTGCGTGTAAACTTAGAAATACAAGTCAAACTCAACATGTACATTTGCAGATTAAGTTGATTACACAAATTGCAAGGAAGGGATAGTTTACTTAAAAGAATAAAACCACATGTTAACATTCTGAAATAATGTGGAAATATGAATAACATCGATATAACTGACCGACATCTATGATAAATTCATATATGTCATAGCAACATACGTCTTAGCTTGCTAAAACTAAATATACAAAAACAGAACCAGTTACATCAGACTAATAATCTGAGCTCCAATCATGTTTGCAAATCAGTGAATTATCCTTTGCAAATCACATCTTTGAGAAATGCATCATTTAATTTTCAAAGAAAGATGAGTCTATCAATTGACGTTGTTGATCACAGTATTATAATTATGTATAACTTACTCATATTTATCGTAGTAAGGTGTTTTCTTCACAGGTGACTTGACAGGGGATTTCTCCAGGTTGTTTTCCTTGTCAAACTCAGGATTATCCTCTATAGACAGATTCATTTTCTTGTGCTCAAAATTTGTCTCCATTTCTCTCTTTTCCATCGCCTTCTTCCGTAACTGTTATACAGTATGATGTAAAATCAGCATCTATTCAATAAACTTGTCCCCATGGAATGCCATTAATCACATAGGTGACCATCAAGATCAGCCTGCACAGCCATGCAATGCAATCTGATATGGATCTACACAGACTGCTGATCTTCATCTAAACTGGTTGCATATGAGATTTAAGACATATCCATGGAGTAAATGTTCAATATATTTCATTAGGACTGTTGCTGATATATATCTATATTAGATCAGCAGAAACACTGCGTATTGGTCTGCGAGTCAAAAAAAAATTCCTTTAAAAATTAAAAAAATATCTGCAGCTTATTTTACTGGCTGTGCTAATGAATGCTACTTTTTAATATCCAGTCTTTGAGCAAAACCTTTCTTACGATGTCGAGTCACTATTATATCCAGTTGTAGCTGGTTTTATATTTGACAGTCAAATATGAGTAAAAATTGCAACCATACAAAAACTGCCTTCCATTGTAGTAGGTAAAATTACATGACATCCCAATATTCTTATGTTTCCCTTGAAGATAAGTTCTAATGAGATCAAATCATTATGATCACTGAGTGCTTAATTTTGCCAGCAGCTACTAACTGTTGGTTACTTGCAAATACAACCTTCAGCATTACAAGTGATGTGTAGTGTAGAAACATATAAATAAAGATTACAGCTATACTGACCTCTTTAGCTTGTCTGAGACCTCTTTCCCAGGCTGTCTCCTCTTTGGGTTCTGGGGGCGGAGGGGGTGGCTCCGGGCTTGGAGTACGCTGTTAAAATAAAATCACAGGGTAAAAAAAATTAACATAAAACAATGTTTGCTGTGTTAAGTTTTTGTTTTCTAATACAATATCTTGGATGCATTTTGACATTATCTCACTTGTGTTCATTACAAAGAATCCAAATCAATAGTTTGAGCCAAGAAACACATTTCTAAGAAAATCTACATCTGGAGAGTGAAGTTACTTTCTTAAAGTTGCAAGTGAACTCCAGAGCCAACTGAAGTCTCACTGACCAGGCTTATGAATACTGGTTAAATAAAATTTTGTAACCAGTCCAGTAACTGACCACTCTTAAGCTAGAGAGTTTGGAGACTGGTTCTCTGCTTCCAATGTTATGATTTTTGAGTGTGCTGGCTTACCTCCACCTCTTCTTCCTCCCACTTATCGTCAAATGGAGCCCCCGGGGGCTTGTTGTTGAAACCTGGACGCTCTATCAACTGGTAGTTTCCTACAATATTCAACACTCACCTATCAAGTATTCACTCAAATCAATTAATAATTTGGACTTGGTGATCCAGTAGAAAAGCTTTGTAATGCTTCAATGGGACAAAAATGATTCTGCTAACAAAGACAACTACCAGCAGTGATTAACATCCGGACAACAGGCTTTTGGCAAATTTTTAGTGGCAAATGGGCAGCAAGTATGTCAGAAGATGGTGGACTGTGACCGAATTCCAACTTGACTTGCATTCTTCAGTACCAAATTTCATTCAAGGCTGACTTATCAAGACAAGACATAAAAGGCTAATTTAATGTGGAACTAGAATGTTGTGTTCCGCGGAACACATGTCGCCTGCATGGAAAAAGTTGAAATGTGGGCCTATGTTTAATCATATATAAATTTTTTTTTTGATTTAAGTTGATTTCAATACTACACCACTGAATACATCTGTCATCTAAAATGCATTTAAAAGGGGAATAACTGAAACCTGAGTTATCATCTTCAAAAATTGGTTTGTAAATGCAGATGAATTATTCAAAGTATTAAGTGAATTGAACAAGTACTTTCCATTTTACAGGCAACACTAAGTTTCATGTTTAAGTTGCATTTGAAAGGGGCATAACTCAAAATATTGAAACTGGAGTTATCACTCTTGTCGTCACAGATGGCATTGTTCATGCTGATGATATATTCTAAGTATGAAGTGAATAGGACAAGTACTTTCAAAGTTATAGGCAACATTAAGTTTCAGGTTAAAGTTGCACTGAAAGGGGCATAACTCAAAAAATATTGAAACTGGAGTTATCATTCTTGTTGTCAAAGATGGCATTGTTCATGCTGATGATATATTCCAAGTATGAAGTGAATAGGACAAGTACTTTCAAAGTTCTAGGCAACATTAAGTTTCAGGTTAAAGTTGCATTGGAAAGGGGCATAACTAAAAAAATATTGAAACTGAAGTTATCATTCTTGTCGTCACAGATGGTTTAAGTGAAAGGGATAAGTTCTTTCAAAGTTATAGGCAACATTAAATTTCATGTTAAAGTGGTACTTGAAAGGGGCGTAACTCAAAACATATTGGAACTGGAGTTATCATTCTTGTTGACACAGATGGGGTTGTTTATGCTGATGATATATTTAAAGTATGAAGTGAATAGGACAAGTACTTTCAAAGTTATAGGTCACATTAAGTTTCATGTTAAAATTACATTTGAAAGGGGCATAACTCATAAAATAGTGAGAGAGGAGTTATCGTTCTTGTTGGCACTGATTGCTTTGTTCATGCTGATGATATTATATTCCAAGTATGAAGTGAATAGGACAAGTACTTTCAAAGTTATAGGCAACATTAAGTTTCATGTTAAAGTTGCATTTGAAAGGGGCATAACTCATATAATAGTGAAACAGGAGTTATCGTTCTTGTTGGAATGGATCGCTGTGTTCATGCTGATGATATATTCCAAGCATGAAGCGAATAGGACAAGTACTTTTAAAGTTATAGGCCACATTAAGTTTCATGTTAAAGTTGCATTTGAAAGGGGCACAACTCATAAAATAGTGAAAGAGGAGTTATCGTTCTTGTTGGCACAGATCACTGTGTTCATGCTGATGATATATTCCAAGTATGAAGTGAATAGGACAAGTACTTTCAAAGTTATAGGCCACATTAAGTTTCATGTTAAAGTTGCATTTGAAAGGGGCATAACTCATAAAATAGTGACAGAAGAGTTATCGTTCTTGTTGTCACAGATCGCTGTGTTCATGCCGATGATATATTCCAAGTATGAAGTGAATAGGACAAGTACTTTCAAAGTTATAGGCCACATTAAGTTTCATGTTAAAGTTGCATTTGAAAGGGGCATTACTCATAAAATAGCAAAAGAGGAGTTATCGTTCTTGTTGGAACGGATCGCTGTGTTCATGCTGATGATATATTCCAAGTATGAAGTGAATAGGACAAGTACTTTCAAAGTTATAGGCCACATTAAGTTTCATGTTAAAGCTTGGGGACTACCGGACGACGCCGACGGACAATAGGATCCCTATGTGTCTACCTGCTATCGCAGGCGACACAAAAAGGGCTGTAAATCTGTCAGAAGATCGAGAATTCTGACTATACAAACTTAAACTGCCTTTTGTTATACTACACCAATGTACCAAATATAATTCAAATCTGCCAAACTGTATTAACCCTTTACTCCACGGATACAGCTTATATCCCATGTGCCACCTGTGCAGATCAAGATCTATCTGCACATATTTGGTATCCATGATGTGAAGGGTTATTAAACAGGTATGTTCTTACCTTTATCATTGACCCCTGGATGAAGGAATCTGCAGTTAATGCCCCATGTACAGTGACCTCTCATGAAGAAGCGACATGTGGGTTTGACATAAGGTTTGCTCCCCGGCTCCATGATCTCCCCTTCCTCACACTCCTCCTCATCTAACTCACCTTCGCTCGATGATGAACTCTACAAAAATACTGAAACTTTCTTCAACTGGCAAATCCTAAGGGCCTTTAACTCAAGATTGACTAAGTGGATACTTTTCATCCAATAACTAAATTTAAATCGGCCTGCACATCTGCCAGTCTGATCACGATCTAAATTGTTCACTTTCTGGTCAGAAATAGCTAAATGAATTTAAAAGTAAACAGTTTAGGTCAGGATCAGACTTTTAGGTAAAGATCAGACTGCACAGATGCGCAGGCGTATTTGATGTATACTTCTTTGCACATTCAATAAAAGCTGCATCCATGAAGAAAAGGGTTCAAAGTAACAGGGATGCACTTTTTATTGCTTTTATGGCCTTGTCTGCAAGATAATCAACATTATATTCGACTTCATAACATTCAAACTGACAAATGCTGGCATTACCAAAAAGCAATATATAACTAACTTAAATTTGTTCACTTATCTTTTTTAAACCAGTGTTTTAAAACCACCTGACTTACTGTAATTTCTCCTTCTGAATCACTGCCTTGTTTTTCCCTTGTCTCGTCATGAACTGTGTCATCATAATCAAGCTCGACATCGTCACCATAACTAGCCTGTGCTTTTAGTCTCTCATTGATATCTCTTGTATCTCTACTCCTTGTCTTTACACTCTCTCTTCTGTCTTTGATACTCTCTCTTCTGTCCTTAGCACCATCTCTCCTTTCCTTGACACTTTCCCTTCTATCCTTGACACTTTCCTTCCTGTCCTTTACACTATCTCTCCTGTCCTTTTCATTTGGTCGTCTACTATATTTCACACTGACTTTCCTATCTCTTTTATCTCTGTTTTTCCTTCTTTTTATATCAGATTCTTTGCTTTCATCTTTATCTGCTTTACAAAGTTTTCTTAATAAGTTTTCTAAGATTTCTTTTACAATGGTGTCATCATCTTTTCCAGTGTCATCAATTTCAACTGTTTCAATGATTTCAGCTGTTTGTTTCACTTTGTCATCAGTGTTTGTCTGCTTCTGTACATGGTCATGTTTGTCCAATTTATCTTCTGTTTTTTCTTCAACGATCTCTTCCTCATCCGAGCTGACATTTTCCATGCCATCCTCCGACAACTGTCCATCGCCACTTTCTTCTTCCTGTTAATTGTTTGAAGAAACAAAGAGTCATTTTCCTTTAATGTATTTGACAACCATTCTTACTAAACAAAAAGGAATTCTTACATTCCAGAATTGGATGTTTTACATTTCATTTTAGTGCTTGAAAAAGCCATCTTACACCACCAGTAAAACCTAACTGAATTTTAAAACAAATTAGCAGAAAAGTTATATTTTTCTTAGAAATGACCTAATGAATCTAAAAGTGACCTGTGTTGTTTGTGGTGAGACTGCATGGCTCTACATGGGACATAAACTGTTTCCATAATGTAAATAGATACAATATTTGGTTATGCTATTATCTGAAGGTTTACCTCATCAGAGACTTCTTCCATTCCCGATTCTGCCTTTAGATCTGTTTTGTCTTTAACATCTTTCTTCTTCTCATCATCTTCATCCTCGTCCACTTCCTCTTCTTCTGACGAGACCTCCTCCATACCGGACAGCTGGGCAGTGTCAACTTTCTCCTGGTGGTCAGGGACAGCTGCACTGTCATCATCTAATCCATCCTCCTCCTCCGAGATCTCTTCCAGCGAAGCCTCTGACTTCTTGTCTTCATCCTGTTCAAAGAATTGTTCAATAGTTGCAGAGAATATTTTGAATTTGATGCATTTATGAGATTTTTGATGGGTCAAGAGACCCAAGCACATTAACCGAGTGACAACAAGAGCAATTAAGGCAAGGACAAGTGGACTGTGAAAGTGATTTCAAACCATTTTGTATTAACGTTAATAAGCCTAAGATGATACCAACATTGTCCAAATCTGAATTGTTCGTAATTCAAAGAGCATGAAGTACATGAAACAAAACAAATGGATGAAGTTGAGAAATGTTCATTTAATACAAGTTAATGAAATATGAATCTTTAAAATATGCAAGAAAATAGTCAAATTTGACTCTGCAACAAAACCTTATAAGTTATAACAAGTTATATCAGATTTGAAAGAATCACTTGGAAATAGACAAGGTAACTGGCAACCTGAAATGAAATAACACTTTATCTATCTTGTTTCTGGTTTTGCACTTCAGTATTAACAATATTCTCACCTGTGAATCTTTTTGCTTAGAGGTATCTACATTAGCATCTTCAGTTTCAGTGTCCACTTTATCAATTTCAGTATCATCATCTGTTTTTGTAACATCAAGTTTTGATTCTGTGTTATCCTCACTATTTGTTGAACTGGATACATTAAGTGATTCATCACCGTTCTCATTGTCAATGTTTGAGGTATCATAGTTATCACTGGGTTGTGTTAAATCAAGCTCATTGTCACTTTCATTATCAGAACTAGATATTGAACCTTTTATAGAAACAGTAGAATAATTGTCTAAATCTGTTGAAGATGCATTTAAATGGCTTTTTACATCCTTTAACACCCTGTCTCTATCCATACCTTTAACATTGCTGAAATTATGTACAATATCACTGGATTCTATTTCATCAACTACATGTTCTATGTTTTCAATTTCATCATTTCTTTTTGCATCCATTTCATTTATTTCATTAGCATCATCTGATATGGCTGCAATATTATCTACAGAAGAAGTTGATGTAACTTCAGGGAATTTAAATTCAGATGATTTATCTGTAGCATTTTCCTCCACTGTTTTGTCATTGTCAGAAACAACATCTATAAAAGAGGTAATCCTACTCATGCCAGAACTTGTATCAGCATTGTTGCTATCTGTTTCACCCTCGTTACTTTCAAATGCTTGCACACCATCTTTATTAAATGTAGTTTCATCTTCATTTGATGTCTGACTGCTTTCATTATCTCTAAAAGCTCTAAATTCTGTGGTTTCGGCATGCCTGATGCCACCCTCTAATGAGACATTATCTTCATTTTCAAATCTGACTTTACCTTCACTGCTTTCAACAAGGTCATCATTTTCAATATTCTGATCGATGTCTAAATCATCTTCCGCACCAGCTTCATTGTTTTCAGGAACATTTTCATTGTCTATATTGGAATTGTCTTCAAAATTGTTGTCAGTACTTTCTACTTGCGCATTACTACTTCCAATTTCATTGTTATCCTCATTACCATACTGTACATCCGATTCTGATAGCATCTCAGAATGTTCCAGTGCATCGGGTCCTTCTGAAGATACTAAATCATCAGTGACCTGATTACTTGCATCCGCATCCTGGTTTACATTTTCTGGATTATCTGCATTCTGATCTGAATGTTCACTTTCCACATCATTCAAATCAGCTGTATCCATTTCTTGTTCCTCCGCTGCCGCTTCAGGTGATCTAAAAGTCAAGTTATTACAATAATTCAACAGGATTTATTTTTATTCTAAACAAATATTTATCATTATGTTGAACATTATAAATGTTCAAAGAAATTGTATTGCATATATATGACATACACACAGAGAATGGCTGAACCAAGAAATAAGTCATTAACTTTGTGTTTCGTTAAATTAAATAAAACAAAGCTGAGAATTGTGGTAACATGTAACTTTACCATAATATTGGTACAACTTTTGCCTGTTTTGAAAACCTAGGAGCCCTATCCCTAATAACATTTAGCAGGCATTGCCAATACACATGCTTATTTATTTTTTTTATTTATTATGTGAATTTAATATGTTTTGTGACAACTAATAAAATCATCAGATTGAAATAATACTGCTGTAAAATTTTATTTTAGGCCTAAAAAATTATGTTTGTTTACTGTAACCCAACCTACCCTCTGTTTTTACCACCTACCGAAATTTTTTTCCCACCCTAACATAAATCAAAATGGTAGAATATCGGTTTGTTCAACGCCATGTATGAAAACCTCATATGCGATTTAACAAAAGACTGCTAAATGCTCTGATAATTGACAACCTTATTCCCTTATTCTAGATTGATGCCAGATCCTCTACTAAACAGTTCTGGTACATGGAGCAAAGTTAAAAAAACAAACCTACCTACCGACCCTCATTTTTTTTTTTGGGGGGGGGGGGGGGGGGGGGGGGGGGGGTGTTAGACATTTTTATTAGGCCTTATCAGATTATTAGATTGAAGGAAAACTGCTGAAATTTTCTTTTAGATTGAAAGAATACTGCTGAAATTTTCTTTTTTTTTTGGTAATGAAAGCTGTCACAGGGAGCACAATATTCAATCAGTGTACCTGTAGTTATCATGATAGTTAGACTGGTCTGGTGATTGCTGCATGGGACTGTCAGCTTCACAGTCCAGATCACCGGTCCCCTCGTCAGCAGCTTGTACATCATGTCCTACATGAGCCTGCTCATCATCATGGCCAGATTCCATCGCTCAACACTTCCTTAAAGATAAAAAACACATATTTTATTTATAGACACATGTATTCACACATCCTTAACCCTTTACTTCATATATATGCCTTTTTACACTTGTGAGACCAGTGTAGATCCAGATCAGCCGGCACATCCGTGCCATCTGATCAGGATCTGCACTGGTCGCATTTTGATCAGAAATAATCTAACGAATAAAAAAGTAAACAATTTAGATCCCGATCAAATGGTACAGATGTGCAGGCTGATCTGGATCTAAACTGTTTGACCATGCAATAAAGGTGTATCTATGGAGGAAACAGTAAAACACTGCTTCTATATATTTGCTGATTTTTGTGCTATCCATCTAGTGATGGATGATTAAATGGAAACCTGAGGAAACATCTAGTCTACAATGAATTATATAATAGCGTGCACAGGCCTTCTTAAACTGTCACTTTTATATTGAATAGGATGCTTTTGTGTTACATACATTGAAGATATCCACCATCAGTAAACCTCAAACAAATTTTTCTGGTGTATGCTGTATTAGTAAAGGTATTTAATGATTTACAAGTAGTCAGCCTCTAGGCCTTTTTTGCTGGTTTCAAATTTCATCTCATGCCAGTGATGGAATTAACCATACCAAAATAGTGAATTCCTTACAAAGACTGATGTTGTAACATGATTGTGCAGGGGTTTTCCTAGCCTTTCTGAGGGTCCGGAAAACAGACCCTTTCCCAAAGCAAATGGACCCTTTCCCAATCCGAAATTTCTTCCATTTTTCCCAATTGAATCCACAGATAATTTTTAAAACATAAGAAACAGTGTTAACTTTCGCTTTACGTTGTAAACAACATATATGACTGCTTTATCTCGCACTATGCATGTGACGTCACAACCAGGTGTAAAATTCGGTGCATACGGTATAATTTAAAATTATGTGTCTGTATGGAGAACAGTTCATCGAGATATCGGTCCGTGCCGACAAAATGGACATTCCGTTCCGTTCATAGAAGTTTTAACCGAATAAAATTGATCGGAGTTAATAGGTGATTTGGAGTAAAACAAATCATTTCGCGATAATTACACTAATACGTTACCAAGTATGGCCTCTCATAATAGCAAATACTACGCAAAAAAAATTGTAAACGGGATACAAAAGGCTGTTTGTCAATTGTTGACCTTTGCAAGAAATGCAGGGATCACGAATCAAGGTGATTCGGGCGAAGAAGGTGCCCAGACCAGCCTAACTTTGCTTTATTTGCATAGAAAAGCGAAGTTCACTTCGCCCTCGATTTCCTGTTGAATTTGCCTGAGGGAACAATCAAACATCTGCCAATAATCCCCCAAATTTTTGCTTACTCAATTATACAAATTCGACCTGATTACCTAATCAGTCTTCACAAAATGAGATTTTTATTGGCTGGTGTATACAGAATAAACCAATAAAATCGCATAATAGTCTTCAGCATTTTCTCATTGTAAATGACATAAGCGATAATGATGTAAGTTACCCCCCCCCCCCAATGATGTAAGTTACCCCCCCCTCCCCCCCCGGATGTTGAAAATGACAGCTTGTTAATTTGACAGTTAAAATTTAGGGAGAAGTGAGTCGTGACGACTCGCAAACCGCTTTGAAATACACAAACATGTTGATTTAAACACTACTGATATTCAAGTCAGTCATTTGCAGCAGCAGCAAATAAAACTTATACTCATTTTAACAATATCGAGGAGCAAGTTTATTTTATAAAATTTTAATACTGATATCAACTGAATAGCATGTCATGATAAACTACATTGTATAAACAACAAATCATGTAATTGTTAATAATCTCAAGCTGATGCTGTTCATTTCTATTCTTAATCAGTCTCTTTATTCCTGAGTTCTATAATTATTTGCATAGATTTAATATATCTATAGGTTATCAAAATAATATTTTATTATGTCTGATGTTGCAAGACAATAGCGTAATTAGGTGCATAGTTTATCTAGTTCAACACAAAGCGTTACGGACCACCTGTGAATACATATATTACATAAAGAAAATATCTTGGAGGATTTTTGAAATAAAATTTAAAATATTACATAAGAGCAATTGCTGCGTTGATGTTTTAACAAAATTTTCACGTCAAGACTTTAATTAACTGCATCCCTGTATAAAATGGCAAAATGTTGTTTCTTTTTATTACCTCCCTTTATTATATTGCGCTTATTTTTTTGCCGATTTTTGCAAGATTTTCAATTATTTATTAATGTAACTTTAATCAGTTAGATGAAAGCCTGAAACTGTGAAAAATGAAATCAACTTTCTACAGCTTTCAACTGTTTGCTTCTTTGTTAATTGAAACACAAAGGACGACCTGTCAGACTACTGATTACACAAAACAATGGCTGGTTTAACTGGTAATCTTTGAGCAAACAATCAATTATGAGACAAGTGGGAAT
Source organism: Corbicula japonica (assembly GCA_038501625.1). Lineage (NCBI taxonomy): Eukaryota > Metazoa > Mollusca > Bivalvia > Venerida > Cyrenidae > Corbicula > Corbicula japonica. The sequence goes on from JAZAYU010000053.1 coordinate 3,369,030, forward strand.
CATGCTGATTTGGGTTAATTGGTAATTTGCACACTGACAGACTTGACAGTTTGTTGCCATTGGACAACAGTTAATTCAGCATATCGGCGGTCGGCAAATCACTGTGCGCGCTTGTATTTTTATTAGTCTAGCAGGCGGGTATTTCAAAAATGGGGTGGAGCATAGTGAACAGATCGAAAGTCAATAAACAAAAAGTTATTTTTTTGATTTTTGTTAGGGTGAAGTTTGGAAAGCCAAGGCAACAATGTCGCCCGAATCGCTCAGTAGGCAGAGCCCTGACTTTTAGTCAAATGACCCACTTTTTTTCACCTTTTATGTTGACTCGATGCTTGCGGTTTTCTTGAAATATTATTGATTTCTATTAACCAGAATTTTGTTGTGTCACTTGAACAATGTCATGCGTTAAAATGAAAAGACTAACATTTGAGTTTTTGAGAATTATTTATTGTAGTTTAAACAAAATAATGGGTGAAAAAGTAGTCATTTAAATAGGGCATAATGAGTGAGTTTATCAACTGCTGGCCTAGACTTTCCATTTATTTATTTCTAATATTCGAGTTAGGAAGAGTTAAAAACACAACCTCGACGTAAAATAAAGTACGGCCCTAAATGACAAACATGGCCTATTTTCTGTTGGGGACTTTTTACCAATACTCTTTTTCATTTGGATGACGTTTTGATCTGATTAAATCTGTACCTCTAGTCTTATGACAGGGTTTTTTTTAAGGATGAGGGGAAGACGCTGGACGCTGGTCAAAAGGGATAAAATGCGTGAAAAATACAAATTGGGGAAAATTTAGTTTATTATACACTCTTACTTGTATTAGCTACAGTGAATGATTATACTCAAGTTTATGCTTCTGTCTTTCTTTTTTTACTTTAGCTTTCATTACCTAGCAGTCTATTTAGCATATAGAGGCATGTCTCTTTTTTATCTGTTCTTAAACAGTACAAGAATAATTTTATTTATACTTGCTCTTTTTCGGAGCCTGCTTAAAATGTATCCATTAATTGTGTGCTTTGAATCAAAATCATTTCGGATGAAAGATTTCCAGAAATTTTTTGTTTAGGCCAGTGCTTGGGTAGTTATTAATAATTTCCAACTTAATTGCTGAATTCCCCAAGAAAATTAAATATTGCTGCTCAAAAGGAGGGTTCAAGCAATTCCACTGACCCCCCCCCCCTGTAACACACATGCTAATACAACACGTGATGAATGATGATAAATGATCATAAAATTACATGGTACTTTGACTTTTAAATGTCACGATAATTAATTTTTAATGTAGTTGTGAGTCACATCGTTATTTTGGACTTCAATGAATACTCCGGAAGATACGGGATATAAAATTCTTGGGATAAAAATTGAATGTGTGTTTCACCAGACGATTCGTATTTTTGTGACAGAACATGGCGCTGTATTCTGTTGTTCCTATTTTGCATTATTCGTCGTTTGTTTTACCTGACAGTGCAAATAAGCCGCATCCGTTTAAAAGCATGACGAAGACAATATACAACAACTAGCAATTAACTCAGTTAATCTTCTAATAATTGTCAATTATCAAAACAACAGATTGTTTTTTGCCTGGTGTCAGAAGACAATCCTTGGCGATAATTAGACCGGTGCGCGCATGTTTTTAATCGACCGGTTGGTATTTTTAAAGTGGGCGGAGCTTATTGTTTTAGCAAAACATTTTTACCTATCTTATCGTGAACGGTGTGACATAAAAGATTATAGGCAGGGTTTAATTTACTACGACTGTTTATCTTGATGGTTGTGATTTTCTTTTTCGGAAGTCTGCGGGACGTATGTTATCGAGAAATTCGGTGGACAAGTCGTAATTTAGCGGTAATTTACGGCCGTACAACTCAACTGTTGTAAAATCCACTTAAAACTGGCAGGTAGAATGCCTTTATTCCCAACACGACGATAATCCAGTACCAGTAATGTTTAAGTTGACAACCAGGATCGAATCTAAATTTAGTATCATTTGACAAATAATACTAGGTTGAGTACATAGCTAATTTCTAACAAATATTCATGAAAATTGTGCAGATTTAAGATGAAATAAATTAAACATAACTATAAATTAAGCTTCTGTTTACGTTTTGCTAAAAAAATTATCACTTTACTAGGGGGAAAGTGATTTTCGTTGGGGAAAAAATTTTTGTTGGGGAATTTTTTTTCCCGGGGAAGATGCTGGCTTTCGGCGTCAGTTTGTTAAGGAAAAAAAACCCTGTATGAGTATTCAAACAAGATGAAGGGATCAAATATGCTTTCAGAATTCAATGCAACCCGGCAGCCAGAAGCTATTATGGCTGCTGGGCCGATGGTCGTTCTTAGGAAGCTTCAGAAACATAAGCCTATGGGGACTCGATTTGTAATGTTCTTTTAAACCACCCCGAGGCCCCCGGTCAAGCCGGTTTCGTTTGAAATACAAATACCTGGAAGTATCTGAAACAATTTCATACAAGGATGCAGTAAATATATCGGATAAGTTGGCAAACACGGTTAAATTCTGTGAAAAGAAAACATTTCTACTTTTCCATCATCGCCGCCATTGGTGGCATGTGATTGGCTGACATCGACCACATGGACGGTGCAAATGTTTGTTTGATCTCAAGCTGTTTGTCCCAGACTAATTGCAAAGATAAGTCTATTCAACTTCACCGGCAACATGGATGTTGGAGAATTACTTTCATTTCAGGTATATGATCGTTATTGTTTTTTGTAAAGACATTATCTTACATGCCATATATATTTAAAATAACGAACTTACGAGTTCTTGTCACATAATTTTTTCATTGTTATTTCCAACAGCCACACAAATTTTGTTTGGTTAAAGAAAACAGGGAGACAATTCAGTGATATTCTAAAAGTATATAACAAAGCTTCTTCAATGTCCATTCCTGAACCAAGGATTGAACCCAGAACCCCTCGCAATCTAGACTGACGTTTAGATGCCAGACATTTCAACCGCAAGACATTTCAAGCCCAAGACTTTTCAACCCCAAACCTGTCGGCCAAGACATATCAACCCTTAGATATTTCGACCCCAGGGCTTTTCATCCTTATACGAACGTTGACGAGTGACGTCACGCGCACTTGCTAATGTTACATGCGCACCGGCTGGTTGGCAAAAATAGCATATTATGTAGTGTAATCAGAGCGTAAATATTTGCATAAATAAACAAATAAAGACATGCCTGTCAGTCGTAGCGCTCCAGGATGTAAAAAAAGGTACGAGAAGGGATCAGATATTTCATTCTTTCGGTTTCCAAAGGATCAAGAGAGACTGAAAAAGTGGCAATGCGATGAGACTGGTATGTTTAACCGGTATCAGTCATCTCGACCCCTTACCATTTCCGCCCCTACTTATTTTCTGAGACCACTTGCCATTTCGACCCCTGATTTGAAGACACTTCGACCCCTACCTGGTTGGCACTTACCCTTCTTTAAAAACATAATATGTTCAACAGTATTTTTCAACTTATAACTTGTTTATTTTAATGATAAATATTGAGCTTATGTTTGTTGGCAGTTTAAAGACACTTCAAAAAGATAGTTCACATACTGATTGAAGACAATTAAAATCAATTCGTTTAAAATACAACATTTTTTTCTTATTTTCCAATTAAAGACTCGGTAATGAGTGGATGATTATCATTTAAGGTCTCAATTTTAGAAAAAAAAACAAAGACCTAGATCTATATATTACACTATTTATAGGTCTTTGGTATAAAATACTAGTACATTTGTCGCTCCTGTCATAACTTCTTCATTGTAAATCCGGACATTTGTATGAATACTTTAATGATGAAGATGATGAGGATGGTGTGTTTTTTGCTGTTGCAGTTTTTAATGTCTTGTTGCTGGTGTGAACTATAACTATGACTTAAATAAAAATGATGATGATTGCTGTGTTCGTTAGAAATTGTTAAATAACTTGTTTTAAAAGATGATTTATGGAATATTTTAGCGTTATTATTTTTTACTTTCGGCAGACTTATTTTAAAAATTTAAGAATGAACACGGATCATGCATGCAGAAAATGTTACATGGAGGCCCCTGTTTAGTTCATGACACATGTATTGTACAAGTATAGTTGTGCCAGAGGCTAATGTCGACACTAGATCACCACGACGGTCGCCGCGTTATCTCGTAATAAACAGGAAATGTGCGACTGTGCAGTAAAAAACGCGATCATTACACAAATTAAAATTATGTTCAAATAATTGATGTATTTTGCACTTTAACGGATATGTTAACTATAAATTCAGGTATTCGGTAATTGAAAAGTATGTATATTCCAGTTGAAAAAACCGACTCCAACAATGGTTTTTGGCGAGATGCTACATGATACCAATCATTTATAAGAAACAATCAATTGCCGTTTGCAAATTGTCTCCTGATTTATGTTTCTTAAATGTATTGTAATATTTTTGTTATTTTACGTTTCGCATGTTCCAAATTGTTTTTATTTTTCCCGCTTAATCTGAAATATTCTATAGCTAATAACTTTTATCCAAATAATAAGTTAAAAAATCAGGTTTTATTTTAATAATTTGTTTAGCTTTTTTCATAAAACATACAATATTTTTGTCTTTTATAGCTTTATCTTTAGTTAAAACTATTATTCCCCTCTGGTTCCGAAAACGATATTTTGCCAACCAGGTACTGCGCATGCGAGTAAAAATTCGGATGTAAACAATAACAATCAACGTTCGTATATAACAGAGGCCTATAAAAGGCCTCTTCCCAATCCAAAAATACAGTATTTTTTCCCAATTGTGGCAGAAACTCTTCCCAAAATGCTAGGGCCTCTTCCAATTTTCTGATGAAAAGCCCTGGACCCAAAGACAATTCAACCGCCATGACATTTCTACCCCTGGATATTTCAACACCATTATATAACTTTGTTTTACATTTTATGAAAACAGACAAACTATAATAACTTGTATAAATTCGAATTCAGAATCTTGTTAAATCACTAAAAGGGAAAAAAATTAATTAGATTTAGGAATTTTGTCAACTGATCCTTAATCAAGAACATTTAGATAAAAAACTTATGCCAAACTGTAATCTAAACTACCTTCAGGAAACAGTGCCTCTGACTATGTGAACCGTAGGAAATGTTTTGTCCATCACTGTCATCCAGTTATCTAAGATTAAAGGATCAGTTCTTTGAATGGTGTATCTGTTTGTCAGCAATAGTCTGAGGACTAACCTGAACTCCATCCTCAACCAACACATAAACAGGACACAACGTCTCAGACTTATATGAAAAACCGAGGATACTGTACTTCAGCACTCATCCTGTAATCTAAGATGAAATGATCAGTTCTCTCACCGTTGTACCTCTTTTTCCTTTTTTTTATGTATTCTAAAGTACTCAAATGTTGGGTTGATAAAATAAACGTCCTTCCTACTTGTATTAAGGATTTGTAAATCACAGTTAATGTTAAGCAGCAAGAAATTTTTTTGAATTTTGATTTTTCAGCCTGATAAGCCCAATCCTGTCGCTAAGAAGCGTCAGATGATCGAAGAAGATAGTGACGATTATGAGGATGATGATTACATTCCAGAAAAGCGACCTCGTGCACCAACAAAAACCCCAAAGTCTGGCATCAGCGAGGAAGAAAGGGAGAAGATTCTTCAGATGGTGGAAAATGAACCAGATGTTAGTATCCAACTAAACCTTTTACTCCATTAATATTGGTTTTATCATTTCTGCGACCAGTGTAGATCTAAATCAGCAGCCCATCAGTACTATCTGATCAGGATCTACAGTGTTCACTTCTTGCTCAGAAGTAACCTAATGAATCTAAAAGTGAACAGTGTACAGATCTGATTGCACAAGTGAACTATCTGATCTGGATCTACACTGTTCATCCATCGACAAGAGCCATATCCCATGTAGTAAAGGGTTAAGGGCCAATCAGATTGCACAACAGTATTCAAATTGTTTCTGTCTGTCTATACTTACACAAATCACATTCAACATTACATAGGAAACTAGTTACTTTTTAGTTTTAAGTACCAAATACATAAACAAAATTGTAAAACATTGATGTAAGTGAAGTTATATATAATGTTAAGTGTAAAACTTTATTGTATGAATCCAGTACCAGCAAGGAAAGAAAGTCCTCCTTTCCTAGACTGAGAAAACAAGACAGTAATCCAGTTTTTTAAAACAAGCATTTTTTTCTTGCACAAATTTGATTATAATTGTCTCCTTAAACGCAGATTGGGTTTTTTAAGTTTTATATTATTTTGGCATCCAAATTACAAAAATATATAGTACACACTCATTAGAGTGATAGTAGCAGAATGTTAAACATCAAAAACATCATCATGTACTTGTTGGTATCTTGGAAACTTCTAAAAAAATTATTTGATAGTTTTCGCAAGCTGTTTATCTATCTAAAACATAAAAGTCATTTGTCTAACATGTTAACAGTTAGCAGATATCTTCATGTTTGTTTTTATGAAATATTTCAGGTAGAGGCTATGGATGAGACAAACTTGAAGAAGTTACTACTGAAGTTTGAGAAGGGAGTGTACAAAAACCAGGAAATGAGAATCAAATTCCCAGACATGCCAGAAAAGTAAGGTTAATTTATATCTTATAAACTGACCAAAAGTACCAAAATGTTTATAGGAATGTTCGGAATTTGTACACATACAATTAGTGATGGAAATCAATTTCAGTTTTTCTGGCAAGTCGCATGGTACAGGTCATTTCAATAATCAAACAAAACCATTCTATTACTGTAATGGCATCATATCTACCAATTAATAAATACCAATTATATTATGAATAAATTAATATAACTTAAATTCACAGAACCTCTGTTATATCATGATACGTTTATTTGGAATATTCAGTAAGTCAAGCCTTCCTTGTGGATCCCAATTTTCAAGCACTGATTATGTGTACAGGTTAAAAGTAAAGGTATTGGTTTATAGTCTGATATCTATATTAGAACATATTCACTGATTTTCACACTTTTGCCCCCTGATCACTGGATATATAAGTCGCCTGTTTACAGTGGACACCGAAGGCAGCCACTCAACATTTATACAGGTACACATTCATACTCCTGGGTGGAGAGGAGCTCAAGGAAATTAGTGATCGGACTGTGGCTTGAACCCGTGACTACTTGATCCCTAAGAGAGCGCTCTACCACAGCCTTCAGTTATATATATTATTATTAGCCTTGCACTATAACATATTAACTGTCTTATTGTTCAGGTTCATGGAGTCAGAAGTAGAACTAAATGATGTCATACAGGAAATGCATGTGATAGCCACAGCTCCAGAACTCTACCACATCCTGGTAGATCTGAACACAGTACAGTCACTGCTACAACTTCTTACACATGAAAACACAGGTACCTTGTACTTCTTATGCTTTAAGTTGCTTTTGTTATTGTATTATTGCCACAGATTTACTAAAGAATGGATTTAAAAATATTTAAGGTACAGGCTTATGTCGTTACAACCAAGGAGATTTGTTTCTGTCTTTATGAAGAATTTGCCTGAATTTTCAGCATAGAATTTACCTTAGTTTTCAACTGAACAACTTACCTTAGTTTTGAGCTTTCTTTGAGTTAACATTTTGAGAAAGATTTTTTTCCTCGGCTCAGGGGTGTGGGCAAGTAAAGGCAGTGTTGAGACTATTTTCCTGAGGTTTGACTCTAGCTAAGTCCTGAATTAACTTCCCGTGACATTTCAAACTGAACTCTCAAAGCAGCTATTGTCAATAAACCTATTTTGTAATCAGATGAAATTATATCTTGTAGATGCAAAATCTTTGTTTTACAGATATATCAATAGCAGCTGTAGACTTAATGCAAGAGTTAACTGATGTAGACACACTGAATGAGAGTGAAGAAGGAGCATCGGCTTTAATTGGAGCACTAGTAAGTGAGAACATTGGTTTAATAGTTTGATCAATAGAGAGCATCTTGAATTTAATTGGAGCATTAGCAAGTAAGAATATAAGCTTTAAAAATAAACATTTACATGTAACACGAAAGTGACTAAAATATGGTCCTCTATGTTTTCATCAATAATTAATTCATATTTAATATCTATATCTGGCCCGTTATGTGTTATAGATGGTCTGTAATGTCCATGAATATGGCCCATTATGTTCTTTTTGATGGTTCATCATGTCCGAAAATCTGGTCCGTAATTGTCATGGTCAGTAATGTCCCTAATTTATTGGATCGCTAGTAATTTAGAAAATTGGCTATAATTTGATAGCAGAAAGTGATAGTATAGACTTCTAATATACTCATAGAGCATGACTATAAGTGCATCTCAATTATTTTCATTGAATGACTTCTGGGAAAAGAAATTATTCTAGCTCAAAATAACAGGGTCACCCACCCTGCCTCACCATTTGGCTTGAAATAAGTTGCCTAGACCTGCTGTTTTGCCATAATATTTCCACTCATATAATGCTCCATCTAATATTGGATCAATTTTCATTGTCAATCTCTGCTTAAAATTGTTGTTCCGTGATGATTCGACTCCTGCACTAATTGATTGGAAATGGCCAAACAATACACATGTATCATTCATTTTGACAACAGCAGACTATAACTCCAAAAAATACCCGAAGATAATGAATAAAATAATTCTTAATTTGTACCAGATAAAAATCGATCCTATGATTTGACTGTGCAGATGCTATTGATTCTGGTATATAAAAGTATGTAGTATTTTGACTAAGGAAAAAGATTATAGCCTTGCTACGATTGTTATTTTCTTAAAGAAACTACGATCACAATCAATTATAAAAATTTCCCCTATAACATAATTACATTACAGATTTTTGTGATGTTATCAGAAATTTGAAATGTTAAAAAATTTCAACTGTTAAAAAACTTTGCTCGGCTGTTTTAGATTTTGCTTGTCACTACAGGCGTCCTAGTGAAACCTTTAAAACCTTTAATTACCTTTAATTCCAGAGCAAACCTTTAAAACCTTTAAATCTTCTGAAAAAACCTTAAAAATGGCCAAATAGCCTGTAATTTTCACAAAAAACCTATATTTTTGTTCAGACTGCTTGCTGTGCCCCGCAGTTTAAAGCAAGTTATGGTTGCACTGCTGTATTTCTTGCCCCTTTTAAGTGTTGCTATTAGGATACTGCCTGTGAATCAATCATAATGTGTAATTCAAACAGTTTGAGATAATATCAAACATGCCTTTTTCTGATAGGTCTAGGTTTAGTGTATAGTTTTCTTATCTATGAATTGTTTTTTAGTAAAAACATTATACATTATGTGTTTTCAACGAAAATTCTAACAAAAATAGCCTTTATTTACTTTTTATTTTTAATATTTTGCACTAAAAGCCTTTATTTTGATAGATTAAAGCCTTTATAAAAACCTTTATGTTTGTTCAGGCGTGCTAGGAGGCCTGTCACTATGATTTTTTCTTTTAATCGCGTAACACGGTTCATAACATTAAGAATTAATTAATATAAGTTGTCTTCATTTTGAATAAGTGAAAGTTTAATGTGGAATTTTGTGTGCTAGTTCATAGATACACCCTTATAGCGTGGACAAACAGTGTTGATCCAGATCAGCTGGCACATCCATGCCATCTGATCAGAATCTGCGCTGTTCACTTTTAGATTAATTTCTGACCAATATGAGATCAGCGGAGAGCTGTGCTGTCTGATCTGGATCCATTAAAATACCTATGTTTATGGAGTAAAGGGTGAACTGAATCACTGTGCCCAAGGTTATAAAGCTGAGCATGGAAACCAGTCTCAAATCTCAAGCATCTGATTGGCTGAAATGGCGACCAGTCGCCATTTCAGCCAATCAGATGCTTGAGATTTGAGACTGGTTTCCAAACTCAGCTTTATAACCTTCAACCCTGGTATGATGTAAGGACACAGAGATCATCAGTCAGTGTTCTCCCCAGCCATTTGAATGGTTGTCGTGTGGAACAACGATTAGCAACAAAGATAGTTAGAAGACTGTGTGTTTCCTGTTTAGGTAGAGGGTCAGGTGGTGGCACTGTTAGTACAGAACCTGGAGCGACTGGATGAGAACGTCAAGGAAGAGGCTGATGGCGTGCACAACACCTTAGGTAAACTCTTCAGGCAGTAGGAAAACACAAACCTACACATTTAAATGCTTTTCTTACAAAATATATTCATTGGATTGTGTATTTAACTAAAAATTTCTGAAAGCTACCGAAGTAAAATAGGAAATTCATTAATTTATTGGTCAATAAAATTGTGCACATAAATTTGCTTCACTTTTTAAAACAAACTATTGGCAGTAGAAGTTTGTTACCATAGGATATAGAGAATTTCTCTGTAAACTATAGTGGGCACTGTCAGTGGCAGAATGATGATGCAGTCAACAGATTTTGTGGATAACACACGTTTCCCTAATATTGTTTTATATAGTTAAAATACATTCTTTACAGAGATTTATTTTCTTGATACTTTGGCAGTAATTATTAATGTTTTAAGCATTGACACGTGCAAATACTGAATAGTCTTTTTATGTGTTTTCAATTATCTTGTTATGTTTACTGCCATGCAAAGCTTAACAGAAATAAAAGGGCTTTGTTACCATGGTGATGAGGAAATATTTTATTTTTGAAGTGTTTTTTGCAGCTGTGATAGAGAATATGACAGAGTTCCGCCCTGAAATATGTACAGATGCTGCACAGCAGGGCCTCTTACAGTGGCTTGTGAAGAGAATACGAGTAAGTAGTTAGCTTGAATCAGATTATACCCAGCAGGCCCTTTTATAGTGGCTTGCAAAAAAATAGCAGAAAGTAGTTAGCTTGATCCAAATTTTTTCAGCATTATAATAACTTGTTGGATAAATAGGTTGGATTTTATAAGAAAGTATGACTTTCATGCATGCTTTGCTCATGGTTTCACTTATTAATGTTTAACTGTATCCTGCATAGCTTGTTCAGTCATGCACCAGATTATTTTTTTCTGTTTGTCATTGCCATCATTTTTTCTTAAACAACTATTGCAAGAACTCAGTATATTACAAGAGTATAGTTTTGTGAACTTGTGTTTTCAAATCTAATTACATATTCATGATTGTTTTTGTTTTTTGAATTTCAGTCTAAGATGCCGTTTGATAACAACAAATTATATGCCACAGAAATACTGGCAATATTATTACAGAATAGCGATGGTATGACACTTTAAATGATAAATAATTCAAATACTATTTTGTTGATGTGTTTTGTAAACTATGTAATTGTAATTAGCTGCAATTAAAAATCCAAGTTAAAATATCTGTGATATTCTATAGTTAAAAAGCAAAGAAAATGTTGCCAAAGTGGCCAAATTAAATATTCTCCGGTCAGTTTTATATTCTTTTGTGGGTTAAAAATGGAGCAAGTCATTTAAAATAGATTAACTAATAAGTGCATCACTGAAAAGGCAACCAGTGTAAATTGTATGCCAGAACCATTAAACAGCTAAGTTTAAAACAATACTGGTACAAACTCAGTTTTTTCGATTACAGTTTTCTAAGTACTTCACATACTGTTACAGAACCTGTTGGATTTCTTTTGTTGTTCAGGCCCTGTGTTCACAATTTTGACATTGATTTCATTGTCAGCCGACATAGAATGTCAACTTGGACATTGCTTTTATTATTCAAATTCTTTCATTGATTTTCTCTGTTGTATCAGATTTAATACTCCTTGTCAGCAAGATTTAAAGAATATCAAATTTTTGAAACCCTTCTCAGTTGACAAAGAGAAACCATATATGGATAATTTTGGTAATACAGGGCCAAAGATTGTTAAACTGGGATTGGAGACCAGTCCTAATTTTCAAGCATTCGATTGGCTGAAATGGACAAGTCTCCATTGCATCCAATTAGATGGTTGAGATTTGGGACTGGTCTCCAATCTTAGATTTATAATCTTGTGACCAGGCGCCAGATCATACTGAGCTACAAGTCGGTTAAATTCAGTAATTGACCTTGTTATACGATGTTTGTAGATAATCGTCAGATTCTCGGAGATATTGATGGTATAGATGTCATTCTCCAGCAGCTCGCTGTAAGTACTCCTCTTGTCTTCTGTACTCCTTTATATATATTAGAAATAAAGGGTTAAAGAAAGAAAACTATGCACCAAATACTTTGAAATGAATGATCTTGGTTGAGGAAATTCAATGCAGTAATCATATGGGGTCATTTCCAGTCCAATCAGATTTAAGTTCCACAAATTTTAGCTGGAGCTGTAGGCTTTCATTCCCATGAATTTTAGGGCAAAACTGGGTCATCTGGGGTCAGAAACTATGACACTTGGTTCGACCATTTGGAAACCTTGTCACCATTTAAGAGGCCACAGAAAAACCTAAAGTTAGAACTTTGAGTATGTGACGGTTGTTCACTCACAGTATTTTAATGGGTTGGAACCTCTTCCTTTGTTATGGAAATTTATATTCACATACTTCTCAAGATAGTGCTTACACACTTATTTGAGTTTAATCACAAAATAATCGAGTACAAGATTAGTAATATGATGAGATATTAAAGATAAAGCTTTATCCAGTCAGCATGATTAAAACATTGCTTTGAGTTGAGCTTTTGAATCTTACTCAACCATTTACTCCATAAATACTCCTTCTAAAACATGTGCGAGCAGTGTAGATCCAGATCAGCTGGTACATCTGTGCCATCCAATCTGGATCTACACTAGTTGCATGTAAGTCAGAAATAACCTAATAAATCTAAAAGCAGTGTAGATCCTTCACAGATGTGCAGGCTGATCTGCATCTACACTGTTCGCCTACACAATAAAGGTGTGTCTATGGAGAAAAGGTTTGTTGTGATACTTGGATGTGATGTTAGTGTACTTGTTTTTCAGTGGTACAAGCGACATGACCCAGCATCTAAAGAAGAAATTGAGATGATGGAAAATATCTTCAACTGTTTGTGTTCTTGTCTCATGTCACCCATCAACAGAGGGCGCTTCCTGAAGGGGGAAGGTTTACAGCTCATGAATCTCATGTTAAGGTATGTGTTGCTGTTCTTGTCTCATGTCACCCATCAACAGAGGGCGCTTCCTGAAGTGAGAAGGTTTACAGCTCATGAATCTCATGTTAAGGTTTGTGTTGCTGTTCTTGTCTCATGTCACCCATCAATAGAGTGGGCTTCCTGAAGGGGGAAGGTTTACAGCTCATGAATCTCATGTTAAGGTATGTGTTGCTGTTCTTGTCTCATGTCACCCATCAATAGAGTTGGCTTCCTGAAGGGGGAAGGTTTACAGCTCATGAATCTCATGTTAAGGTATGTGTTGCTGTTCTTGTCTCATGTCACCCATCAATAGAGTGGGCTTCCTGAAGGGGGAAGGTTTACAGCTCATGAATCTCATGTTAAGGTATGTGTTGCTGTTCTTGTCTCATGTCACCCATCAACAGAGGGCGCTTCCTGAAGGGGGAAGGTTTACAGCTCATGAATCTCATGTTAAGGTATGTGTTGCTGTTCTTGTCTCATGTCACCCATCAATAGAGTGGGCTTCCTGAAGGGGGAAGGTTTACAGCTCATGAATCTCATGTTAAGGTATGTGTTGCTGTTCTTGTCTCATGTCACCCATCAATAGAGTGGGCTTCCTGAAGGGGGAAGGTTTACAGCTCATGAATCTCATGTTAAGGTATGTGTTGCTGTTCTTGTCTCATGTCACCCATCAACATAGGGCGCTTCTAGAAGGGAGAAGGTTTACAGCTCATGAATCTCATGTTAAGGTATGTGTTGCTGTTCTTGTCTCATGTCACCCATCAACATAGGGCGCTTCTAGAAGGGGGAAGGTTTACAGCTCATGAATCTCATGTTAAGGTATATTATGTGTTCTTTCTCATGTCACCCATCAATATTTAAGAATGCTTACAGCTCCCCAGTCCTGTGTTAAGATTTTGTGTACTTGGCTATTGTCACCTGTCAATAGAGCGTGCATCCTAGGAAGGGAGAATTCTGTGTCCATTACAAAAATCCAATGAGTTGTTGACTGTCTTGCGAGTCATTTGCTAATAATATTATTGATAATCTAATTTTTTGCAGTTATAGTTTTGCTTCTGAGGCAAACATTATGACTTAATTACAACCAGCATGTGTTAACTAACCATGCTTTATTCCATTCATAAATGAACAAGTAGAATTCCCGATTAATTTTAAGTTTATTTGTATTTTAGAGAGAAGAAGCTGTCAAGGAACTGTGGAATCAAGGTATTGAATCATGCCATGACAGGTGTGGAGGGAACAGACAACTGTCAGAAGTTTGTTGACATTCTAGGACTGAGAACCATATTCCCTCTGTTCATGAAAACACCAAAACAAGGCAAAGCAGGGCCTCCACCAGAGGAGTTGGAAGGTTAGTTTGTGAAAAGCAGGGCCTAATTAAAATTAGAGGGTTTATAATATGATGGGCAGAGCTACATACTACATTGTCCATATTCAGCAAATTGCAATCAAAGCAATTCCTAATATTGGCGGGAACTGCTTATCCTGAAATAACACTACTACACATATACTAAATGTTGGCAACACAAGCATATTGTAATAGACTGGTTGAGATTTATCTTTGTAATTGAGTGGTAGACCTTTATGTTCATAATTGAATGGTGGAGCTTGATCATTGTAATTAAGTATTAGAGCATTATCTTAGGATGTGAATGGTAGATTGTTATCACTTTATCATTGTAATTGAATGGTAGATCATTGTAATAAAATGGTAGAGTTTTATTAATGTTATAGAATGGTAGATCTTTATCATTGTAATGGAATACATGTTGTGTTTTGTAGAGCACATTTGCTCCATAATTGGGTCTATGCTGAGGAATTGCCAGGCCACACAGAGACAGAGACTGCTCAACAAGTTCCAGGAAAATGATCATGAAAAGGTACACGTTTGATAACAACATGCTGATTTCAGTGTTAGAAGGACAGGCACTTTCATCAGATTTTCATGTATCATTTAATTTAATTAATCATACTGGTTAAACTTGTAAGTTGTAAGTTTCTAGTTTGCTGATATTATCGATAAGAGCATGTACGGTAATACAGCTTGAAATTCTCAAATATTAACCCTTTATATGGAGTAAAGGGATAAGACAAATTCACTGACTTTAAATAAAAATAATTTATTCTATCATTAACCCTTTCCTCCATAGACACACCTTTATTGCTTGGGCGAACAGTTAAGATCCAGATTAGCTGACACATCTGTGCCATCTGATCAGGATTTAAACTGTTCGCTTTTTGTTTCATAAGGTTATTTCTGACCAAATAATTTAAATTCTGACCAGTGCAGATCCTGACCAGACCGCACAGATGTGCCATCTGAACTGGATCTACACTGGTCGCACATGCATAAACATGTGTTTACATAGAGGAAAGAGTTAATATAAATGCTATATAAGTTGTCACAACTGTTATATTGTAGGTTGAAAGGTTGCTGGAGTTACATTTCAAGTACCTTGACAAAGTCCGACATGTTGATGACAACATAGAGAGAGAAAAAAATGTAAGCTTACTTCAATGTAAAAACAATATGTACTGAGAAATTGAATATAGTTTCTAATACAGACTGGTCAGGCATGAGATAATGAATGTTATTTCAAATATGGACTGGTTCCCTAGGTAGAAGCTGTAACATATTTTAACAACTTCAATGTTAGATTGTTTAGAACAAGTGCTGGATGCCCCTCTGTGCAGTCTGATTAGGATCTTCACTGTTCCCTTCTTGGTCAGAAATAACGATGTGTATATCCTGATCCGACAGCACAGATGTGCTCAAAAGCATGAAGGCATATTCATGCAGAAAAACGATTAAGGTAGATACTGTAAAAGATTTTATAGTGTTTTCATTTCGATCGCTGTGATGATGAACAGCTGATTCCTTTATTCCATATGCAGTTTTAATTGGTAATACTTTAACTGTCAGAAGATTAAAAAAGAACACAGACAAATACAAACATATTTATTAAGCCTGTTCATCAGCAGAAATAGGTTTGTAAATAACTACATGGCTAATAATATTATTTCATTATATTTATGCTTTCTGCTTGTTTTGTTTTTCCAGCGCCTGAAGTATCTTGGACAGGAAGTAGATGAAGACCTAGAAGACAGTTACTATCTGCGTCGTCTTGACGCCGGTCTGTTCACATTGCAGCTGATAGACTATATCATGTTAGAGATCTGTGTCACAGGACCTTCCAGTGTAAGTATCTTTAGGTCAAGGTTACATTTAATGTAGTAATGCCCCTTTTTTCTACTTTGATTGTGTCATGAAAACTTAATGTTGCCTATAACTTTTGCCATTTCTTAATATTTTTTCATAAAACTTTCAAATAATATTGCTTATGATAACATGGTTATGATGATGCTAAAATCTTTACGTCAAGGTCATGTTTGATGGAGTTATGTCCCTTTTTGAACTTTATTCTAACAACATGTGGGCCACACAAGCCTACATGCCATATTTCCCAGCAGGGGAAAAATCCCCTGGAATTTCTACCCATCCCCCAGTCCCTGGCAGGAGATGAAAATCTCCCGGAATTTACCAAAAGAAATTTTTGAAAAATTGCACAGCTTTTCCATCCACTGGATTTGAATATAAAATATTCATTTTACTTAGAAATTCAAGTTCTGACAAATTTGTAGCCTGCTGAGATTGATCTACACAATGCAATGTACCTAAAACTGTAAGTAATTATTCATGGCCTAAACCTGTATTAACTGTTGGGAAATGCTAGCAAAGAGTTGTTCATGGATGTTTGTTCAGGGATGAGGTGGGTGGGGTGAAGAGGTTACTGTTTGTTTGTGTATGACTGCATTTGGATGAATGTTAACCTGGAAATATTTCTTAATTGATCTAAGCTCTGATATAAAAATTAAAATAAATAGCTAACAAGGGAATACAGATTGTCTATACAGTCAAACCTGTCTTAAGTAGCCACCCAAGGGAGTGACAAAAAGTGGCTGCTCTATACAGGCGGCTGTTAAAGACAGGTTAAAATGAGAACAAAATGTCAATTTAGGACATAATTTAAACTGGCTTTTTAAGACAGGTGGTTGCCATTCGCAGGTGGCTGCTAAGGCAGGTTTTACTGTATGTTCTTTATTGTTTCTTCATTTATTTTGATTATTTTTCATTTATTTACTTAGCTGCTTTTAAAGCGGCATTACTTCAATTTAACCCGCTCTTGTATGAAATATTACATGTATTTGGAACTATAGGCACAAATTTGCAGCATTAGTTCGGGCTTATAAAATTTTAATTAACTAAAACAAATTTGGTCCGCGCGACTTAAGCGAAAGTAGGATTTCTGAAACATCACAGAAATCGAGATCTTCATCAAAAATCGGTGCTAAATATACCTCCACTATATTTAGCTTCTTAAAAGTTTGTTAACGATAATTTAACAATATCATTGAAAATCCCGTCTATAAGAAAGAATTTGATTGGACCTTTTGTGTTCTGTTAGAGAGTTTATATTTTGGAGTCTATATGGACAAATATGATTTTCAATAGTATATTCTTACTTAAGTTTAGGGCTGGGGCTTTAAAAATGCCCTGGAATGATACTAAAATATTGTGGAATTCTAAACAAAATTCCTTAGAAAGCTTTCCAGAAATATGGCATGCATGTACCTAAGTGTTCAACTCAACACATATCTATTTATATTACATTTTACTTGCTTTTCTCTGCTTCAGATAAAGTCACGGGTATTACAGATCCTTAACATGAGAGGAGGCTCCGTGAAATCTATCCGAAACATCATGAGAGGTAATGAGAATTATGTTACTGAAACACATAAACCCTGTACTGATAGTGGGAGATGGCTTGTATTCCATGAGCGACAAGTGTAGATCCAGATCAGCCTGCACACCTGTGCTGTCTTATCAGGATCAACACTTTAAGCTTCTTGGTCAGAAGTACTCAGATGAATTTTAAACAGTGTAGATCCTGATCAGAACGCACAGATCTACTGTGCAGCACAAATCTACACTAGTCACTAATGGAATAAAAGCCATATGCATAATATAAAGGGTAAAAATCATGATAAAATTATAATTTTGAGGGTTGCACATAAGACTATTGTAACTATATGTATATAGAAGTAAAGAAGGAGTTACTTCAGATATAATTTATCATGTATTAACCCTTTATGTATATGGCTTATAACTGTGTTGATCTTCATCAGACAGCACAGAGGTGCAGAATGTGCTCTCTGGATCTACACTTATCACTCATGGCATACAAGACATATATTGAATTCCATTGAGTAAAGGGATATTCATGTTCAAGAATTGATTAATAAGTGTTAATGTTTGCTATTGTATGTCCAAGAAAGCTGCATGACAGCTCACCAATGTTACACACCATTTTACACCTAGTAATAAAAACTATTCACAAAGGACACTAGAAAATTCTGACCTTGATTAATAATGATGTCTTCTTTATTTTAACAGCAACCTCCTTCAAAGTAACAGTATGGTATTGTTCAGTGGTGATGGGATTACTTTTCAAGTTAACCCTTTCCTCCATAGATACACATTAATTGCAAGGGCAGACAGTTTAGATCCAGATCAGCCGGCACATCCGTGCCATCTGATCAGTTAGGTTTTTGATTAGTTTTTGATTCGTTAGGTTATTTGAGACCAAAATGTGACCAGTGCAGATCCTGATCAGATGGCACAGATGTGCCAACTGATCTGGATCTACACTGGTTGCGCCTGCTTAAAAATGCGTTTTTATGGAGGAAAGGGCTAAGGCCTTAAATTACCGTTATTATTGTAATAAATTAACATGTGCTTAAAAATCCTGAAAATAATGTGTAGCTAAATTTTGTTTATTTTACACTTCCTGCACAAATGAAGAAACCAATCAGAAATATAGAGGATATTTGTTTTTACCAGTGTAAGATAGAAATATATTTCACAGAGTGAGCTCCGGAATTTGTATTTTTACGAGCGGCGAAGCCACGAGTGAAAATACATAATTCCGGAGTTCAAGAGTGAAATATATTTCTATCTTTCAGTGGTAAAAACAAATTTACTTTTTATTTCATGCTTTTAGTGCAAAATTTGCGTGAAATTGACAATAACGTTGCAGGAAATGGCGCCAAAACCGATTGTTTATGAGGTGACTTCATGACAATAAATGTACAAATTTGAGCCCGTTTTCTAAACGTTCTCATTTAGTATGTTATGTGCGTTTGGGTGCCAACGTTAAAAAATCAGTGAAAATGAAAATGATATTCCACTGTTTGAAAGTCTATAATTCACTGAAAAGCATAAAATAAAAAGAGATTGCTGCTAATTTGTCATTTTATTCAGACTGTTTTATTTAACATTGTAGAGTATGCGGGTAACATTGGTGACGCCAAAGATCCCGAGACACGAGAGGAAGAACAGAATCACATCCTACAGCTGGTTGACAAATTCTGATCCAGTAGTGGCTGACAAATTCTGATCCAGTAGTGGCTGACAAATTCTGATCCAAAAGTGGCCAACAAATTCTGATTCGATGGTGACTTACAAATTCTGATCATAAAGCAGCTGTGTGATACAACAGTGGCTAACAAATTCAGATCCAATAGAGGCTGACAAATTTATAAACAGCAGTTGCTGATCTGATAGCGGGCAATGTGACCTACTGATAATTTTTTTCTCTCATTGGATTGGTCATTCAGTGTCAAACAGCTAGCATAGTGTTTGTGTTCATGGGGCAGTTAAAATATGTGACACAGACTTATCAGTTATTTTGACTTGATATTGTTTTTTCCAGTTTTTGCAAATTTTTCATGAACACAATTTCATTGTTTTAAGACGGGCAAATGTCATTGTCAGCACAGGAGTTTGACATTTTACGAAATTGTAACATTTTATGTGTCACATAGTCCTTATAAAATACTGTATTAAAAAGACTAGGTTATAGAAACATTGTTTTTCTTTATTAAAAAAGGTCAAATTTCAGAATGTAATGAAACTGGCAAATTGTGCTGGTTAGATATACACCAATGATAGTGGAATGCTTAATGCGAATTAGGTATACAGTTATTAAATATGATCTTTACATTTCTTGGGTTGTCTCTAAAAATTAATAGACTTCATCGGCACTAATGGTTGTTTTTAGCTTGGCTATTTGAAGAATAGGAGATCTATCATACATACAACTGTGCCAGCATTAGCATCAATTTAATAAAAAATGCACTTTTGTCCATAACTTTGAAATGCCTTGAGATATCACCTTGAATCTTGGAATATATATTTACCATCAAAGTCAAGATCATAACCAACAAGACCCATAACTCTGCTAAAATAGTTTTTATATTATGCCCCCTTTTCAATAAGATTGTGCATTAAATAAAATATATACACTTGGTTAATAAAGTTGAAACTACTTGAGATATATCAACTTAAAACATGAAATATATATTCACCATAAAAAACAATATAAATAACCAAAAAGACCCATAACTACTACAAATATTTTTCAAGTGATCTTCTTTAATCACTGAGATTTTGTGTTAACCAAATTATAAATTTGGCTTGTTACTTTGAGACTACACAAGGTATTACATTAAAACTTAGAATATACAATCACCTTCAAATTCTACATTATTATCAACAAGACCCATAACACTATGACATCTTTTCACTTAAACTTTGTGCAATCAAAATACACACTTGTCCCATAACTTTGAAACTTCTTCACATGTCAACTTGAAACATAATAATATTTAATCTTCACCATAACCATCAAGACAACTGACTCTGCTGCAATTATTTTAGAATTATGCCCCTTTATTACTTTTTTGTTGCCTGTGACAGCAGGTAAACACATAGGGATCCTATTGACTGGCGTTGGCATTGTCAGGTAGTCTCCCAACTTTTACCTGAAATTTATTGTTGCCTATAACTTTGAAAGTACTTGTCCTTTTCACTTTGTACTTGGAATAAATTATCTGCATGAACAAAGCCAACTATGCCAACAAGAATGAGTCCTGTTATTTTTTACAAATGCAATTTTAGGTGTCACTTATGTTTCATGGAACTCCAAATTCTAGATGTTCATAAACAATTGATCCATGACTCTAAAACTAATACAGATATCAAGTTAACCATTTCCTGTATAGATACACCTTTATTGCTAGGGCGAACAGTTTAGATCCAGATCAGCCGGCACATCCGTGCCGTCTGATCAGGATCTAAACTGTTCGCTTTTTGATTCATTAGGTTTTTTCTGACCAAAATACGACCAGTGCAGATCCTGATCAGACAGCACGGATGTGCCAGCTGATCTGGATCTACACTGGTCGCAAATGCGTTAAAATGCGTATATATCAAGAAAAGGGTTAAAACTTGGAATACATTATCATCAGTTTTATCTTATTTTTTCTTGAACACTTTAATACTTTTAACTTGGAGTTTGCTTAAAACTTTTTATTCTGTAACATTTTTTTTGATGATCGAGCAATACATTTTAGGCATTCCCTCATAAGTGACTTAGATTATATATGGAGAATCAAGCGATTGACTTTACTAGTAAATCTATGGGCTTACTTTATAGTGTTTATGACAGTTCATTTTAATATATTTCTAACAATTTTCCAAACTCTTCCAAAATATATTAGTTAATACCCTTTTCAGTTCAATAATTATAAAACATTGAGGAATGATTTCTGTTACCTAAAATCAATTTCCTCTCATTTGTTTATAAATGTTATTCATGTTTGGATATGAATGTTTGGTCAGTGTTGTTGTTATTTTAATCTTCAAATTGCATTTATAATTTTATTTCATGAATTTACTAGTCAGAATGCTGTCTCCTCTTAAGCTCTTGTTTTACTATAATATAATATTTCTTGAAGGATTTACTTCAAATTAAAATATATGTTCCTTATCATTACCCGCATTATTCTTTATCATCACCCAAATCATATACTAGAAATTGGATTTCAGTTAGATTTTGGCTTGCAACCAAAACATCAAACATGATGCATGGCCACTGATATTTTCATTGAGCAGTAGCGTGGGAAAGTATTATTGACATAATGTTGTTCATTGTTAATCATGCCTTCAGGTTGCTTTACTTTAGGCCACACCTTTTGTTATTGTTTCAACATCAGCAAGGGGAATCAACCAACAGCAACAAAAATATTGACAACAAAACATTTGGAAGTAAAATACAGCGTCTTTTCATTGGAGCGGCAGTTCTAACAGTCGTCGCATGACAAACATGAAGGCCAAATGGCCCTATCGCTCACCGGATTTTTGGATTCATCGAATGAAAGGTAGAAAAAAATTCAAGAAAATAACAAATACTTTGCAACAATTTAAATAACCAACCTTTCTAGCATCGCACAAAGATTTGTTTTCATGTTTCATAAGATGACGATTCTACTTCATTTTCTGGGGTATTATAGCATGATTTCATACTGTCACACTTGTGTTTAATTCCAAGAAGCCCCTAGTCTTCAACCCATTACATAAATGCAAATAATCTGTTTTCTTTTGAGGCAGTAGTTTGGTTGAAATTAATAGAATATACCTTTTCCTACAAAAATGCTTAACCCTTTCCTCCATATATATACCTTTATTGCTTGGACAAACAGTGTAGATCCAGATCAGCCGGCGTATCCCTACCGTCTGAACAAAATCTATTGTTTGCTTTTTTATTTGTTCAGTTACTTCTGACTAAAATGCGACCAGTGCAGATCCTGAACAGATGACACAAATGAACCAGCTGATCAGGATCTACACTGTTGGCATTGCATAAAATGTGTATATATGGAGGTAAGGGTTAAAGACTGGTTTGGTCAAGATCAGGGCCAAAGACAATAAAACTGAGACTAGAGGCCATACTCAATTCTCAGGCATGAGAACTCAGAAATTCATGGGCAATATACCAAAGCAACTCATACCTGAAATATTTATATGCTGGTCTACAATGTTTAGTGCCAATTCGTCAAAATAATGTTAGGGTTTTCAAGAAATTCAAGGCAAACTTACTTCCTGGTTCAAACCGAAAGAAGAAATTTGAACCAGGAAGGAAGTTTTCCTTGAATTTCTTGAAAACCCTAACATTATTTTGGCGAATTGGCACTAAACATTGTAGACCAGCATATACTTATTTCAGGTATGAGTTGCTTTGGTATATTGTCCATGAATTCAGAGTTCTCAGGCAAACGGTTTTTCTTTTGTTTTAGTATGTGCTTGGTAATTAGAACATGAATTAGACGAAATTGAGCTTGCAAACATTTACTACATCCTTAGCTAAATACATTTCTTTACTAAAATCTAGGTGGCAATAAATATTTCCTCCAAAATTCATTTTTGAAATTGTAGCCTTTTTTCGCCATTTGCAATGTTTGCGACCCCTTAAAAACAGAATTTAAAAGAACAAAAAAGAAAAACCCCAGGGTGGGGCCCCTGGGCAATTCAAGAATATAATTTAAATAATTTGAGTAGAGATCATCAATGTCAATATTCATACTAAATTTGATGGCAATCGGATAAAAAATGTGACCTTTATTGCATTAACAAAATTTTTGCTTTAATCTGACCTAGTGACCTAGTTTTTGACCCAAGATTACTCAGTTTCGAAAGGGATTGCCAAACCCCCAAGAGAAACATTCTGACCAAGTTTGATGACAATCGGTTAAAAATTGTGGCCTCTATCGCGTTAACAAACAAAAAAGTTGACGGGCGATATATCTGGGGTCCACTTCTGATCACAATACATTTTTGTAGCTCACTTAGAGCCTTTAACTCTGGTGAGCTAAAAACGTGGTCGGCGTCTTGTGGAGTGCTGCAGTGCAACAGGTATTTACAGAGGTTACTCGCTGGGTCAAAATCAGATTGAAATCAAAATCTGTAGTATCCAGAATAATTTCCCTTTTAAACTTAACATTTTCTTTCAAAATTTTAATATTTAAGGGCTTGCCACACTCCTCCCAATCTTGTTCATCGATAAAAAGAAAATTATCAAAATCTCAATAATGGCAAAATGCCGTACAATGAAACTTTGCACAAATGAATGTTACTAATATATCTTGATTTTGCATACAGTAAGACATGTTAGAATAGTAAAGAGAACATGCTAGACCTTAAAATTCTATTTACATAAATTCATAAAAACTAAGTGATAAAAAACATAATTTTGAATCCCATGTAAGTGCAATGTTACTGACAAGAAAATGTTGTGTACTTTGTAAAAAACTTTCAACTACTTAAATAGAAATCAGTGATTGTCATCCGTTTACGCGACCAGAAAATTGAAGGTCAAACCTACTTTTACTTACATCTCGTAAAGTTTACATATGTAAGTCCTGAGGACACAATAAATTGTTGTCAGTATCGTATTACTCATGTGGGCATTTAAAATGATGTTTTGTGTTAAGTTTTTGTGAATTTATGTAATAATAAGTTGAGGGAATTTTTAGATCTCGCTATTTTTCTTTACTGTTCCAACGTGTCTTACCATCTGCAAAATAAAGATACATTTATAACATACATTTGTGCAAAGTTTCATTTAACGGCATTTTGCCGTTACTGAGATTTTGATAATTTACTTTTTATCGATGAACAGGATTGGGAGGAGTGTGGTAAGCCCTTAACTGTAACTTGTTTATTCTTTTCATTAAAGTGAAGATTAAATAAATATTTTAAAAAATGTTTTATGTAAATTCCAAGTTAAAAATTAAATGTTGAATAATATAATCAGGAGATAGTTCTGGAAATACTAGAGTTATAAACCTTGCCACATGTGGAATATAAGGAACACTTGTTCGAAGGAATTACAGATGATACAGCCCATTGCCAATATGGCCCAGATGAGTGGACTTTACAGCCCATAATGTGCAGTTTATATGGCCCAGCTTCGAGACCGTATGGCCCACATATATTTAGCATGCCACAGATATGAAATGATATGGCCCAGAATTATAGACGATAAAGCCAATATTTAAAACTAGTTTTCTGAAAATTAATACTATATAATTTCTTGTTTTTTTTTATATCTGTCGGCACTATAATGATTACTTGAAAAACATAATAAACTACATTTGAAACATTATTATGAGAAAAGTGTAATTTTCCTTTCCCGTTTAGATGAATTTGGAAATATAACATAACAAGAGTGCCAATGTGCCACAAAATAAGCGTTTTAACTAGTTATCTAACTTTGGTGAGATATTATGCCCTTAAACATTTTTCGCCCAAGTTTCAAGATCAGACAACTGTTCAAGCTATGGGTGCTCCCGCGATATGCTGTCTTTGACAATCCTATAAAATGCGCTGTAGTTCTTAAAGTTTGTTTGCCTTGAGGCCAAAACGTGTTCATAGAGATCCATCATTATGATTTAATATGTTAATGGATTTATAGCTGGACAATGGAAAATGGTTTTGTATTTACGCCCACTAGTAGGTTAAAGTTCATGTACAGTGTAGATCCAGATCATGTACAGTGTAGATCCAGATCAGACAGCACAACTTGATCTAAACAGTTTGCTTTAAACAAAACAACAACAGTTTTCTAGTTTGTTTGCCTCCAGCAATGAACATCATAGTTAACAATGGAGCAATAAATCAGTTGTCACAAATAACAAAGTTTTCTGGTTGTTGTATCTTTTATTGACATAACAGTTTAAGAACATCAATAAATGTACACATCCTTGACCTTTATCCAACATGTTCAACTGATGAAAATGTCGCATAAATTAGGAAACAAACAAAATCTAATTATCAACTCTTTCCTCCATATATACCCATTTTCTCGTATGTGAAACCAAGTGTAGATCCGGATCAGCCTGCACATCTGTGCCATCTGATCTGGATCAGCACTATTCGATTTTTGGTAAGAATATAATAAATCATACAGCAAACAGTGCAGATCCAGATCTGGATTTACACTGTTTGCCCACACAGGGCATATATATGGAGAAAAGGGTTAATGAGAAGTTTAATAATTATACTTCATGCTTGTTTCTTTTTCAACAAATCACATACCAATGTAAAATTTCACATGAGCCATGTTACACATGGTCAACCCCCCTGCCGGAAATAAGTTACCTGAAGGTTGTACTTTCGTATTATTTACCTGGAGAGGAAATCCTTAAAATGCCAAATAGTTATGGTCATGCTGAGTACAGTTTTCAAGTAAGTGGTTGCAGTTGGAAGAAAACCCCTAAAAAAATAGGCAAGGTAGAGTTATTGTTTTTACACACTGCATTACCTACCAATATGCTCTGTCAGTGTATGAAGTTTGAATAAAATCCCTCTAGTAGTTTTGGAGTTATGCTATGGACAAAATTTATCAAGTAAATCTGATAAAGGGGAATAACTCTAAAAATAGGCAAGGTAGAGTTATTGGACTTGCACACTGCACTACCTACCAATGTGCTCTGTCAGAATATGAAATTTGAATAAAATCCCTCAAGTAGTTTTGGAGTTATGCTCTGGACAAAATTTATCAAGTAATTCTGATAAAGAGGAATAACTCTAAAAATAGGCAAGGTAGAGTCATTGTTCTTGCACACTGCACTACCTACTAATGTGCTCTGTCAGTGTATGGAGTTTGAATAAAATCCCTTAAGTAGTTTTGGAGTTATTCTCCAGACAAAATTTATCAAGTAAATCTGATAAAGGGGAATAACTCTAAAAATAGGCAAGGTAGAGTTATTTTTCTTGCACACTGCACTACCTACCAATGTGCTCTTTCAGTGTATGAAGTTTGAATAAAATCCCTCAAGTAGTTTTGGAGTTATACTCCGGACAAAATTTATCAAGTAAATATTATAAAGGGGAATAACTCTAAAAATAGGGAAGGTAGAGTTATTGTTCTTGCACATTGCACTACCTACCAATGTGCTCTGTCAGTGTATGAAGTTTGAATAAAATCCCTCAAGTAGTTTTGGAGTTATGCTCCGGACAAAATTGTTTTGGATGGACACACGGTCGAAGGGCATTTCTAATATCCCCTCGCCTTCGGCGGGGGGATAATAAAATTTGGTATTATACAAATATCCAGCAGGACAGCTTAATTTGTACACATCTACAATTTAAGAAGCATACATTTCCGTTCTATTTTCATGGAGTTGTTTTGCAGAAATTCATCGACAAGGAAGTTAACAGTGTCACTGTAGATCAGGGTGATCTAGGTCCACACTGATTGCAAATACAACAAATGCTGTACTCTGTGCTCAACAGTACATCTTATCACACAGCCATATTAAAAATAGCCATTTATCTCACTAATTCAGTCAAACCAAACTAGAAAGTTACATGAAATCTCTTCCGACATACAACCTCCCCGCCCCACCCACTCCCAACATATTTCTGGCATTCTGCACAGCAATAAAACATTGATAAAATATCTGCATTACATGCTACAAGATACGATTGGAGTTCTACCTCTGTAATGTCACCACCAGAATAATTCTACAGATGTCCATTACAGGCAGGATAAATTTCAATATACAGACTGTTAAGAGGCCTGCTGATTTATTATAAAATGTTGTACAACAATATTATCCGATTGGCATCACAGAACTGTCACAGCTTTCTTTGATGTTGGTAACATGTTCCTCCCTACATCCCATGTAATGAAGACACTGTTTTAGATAGACATTTCCATTTTTGATGAAAATGACCAATTAACTGGTGAGCAAAGGTCTATGTGAGACAACAGAGATCTAATTCTTAGTCTATCTGTCCAGTAGCCAGAGGTCAATCTGGTCTCACATCACTTATTACAATCATTCCCCAACATTATTATGCTGAGAATGGAAACCAGTCTCAAGCCTCGAGAATCTGATTGGCTGAAATGATGACTAGTTGCCATTTAAGTCAATCAGATGGCGGAGATTTGAGACTTATTTCCATTCTCAGTTTTATAATCTTGGGACCTGAATACTATCATGTCTATCTCATAAGCCCATTGTAAATACTAGTCTGAGGATTGAAACCACCCATTCCAAGTGTTTGTGTGGAGGGAAGTAATAACTGAGTAGCTCGCTGTGCCTCTGGGAACAGGGCGTGGTAGTTGGGTAACGGAACATATGCTGCTGTAATTATTTTACCTGAAATGAGAAAAGCAGATATTTAAACACTGGGAGAGCTCTTATAATACTTCATATAACAGACTGTAAAAATATGGTTATTCCTCTAATTAAGGATACCATATGGACATAAGCAAAGTTCACCTTTTATGAAGGAAGGCTACCCCATAATACAACAATTCAATTCAGATACACCACTATAGTGCTTAAATGAAAAGTTGATAAAAGGTCTTATACATTGTGGAAAGGGTATCATAGATAAATATCTATATTTAGTTGATTTTTAAGTTTATTGTAACTACAATCTAATTTAAATTTTAAACACGATTATGGCAAAGATTGTGCTAAAACATAGTGCTCAAAGTTGATGGTCAATTTTATGAAGGTGGGTTAAAATTTAAAATTTCTTTTATTACCTATCCATGAAGGGAATAGCAAATATTATTATTCTATGAACTTTTTTTGTTGCCTTTTCTTTGTTAAGGGAGTGAGAATTTTGTAACATAAATATAATTTTAAGCAGTGAAGATTTAATGATATATAGAGTATTGACTGTATGTAATGCAATGAAGAGGGAATTTTCGTGAAATACTTGTAGATTTCAGACTTACCTCCAAAATATCTTCCATGCAATGTATTAACCGAGGCAACAGCTGCTGCTATTGTAGGACATTTGACATAGACATTGCCCTGAGGGGAAGCCTTGTCCACAAATATATGTAAGACGCCACCATGTTTGCTGCACTCCTCTATCACATCATCTCGTATTTCCTGATCCCAACTTGCCTTCGACTCACTAAAACAAAACACCAACATTAACAAGAAGTAAGTCAATACAGCTTGACTAATGTAAAGACAGTTACAGTGCTATCTGCAGTTTACACCGATATACAAGCCGGACACTAGCTCTACATTCTGAACTAATGGGGGACAACTCATGATGGCAGACAAGTTTTGTAACAAGAAGTCACTGACTCGGGAATAAATGTGCACCAGTCAACAAATTGTGCCCAAAGGGCATGGATGCACCCCCCAGCAACCTCGTTTGACTGTGAACGGCGAATTGTTCAGTATGACATATTTTCTCATCAGAGATCAGCTTTTGGAAGTGGTGTTCAAAAGCCATAAACAAATCCACCACTTTCTTCAAACAGATGAGCTTTCAGTTATAGCTAATGTTTAGTTTTCTAAAGTACATCTTTGACACAATCTGAAAGATCTTGATGACACAGACAAGGCTGTTGTGCTTGAAACATCAGCATGCTGTGGTGATTACTGTGGTATCATTTAATTTCGCTTGCACAAAATTTCGCCGTTAAAGACTGTTTCGCGCGGACGTAAATTCGCGCAAACCCAATTATTCAAGCAAAAAAATATATTTATCGATATTTAACTGACCCGTTATGAATACTGATTGTTTATTTGAACACGCTGGCTAATCATGTGTCAGTTGGCCTCCTGTCAGTTACCACTTCCTTTGTTAGTCAATTATCGGACCGCTGTTTATTCGGCGCCGCTAATTGACACGGGACCCGTTTGATCCATCTATCTGGATCATTCATATCATAATTGGCATGTTAAATTTCGTACCGTTTTATGGTCTAAAATGTAATTTTACTGCGCAACAGTTACTCAAAAAAGTGTTGATAAATTAAAAATGAGATGACAACGATACTGTTTGGTAAAACGTGACCTGACCTAAATGCTCAGACTAAATTGTCCTTCAAGTTTTGAAGTAAAATTAAACATACTCCAAAACAAATTAAACAGTTATAACAATTTGTGTATTCTTTACAAACATAATTATTCAATACTTCAAATTTATATCAAATAGCGATAAGGGCAACTATATATATAGTGTAGATCCATTCAGACATGACACGTTTCGGATACGTATGTGGAACTTTTTGGTTAAATTTAAGCTTAGGTTTTAAATTCGTGCACTGGCCCGAGCGCGAAATACGCGAAAATTAAGCCATCACTAAATAAAATGATACCACAGTATTTGTGGCTAGGTTTTTTGCCTCCAAACACGACAAGTGTCAAATTTCCCATCCAGACACAAATGTTTGATGCTCACTACCTGTGATGCTTGTTGATCTATTAACCAGGATTTTCTGATGAAAATTTTGCTAACTAGACTGTTTATTGGACTCCAATACCCCAACCTTTGCAAATTTGTCAATAATTTTTTTGTACAAGGAGTGGCATGCAAAACTTCAGAACCAAATGCCATTATTTTCTGCACAAATAACAATGTAATTTACATAATATTAGGAGTCTTAAACAAAGGTAATTTTACTTACATGGTAGGATCAAACATATTGGAGAGCATGAAACATTGTGTGGCTATGGGTGGTGCCTGAGAGGTGACTGCTGGGACCTGGGGCTTGATCTGTGTAATCATACCAGCTTGCAGGCCCTGCATTTGTAATGAGTTCTTGGCATAGTCTGGGATTTCAAATCCAGTACCTGGAAACAAAATATAGAAAGTAAACTTTAGCTTACACCAACTAAAGCAATGTTTGCCATTTACAGTAAAAACTTGTTTCCAGACCTTGGTTAATTACCAAGTTATGTTAAGTAAATCTTGTTTAATATTGACTGCATTTTTTATAAAAGAAAACTCCACTTGAACACACTATAATTATTCACAAAGTAATTGCGCTGCAAGAGTTTAACACAGCTTGCAACACGAGAACTGTCATTAACATACAACTAATGTCACAAATGACCATTATTAGGTGCATTACATAAATTTAGCAATATACTTGTTTTGCAATAAAGGACGTTACAATTAGGCTGAGCGGGGGGTGGGGGGGGGGCTGCGTGTTCTAAAGGTGGCAATGCCTGATATGTATATTTCACTTTTTTTTACAATGAATGCAGTGTTAAAAACAACACAGTGATCCATGAACTCAAAATTAGTGCATTTAGAACATTGTTTCTATCTGGCCTGAAATCTTTCATCATTTTGAACATTTACTGAAGTGAAATAATCACAAACTATAAATTAAGGTCCATAACTCTAGAGTTACTGATCCAATAATGCCTAAAATTGCGCCTGTGTGCTCCAGAGACTTCATGATCATAAGAATAAAAGAAATTTGATGACAGAATTACTACCTTCAGCCAATTTAGCCATTAGCTGTAGTCTGCCAGTAGCTCCGAGATCAATGCCCGCCCGATCTAGCTCATCATTATCTAACTGTCCACCAGTCTGTACATCCATCTGTCGTTCTGTAACATTACCTACTTTCATTGGTCGGCCAGCCAACTCAAACCCATTCAACTGTTCTAAGGCTTTTTTCGCATCTTCAGAGTTTTTGTACTGCAAAATGAGAAATTACAAGATACACTACAATAAAGTACCATCTGCACCTGATGAAAAACCTTCATAAACTTTTCAGTTTATTTATTTTTTACTAGTTTTCTTGTTCTGTGTCCTCTATTCTGTCAACATCCAAATTTACATACAGATGTTATTTGCTCAACTTCACAGAATCATAACACTTTCCAAAGAAATATTTTCTTCTGATTAATTTTATGTTAACTGCTTTACTACATATAACATAGACCGTCCAAGGAAATATTTCCTTGTGATAAATTTAGGTGATGCTGAAAAGAAGACTGTAATGCAAAATTAGCAATGGAATATTCTGTAAGAACAAATCCTATTGTTTAAATATCAAAATGATCAAATTATGAAGAGGTTCATCAAATAAAGGTATTTTTACTTTGTACAAATTGCAAATCCTATTCAATACTTACTGTTATAAATCCATATCCATGGGATTTCCCTGTTTCATGATCCCTGATCAGTTTGATATCTTCAATCTAAAATAACAATGAATACATTAATCAAATCTCATCTGACTTGGGAAGAAATACTTGAAATACTACCTGGTTGTCTCATCATGTTTTAATTAAAGTATTGTTGAGTAACAATTACAACTACTTGATCATCCAAAACAAGAAAAGCTTTAATATATCTACTGACTGTAATCTCATTCAGTCCAAATCAACTGCTGAGATGTTCTATTTAATGACCAATCAGTATACAATAGACACTCATTAAATAGTAAAACGAACTTCTCACATACAGCAGATGCTGTTTCAGCTACTGTTACAGCTGATCAGTATCAGAGAAATGTTTGATATTTGTGAGAAAGTTTCATAGTTTTGTGAATGCAATAACTAACCTTTCCAAACGGTTCAAAGATTCCCCTCAGCATGTCTTCGGTGATGTTGAAGTGCAGGGAACCAACATACAATCTCATTGGGCCAACATGCTGCGTCTTTGTAATGATGTTTGTTGGCATCGGGGTCCTGTTCTTCTCTGCCTGAGATGCTTGTACTATAATGGGGACTCCCAATAATTTCTGATTGGTCAGTCCCATCGCCAGGGGAACTGACTCTGTGTCCTTGAACTCTATGTATGCAATGCCCTTTGACCGTCTGGTCTTGTTGTCTGTAATTAGCCTGACATCTTTAACCTGAAAAGTTAACATCATTATACCAAAATCACTGCTCTTTTTCTTCATCAGCCATACACATTCACCTGGTCCTCTTGCAAAACAATTATTTTATGTAAAATGAGCTAGGGTTGCTTAAATTTATTTTCTGAATGCTTAAGTAATCAGTAAACTAGACTCATAACTCCTAGCAGCCCTGAACAAAAATAAAGGTTTTTATAACGGCTCCAACCTATGGAAACAAAGGCCTTTTAGGGTAAAATATTAATAAATAAAAGAGTAAATAAAGGCAATTTATGTCGAATTTCTGGTTGAAAAAAAAAACAACGTAATATATTTGGTTATTTATATCAGGCAACCCACACTCTAAAAAACAGATATCAGAAAAAGGCATAATTGATATTTTCTTTCATACTGTCTGAATTATATTTTATGTCAGATACACATCTTAATAACAACACTTAAAAGGGGGAAGAAATACAGTAGCACAACTATTACTTGCTTAATATATTCACGGCAAGCAGTCTGAACAAAACTAAAGGTTTTGAGTGAAAATTACAGGCTATTTGGCCATTTTAAAGGTTTTTCCAAATGATTTAAAGGTTTTAAAGGTTTGCAATGAAATTAAAGGTTTTTAAGTGTTTAAAGGTTTTGCTAGGAGGCCTGTAGACTGTGTCTTTAGGACACTGATGTCCCCAGCAGGTCTGTTACAAAAAGTTTGTATCAAAATAATCAAAGGGCCACATTTCTAGTTAAAATGATGGCATGAAAAAACTTTACTAAATGATAATTAACACATCCTGCTTGATTATTTGGGCAAGTTTGAAAGAAATCTATCAGATAGTTAAGAGGAGTTGATGGTACAAGATTTGGACATTTTGGTGTATAGAAAGATGAGTGCAAAGTTCTCTAAATGCCTCTTATTTTTTGGGGACATAAGATCTCATTAATTTTTCACTTGTTCTGGTTTATATACATGCAAATTCTTAAGTTCAAAATAGGGATAATTAAACCTATCCTTAATATAGTAATTCCACTGTACATTTAGCCAAACCCTGATACTGCTGAACCAAGAAGGACTAAAGTTAATAGTTGATACCACTATGCCATTATAGTCCTCAAGTCGGATACTGTTCTTCGCTATTAGATATTCAATGAATATAGTATCAGTGGTGTTGAACAAACATTTGTCAATTATCAACATTCAGCAGTGTTAGGGTTTAGGCTTGTGAATTATGCTTGCATTAGAGCCTAGGATCCTGATGTCACAGTGAAGTACCTCGCCAACAGATGAGAAGAATTCTTCCAAGTCCCTGGGTCGTATCCTGGCTGAGAGCTGCATACAGAACACTGTTCTAGCATCTCGTTCTTCCGGGGTGAGATCTTGTGGTGGTTCCCTGCAACATAATGCTCTCAGTGAACAACTCTGCATAGAATATCTAAATGGCTAGACTATTCAAAGGCATGGTTTTATGAATAACAGAAAAAAGCTGAAATACAGCCAGGGGTCTGGGGTAAATGGTGCAAAATCCTGCATTCTGGGCCTCTCCTGGGACCATTTTTACCCTTGAAAAAACAACACTTTTTTTAAGCGGATTTTTTTCTTACTAATGTCCGTAACCAGATATTTATTGAACATTGTGACATTCCACTCCATTACAAATGTTCACCCCAGGAGATATATGTGATACTTTGATGTTCCATTAAACAGCTATATCCCTGCATGGAGACCCTCCCCCTATAATTGATATCTTTCGAACAAAAAATCATATCACGCCAGTCCTCTTACGTAAAATTTTCGGATAAAACGTCAGACTGGCTCGTCGTTCACTCTCCGTTCTAGCCACTCCCATTTCCAAATGTTTTTCAAAACTTTAAAGCGGAAGAAAATCATGCCTGTATTCAGGTATAGTGGCCCTTCAAAAGGGCTGTGCACCAAATTTCTCAACAAATCTCTCAAAATATTACCATCTTGGAAGATGTTCTTTTTTTAATTCTGTATTTTTTTTTAAAATTTTGTACAATACTATGTATTATTATCCTATCCTGGTAGTTTTTAAAAAGCCAGAAGTCACTAATAATCACTTAGACAAACAAAAGTTAAGTTATGCCGCTACCTGACAGGACTTTTACTAATGCTGCGTTTAAAATGTCGTTTTGGAGATTTGCTTTTGTGTTTACGATCCCTGTCCTTGTCTCTGCTCCTCCTCCGGTCTCTACTGCGGCTCCTTTTCCGATCTTTACTTCTGCTCCTCTTTCGCTCCTTGCTTCGGCTGCGCTTTCGGTCTCTATCTTTGCTCCGACGTCCATCCTTTTCACGCCTACTGTCTCTGTCCCCTCTGTCACGATCACGACTCCTGAGATACATCACAAAGTATTAAAACAATAATCAAACAAACTCCATCAACTTTAATTTACTTAGTCAAAATAAAAAAAAACATGAATTTTCCCATTTCCCAACTGACTTTGTTTTTGTGCAGATATTCAATATGATTGCTTTCAGTATGGCATAGTCTGGAATTTCTTGTCCTCCTAATATCAACAACAATGAAAATGATGCATGGTCAAATAAAATTGCATAAAAATCATTGACAACCATTTCAACAAGACCAGCTCTAACAAGAAAGGGACAACTCGAGGACTTTTTGAAGGTTTGGACAATTTTTTTGTGGAAATCATAACTTTTCTGGAAAAATTCAAGGCGTTTTCCATGTTTTAAGAAGAACTAAGAAAACCTATTTTTATCTGAACAATTTTTAAATAAATATATCATTCATCTTCAAAATTAAAAAAAAAACAGTAACAGGGTAATTTACCCTGAGACTGGAGCATCAGAACCTGTCTTCTTTTGGATCGTCCCATTTTTACTGCAAATGGAGAAACAAACAATTACCTACCTATTTGATTATCTGCTGTGTCTCTGTATTACAACTAAGACTTTCATAGCATTTCTTTATTCAAAATTACTAGAAGATGACACTCCCCAACAGTAAGATCTTACTTCATTTTTTGAAATCTTAACAGTAAAAATTAAGACCTAATTTGACATGTTTTGATACTGAAAATCACCGACATGTATTTACAAATCACACTGTAATATTTAACCCAGAGATAAACCTTTATTGCATGTTGGAACAGTTTAGATCCAGATCAGCCGGCACATCTGTGCCTCCTGATCAGGATCTATACTGTTCACTTTTTTATTTGTTAGGTTATTTCTGACCAAAATGTGACCAGTGCAGAGCCTGATCAGATGGCATGTAAAAATGCATATATATGGAGGAAAGGGTTAAAGGACCTATGTAGTTATTAAAATCACGATCTCTTTCTTTGTTGGTGAATATTGTATGTTTTTATGCAACTGTCACTTCTAAAGTATACTGCTTGATAAAGGAATGCACATTGACAGGTTGAAATCACACTGGTTTCTGCCAATGTGAATACACTGATTTGTGTATCTACGCAGTATGATCTGGATCTACACCACTGACTTTTCTATTCATCGGTTAGTTCTGACATCTAGATTAGCCTACACACTTGTTCAGACTGATCAGCATTTTGTGGACACAGGATATAAGTCAGAGCCCATCAATGGAAGGGTTATATGCCTATCAGATGTTATATTATTTATCAGCCGCATTCACATTGCCTTTCAATCCTAAATAGAATGAGGAGATATAAAATACATACCTCCTCCTGTCTCTGTCCCGACTCCTATCCCTACTTCGACGACGACTGAAACACCATAAAGTACAATAAATATATTGTAACAACTGATGCTTCACACATATTATATTTACTTGGAATTTTCAATCAAAATGACTTTTCAGTGAAAATACAGAAGTTAATAATTGATGAAATGTAGTTTTTTTTTGTATATAAGATAAACAGTAAGGTCTTGGGTAAAAAACAATTTAGAATTGCCTGATGCCTTATTTATTTTACCATTTCAGACAACCAATGTTACCTTGAACTCACAAATCTGTAACCCACAAAATACTGCTGGTTTATTACCACAGAATTATTTCTTATCCTCCGCCTTTGCTAACCCATTTCTCGGTTTACTAACATACCTTTAGAAGCGCTCAAATTCTGCATAATAGGTACATTCTGAGCATGTTTCTTTCCCAAATAGGACCGAAATTGAACCTATTTAACGATATACAATAATACCTATTGTTAGCCAATGAAAATATACAGCATCTATGCACTACTAAGGTGTATAAAGATAGCTTGGGCACAAAACTGATCTAAGTGTCCCCAACTTTGATCTGAAAAGACAGGCAGATATTGGTTACACTCACGAGACATTGGCATGGCTAGAAAACTGGGCTAAGAAATCCAAACTGCCAATGCAATCTGACTCTTCAATTCAAAGGGTATCATCATCTAAAATAGATCTCTTGGTTTTAAATGTAGTGATGTACCTTGTTATATAAACAATTCAAAAGGGAAGTACAAAAACCTCCCCTTTCTAAAGGAAGTACAAAAACCTTCCTTGTCATCAAAAAGTACCATTTTATTTACACAAAACAGGAAGTACAAAAACCTTCTGTTCCCACAAAAATACTTACACTAAACAGGAAGTACAAAAACCTTCCGTTTCCACAAAAATATTGTACACTTAAACGGAAGTACAAAAACCTTCCATTCCCACAAAAATATTTTACACTGAACTGGAAGTACAAAAACCTTCCATTTGTTAGAAAAATGATGAATAAAACCTTTTGATTTCATCAAATATATTGGAAGTACAAAAACCTTCCAATATAAAAACATCTTTCTTTGTTTCAATTTTGAAAGGTACTTGAATTTTATCTGAAATTCAAGATGCACAGTTACCGGTATGCCTTTTCGTAAACATCATTTTGCCTGCTGTTGAATTATCTGAAAAATTACAAAAAGGGCTTAGGGTTAGCTTTCCATGTAAGCTCATCTGCAAAACAGACAGAGAAAAGCCAGCCCACAAATCTGGGATGTAAGTTGAACAATTACAGGATAATCTTCATGTGATCTCAGCGGAATTTCTAAACTGTATGTGAAAGTTACGTCCAAGAAGGATCCTGTCCGCTAAAGCTTCACAGAACAGCCTGCCAGGTTCCTGGCAAACCTGTGGACATATCATACATGCAATCAAACCTTGGGCTCAAATTTTACCATTGAACTAAAACTGTATTACCTACTTGTTTCTATAGAAGTCCAATTTTCTACAATTCCAGAAATTGCTGTTTAACATGTACAGGGGCGGATCCAGAAGGGGTTCAGTAGGGTTGCTCAAATCCCCCCTTTTAGGGAAGCAATATTTACTTTTAATGGGGATTTTGAACAGGAAGTTGGAAAGTATAATGTAATTACCCTAAGACTGACCCAAAATGAACCCCCTTTGTGGAAATCTTTTATCCGACCCTGATATAATTGCAGTGATTACAATGATTTCTTTAATTAATCACCCAAGACCAAAGCTTGATTGCAAAATCCACTGAGAAATTTCATCACAAATGCCAATACTTACGATGATGATGATTTCCTGTCCTTTTCCACGGCTGCATCCCCTCTGCCATCATCCTATTTTTGCCAGAAAACCAACATAGGCACAAACAGCACAGCCAACGGGAACAAAATAAATAGGGAAGAAAATGTATTAGAAATGTGTCAGGAAATATATTCTAATATCAAACAACCAAGTTAGTATATTAATTTCTGAAACTGTACAAATTTTTTAATCATATAATTCTTCTATTATTTTTGAAGGCTTTCTTTAACCCGGTCCTCCATATACACACCTTTATTGAGGGGGCGAACAGTTTAGATCCAGATCAGCTGGCCCATCCATGCTTTATGATCAGGATCTAAACTGCTTGCTATATGATTTGTTAGGTTATTTCTGACCAAAACAGTTTTTTTTTTCACTGCTAGAGAAGGTGCCCACACCCTAAAATTTTAGGGAAAATAGCGTGATTTCTTCTCTAAAGGGGAATGAAAAAACCTGATGTAAAGTCACTTTTTGGGGAAAACCACATGATTTTAAACGTCCCCTGCTATAGAAGGAAAAAAGCCCTGCAAAATGCAACCAGTGCAGATCCTGATCAGACGGTAAGGATGTGCCGGCTGATCTGGATTTACACTGGTTGCACATGCGTAAAAATAGCCAGGTCATACGGTCAATATTTCCCTTCCTTCAATCGTTATTGAGACCACTCTGATACATGTCTGTCTTCAGAGCAGTAAGCTAACATGTGTACTGATTTTTTTTAATGTTCACCTACATGACCAAGACTACCTGGTGTGGGAAAGTTTGCTTGTCCTGAGACTGTTGCAATACTAAGGTGTCATAGGTGGAAGGGTACTGCCTGCGACTCATCTTGCTACTGATTATCAAACTTATAACAAGTTATCACAAGTTGCCAACTTGAATACAGTAGCTTTTTTTTGGTTAGAAGAGCTTAACCCTTTTCTCTTCATTAACAAGGAACCAGGCACAAAGACTTCAGAATTTTATTGTAATATAGTATAGCAACTGCTTTCAAATGCACTCTTGTGTTGTGGGTTAAATCCACAAGTATGACCATGTTATGCAAAAGTTTTGTATTTCAATGTAACTAAAGAAATAATATTATGGAATAACAGTATGCAAAATAAAAAAAGGCATTTAAATTACAGAATGACTAAAACTGAGTAGAATAGTGTGCATCAGTACATTATGCAGTCAAACTGTAAATGATCAACCTGTGATTATATTATAAATTCCTTTGCAATTGCATATTACCTCTTTCCTGTATGGAGCTTCCAACATTGCTTCCACATCAAAGTCGTCAGTCATTTTGTCAGTCTGTTCAAATCTGAAATAACAATTTATGTCAATATCAAACACCTGGGAAAAAACAACAGCATTTAATCACGAACAATATTTGTTAAGAAATTTTAAGATAGAACAAAAACGTGAAACTGGAATAGCGACATCCAGAAAACACAGTTTCAATGATGGGAGATGATATGTAATTAGTTTGGGTAGTTGGTCATGACAGTGCACACTCTGTGACAGAGGGGTTCAGGGTTAGAGTTCCAGTCTATCAGAACATTTTTCTCACCTTTTGACACATAATTTAATATGGTTAAAAAGTTTTGAAATATTAAATAAATCACTGAGAGATAGAAATCATGGTTCTCAAAAAGTAACTGATAAAAGATTCATACATGAAACTGATGTTGAAATATTGTAAGAATTTATAAAAAACATTTTGACCTGGGAACCTTTTGATTTAAAGATATATTGGGTTTAAAAAAAATATCTGAAACATCCAAAGTTGGCAAAAAGAATTCCTGTATCAGACATATAGATACACTTTCCATCCCGTTTTGAATGTACCTCACAGGCAGCCATCATATCAGGTCTAGGAAATGGGGACATCTAGTTTAGTCGACCCCAATATTTCATTAAAGTGCATTGTTGGTAATTCTGGTAGTCATATGCCAAATAAATTTCATAAGTAAGCTTAAATATGGGCTACCACCGTACAATCTAAAGCCGCTGGGCTTTTGTGTTTTGAACATCCATGATCCGCTAATCTAGATTAGGTGAGCAATAAGGACAAAATTTATAATGTATGGGAAAACTGCCACCTTTTTGCAAACTCAACGAGCAGTTAGCTAAAAAGAATGGGCACTTGCAGGGTTCTCAATAAGAGCCTGCCGCTGGCCAAAATGGCGGTTTAAAATCAAGTTTCGGCCGGTTGAAATTCCCGACCGTTCAAAAATCAATCATTTTCCATGTGTGTGTTTTCGCTAATGTTGATCCTTTTTGGCACTTTCTCCCCTTTGCGCTATTTAATGCTGTTTGGGAATGCTTTGGATAACAGCGTTATCACAATTTAGACTGGTAAAAATTTTCCAATAATTTGTGATAGTTTAATCGCTCTGTGTAGCGGAAAAGCGAACACAGTCCAATATGTTTTGAAAGCGTGATCTGTCAAAATGAAAAAGAAAGTTGGATTGCCAGTCGAATTCGTTTAAATATTTCACGGCCAGTAATGAGTTTCAGCGTTGATGCTTTGTGTGTTCGGTCTGCTATTGGCATGTTGCATGTTCTTGTTTGCATGCTAAGAGTTTTGAGGCTTTAACATATTCCAGTAAAAAAATCGGTCGCTGTGCAATTATTAAATTTTGAACAAACCGCTTTCGTTTCAGGTCTCCTTGAGGCTTTGCCTTTTGAAGTTTTGTAGTTATTATCGAAGTTCCTTGTTTTGAATGAATAATTTGATGAAAAAAATGAAAGACTAGTTTCGTATGGTAATTACTGAATGAAATAAAAAGAGTAAGAAATTTCAAAACAAGAGCTGTCACTTGAAATTGACATATGCCCCCGAAATGCAGCTTTGAAATCGAATAGGTATACATATGTAATAAATAAACATATGTAATGAAAAATATGCTTGTGGAAGACAAAGCATACTGCATGCATATAACGTGAAAGATGAAAGGATCATATGTTTTAAGTCTGTAGTAAATATTATAGTTAAATAAAGTTAAATATGACATTTTTTTTTAGAAAATTCGAAGATTATTGGGGAAATTATCCTGGAAAATGATTATTAGAGTTATGAACCTTACTACATGTGATGTGGGTAATATGAACCAGAGGGCCATGATGGCCCTTTATCACTCACCAGAGTACAACAAAGTTGTGTTGTACAAGACCCAACGTCTCCATATGGTGAACATTTACACCAAGTTATTTTAAAATCCAATAAGAAACAACAAATCTACAGCTTGGAAAAGAAAATGCTATTTTTCGTAACAGTGACCTTGACCTTTGACCTACCGGCATGGGTATTGTAAGCAACACATGCCTTTGTCATGGTGAACATTTATGTAAAGTTATTTTGAAATCACTTCATTCATTAGGAATTAACAGCCCAGACAAGAAAATGTTATTTTTTGTAAAGGTGACCTTGACCTTGGACCAACAGGCATGGGTACTGTACGCGAAAGTACATCTTGCCATGGTAAACATTTGAGCCAAGTTACTTTAAAATCCAATGAGAAATAACAAATTTACAGCCTGGACAAGATTTTTCTATTTATAGTAACAGTGACCTAGTTTTTGACCCCAGGTGACCCATATTCAAACTCGTCCAATTAAAAACTGGGACATATGTCCTGACCAAGTTTCTTTACAATCTGATAATCAGAGTAAAGTGTGACCACTATAGTGTAAACAAGAAAATTCTATTTTTAGTAACAGTGACCTAGTTTTTGGACCCAGATGACCCATATTCAAACTTGTCTGAGAAATCATTGGGACAAACATCCTGACCAAGTTTCATGACAATCGGAGCAAAAATGTGACCTCTAGAGTGTTAACAAGAAAATTGTATTTTTAGTAACAGTGACCTAGTTTTTGGACCCAGACGACCCATATTCAAAA
Source organism: Corbicula japonica (assembly GCA_038501625.1). Taxonomy (NCBI): domain Eukaryota; kingdom Metazoa; phylum Mollusca; class Bivalvia; order Venerida; family Cyrenidae; genus Corbicula; species Corbicula japonica. The sequence goes on from JAZAYU010000053.1 coordinate 3,411,013, forward strand.
TTGTCCCAGAAATCATAGGGACAAACATCCTGACCAAGTGTCATGACAATCAGAACAAAAATGTGACCGCCAGAGTGTTAACAAGAAAATTCTATTTTTAGTTACAGTGACCTAGTTTTTGGACCCAGATGATCCATATTCAAACTCATCCTAGAAATCATTGGGACAAACATCCTGATCAAGTTTCATGATAACTGGAGCAAAAATGTGACTGCTACAGTGTTAACAAGAAAATTCTATTTATAGTAACAGTGACATAGTTTTTGGACCCAGATGACCCATATTCAAACTCAGCCTAGAAATAATTGGGACAAATATCCTGACCAAGTTTCATGATAATTGAAGCAAAAATGTGACTGCTAGAGTGTTAACAAGAAAATTCTATTTATAGTAACAGTGACCTAGTTTTTGGACCCAGATGACCCTTATTCGAACTCGTCCTAGAATTCATTGGGACAAACATCCTGACCAAGTTTCATGACAATCGGAGCAAAAATGTGACCGCTAGAGTGTTAACAAGAAAATTCTATTTTTAGTAACAGTGACCTAGTTTTTGGACCCTGGTGACCCATATTGGAACTCGTCCGAGAAATCATTGGGACAAACATCCTGACCAAATTTCATGACAATCGGACAAAAAATGTAACCTCTACTGCGTTAACAAAATTTACCTTAGGGTTAGGGTTTAGGGTTAGGTAAAAAGGCCCATAACTCAGCCAAAAATAATCCGATCAGAAATTCCTTTGGATATGCACAATAAGTCTTGGTGACAAACACTCCTGTGAAGTTTCAATGAAATCCCTCAAGCGGTTTCAGTTTACGTTAGGGTTTAGGGTTAGGGTTAGGTAAAAAGGTCCATAACTCCGCCAAAAATAATCCGATCAGAAATTCCTTCGGATATGCACATCTACACTTGGTGACAAACATTCCTGTGAAGTTTCAATGAAATCCCTCAAGCGGTTTGGGAGAAGAAGCGAGGACAAGATTTTGCTTAAAAGGGCCATAACTCGGCCAAAAATAATCCAAGCAGAAATTCCTGACGATATGCACAACTAGGCGTGGTGACAAACATTCCTGTGAAGTTTCAAAGAAATCCCTCAAGCGGTTTATGAGGAGAAGCGAGGACAAGATTATTTCGGACAGACGGACGGACGGACGGACAGTGCGATTACTATATGCCTCCCTTCGGGGGCATAAAAATATCACCAAATCAACGAATCGAGATCTGGCAATTGCATAGTAAAATTTTCTTTAGAATTATTAATAAAGGCTTATTCATTTTCAATGATGAGTATCCATTTTATAAATGTTTAGTGCAAAAAATGTGTTTATAGTATCCACATTGCATGTTAGTATCATACTGCCATGTAATAAAGATACTTCAAACACATTTTTGCATTAAAATATGCCACAAAATGGCTTCCAAATAGTGCTATTACAGGGCTTTTTCAGGGGATTTTGGGAAAAAGGCCCCTGCCCAAATTGGGAATTTTTGACGCTGTAAATAGTCAGATTTGGGAAAAAAGTATCAACAAATCAAAGCAAATTGGGAAATTTCAACATTCATTTATCTGCTTGATTTGCCTTGCTTTAGTGTCCCTGGAAATGTTACAAATCTCTTCCAGGGTTTGTTCTGACAGCTTTACAGATGTATCACTAATACAGTAGAATGGCTATCATCTGATTCTTAGAAACTTGGCAAGTTTCAACTGAGTGGGAAAGAACTTTTGAAACATTTGATGTTTTGTTCCACAGAGAGTTTAGTTTTGGAGTACCCTTGGCATCTTTTTTTCGTGGCCTTTTTGCATAGTTTTTACTATTATACGACATTTTTAAATTTTCGTCACTAGTTTTCGCGGGTCAGTATAAAAGCCGGTACTGCACATACCATTTTTGATGCATCCTTTCTGTTTTGTACGCAGTCGAACGATTATCGAGAAAAAAACATTTGTTAACGAAATAAAAATATAATTTCTGTTAATATTCAAACCATAATTTGACCATAATATAAGTTATCTGGAATCATGGGCGCCGCGCTCCATCTTCAACTTGCGTTACGGTAAATACTGGTTTTTACACCAGTGCATACATTTTTCACGGAAAGAAGTTTTCACAGATCGCCGATAAACAAACGATTTGCGCTTGAAAAGTCTCGATATTATAGTTTCTCGTTTATCGTTTTTTAAGGCAAATGCGTTTCGGTTCAAAGGGGAATAAATTTACGAGATTGGGAATTTTTTTCTTGAAATTGGGAAAAATGGTCCCTATTTTGCATTGGGAACGGGGCCGAATATCGGCCCCATGAGATAGGCTGAAAAAGCCCTGTATTAAATAGTATAGATTTAGACTAAAATGCAGGAAATGAAGCGATCAGTTTCAAAATTTACCGGGGGAGCATGCCCCCGGACCCCCCTAGCAGGCCTGCTAGATTGTTAATTGGGCCTGCTGGACTGAAACTTATTGAGAACCCTGACTTGACCACAGACACCTGTTTAGAGGTCCTTTTCTGGCCAGTATGTCAGTAGAGCTATATAGGCTTAAAACAGAGCTCTAGTACCAAGTTTGGTCAATTCCATCTAATAAATGAGCGATCTGTTTCACGAGATGCAACTTCAATCACCCAGAACACAAAATATCCCCGTTTTCAAAAAAAAAATTCTTGTTATATTAAATAACTAAAGATAACCAACTAAACAGATCTCGGAAAAATACATCATCCCAGTTGCACGCCAATTTCAAAGACAAAAATCGTTACTTACCGAACAAATATTGTTGATGTTGGTCGATAAATAATTTATCTTTCCGATGACACCAGAAACTAAACATAAATCCGTTTATTAGCAGAGAAAATCCAAATTTATTATCAAAATCACTTAAGTTTTCATATTTTTGTCCGCGGAATCTGTTCTTTTCCGAAATTATGCAAATTACGTCATTTCCAGAAACGCCCATAGTTTCAAAAAACGAGTAAATTAAAAAAAAAATGAAGAAATTATTTGACAATCGTTTGAAACAAACCTTGAAAATAACAAGCAATCTCGGTAAGTGTCTGTTGTTTTGATGGTCAACATTCTATTTACTTGATTTTTATTTAAATTACACATTTTACGTACAGGAAACATACCGAGGTTTTGCAGACGTTCAGAATTTTCCACCAAATTTAACGCTTTTTTTTAACCCGGCTCTAATGCGCAGCCAAGTCGTTTTTCAAATAAACCGGGCTTAATCGGAAAAGAAGAGATTCCAAGTGAAAACTTCCATAAATTTTGATAATAAATTTGGATTTTCTCCACCAATAGACGAATTTATGATTAGTTACTAGTGTCATAGGAAAGATTATTAAAGGATCTATCAACGTAAATCAACATTTGTTTGGTAAGTTACCATTTTGTCTTCGAAATTAATGTGCAAATGGGATCATGTATTTTTTCGTGATCTGTTACTTTGTTATCTTTCCATGGTTATGTTATGTATGAACTGTTATTTTTTGGGTAGGTATAAACACCGAAATGGAAATTCTACGGCGAAATGGGCGAAATGGAAATTCTACGGCGAAATGGAAATAAAATAATACTTTAGAACATTTTTAAAAGAAATTTAATATTAAAAAGATTTAAATAGATATTCATTGTACATAAATGTTAAATTTCAACCATTTCTGTCTATCTATACCGTAGTTATTGCAGTTTATAATGTCGTCTTCATATTTCTATGTACCGCGAAATGGAGATCCAGGACGTCGAAAGGTAATAAAAATCGTCCAGATACATTTAATAAATAAGGAATACACATTTTATCATTTGAATGATACTCAATATATTTACATTTGCCAAATGTCTTTTTTAATATCATTTTAATTACCGTACCGATTCAGATTGTTGTTGTAGTTTATTTTCCATTTCGCGATACAGCGAATTGGAATGATCCAACGGCGAAATGTAAACGAATAAAAAAAGAAGGCTTTAGTTATATTTATAATTAATTCGCAATTTTATAATTGTTATTTAAAGTCCTAGCTTTTTACCACGAAATGGAAATTTAGTCCGCCGAAATGGAATTTAAATACGTAAAAATGCAATGAAAATTATAGAGGACAGTATGTAAGAGATAATAAAGGATCGGATAATAAATACTTAAATTAGCCAAATGTATATTTATACATTTTATTTTCCGTACTTATTTTAGACAACTAATTGTTATTTTGCGTTGTTATTTTGCGTTTCTGTGCATAATATTTAAGCTATTTCTATGAATTTATTTCTTACTTTATCGTCCTGTGTTACAAGTCAAATGTACCGCGAAATGGAAACGGGATGTGGAAATATATGACGGTAATTACGGTATATTAAATATAATATATATAATAATAGATATTCTTTAACTTCTATATTAATATTTTTATTTTATTCATTCGAAAAGTTTTTAAATACAATTAACATGTGATACATTTTATGTTACATGACAGCAATGACAGCAGTAGCCCCTAGTATGATTGCCGCCATAAAAATAAATATATTTTAAATAATTTGAAAATATCAGAACACATTTATGTATCTAAAATGTCATTAAACATTTAATACATGTACATTCAAAATATATATACAAAGCATAAATGGCGAATGTGTGTACCCCAATTAACTGATGGCAATTTGTGCATATTTAATGCAAAGGCTGGTCGCCGCGTCCTATCCTACGTTCTTTTCTAATTTGCAATAAGCTGACGCTTAGATTTCGGAGTTCGTGATCTTTCTGAACGCTTTCTTTTGCGTTGATGTGGTTTTTTTCCGGCAGAGGGCGTTTTCATAACCGTTCTGTTTCCTGCTGTAGATGTTATAACATTTGGTTTTTCTCTCCCCTTGTCACTTAAAAACCTCTTTTCTCTGGCTTCCCGTTGTGATTGAGACATGTCGGTCCACACATCTAAATCTACCAGATGATGATGGAAGTTTGGGTGTAATCTAAAGTTGCCCCTGTTTCTAATGGCCCGACATCTTTCGGTAAAATCTCCTATAATAGTGTGTACCGTTTTTATAAATTTTGGCATGTCTTGTGCTTTCCATTTTATTGCAGCCTTCAAGATATGGTTGACACTTTCACTGTTGTTGTTTGTCCATTTCACTGGAATTTTTCCTTGCTTTGCTGGTCCCATTACGTGCTGTTGGAGGAGTGGAATTAATTTGTTTTCAAAATATCCTTTGAATTTTTTTTCACAGTTGCAGTCTTTTGTTTCAATAAATTCGAGAATTCGTCTAACGGGTGTGTCATATGTGTCCGTGTCTTCACTGTAAATTATTCCGTCTTCCTCAAAAATTGCTTTAATGATATACTGGCGGTCATTAAGCGGGTACCCTACGTTATCTTCAAGGTATTTGCTGGTATTTTGCTTAAGATGACGTGTACATAAAACATGCGTGCACCCCGGTAAGCATCGGTGTATTGCATTTTCTGGACGAATGATGGGTCATAATATATTATTACTATGTAACTATTACTTGATTATATTTACTTTAGTACAATTAGTCCGGCGCAAGGGATATGTGGCCCGGCTTTTAATAGAGATTTTTAGCGAATGCTGAGAACCATGTCGCCCGGTTTTATATATAGATCGTTGAGTAATGAACGGGAACCATGTTAAGTTCAAGGTCAAGCTATTTATAATTGAGTATATAAATATAGATATTGAATTGAATTATCTCCCCTTAACTATAAATATAATTATATACATGTGTATATATATAGATTATATAAATAGATCGATGAGTCGGTGTTTTCTTTTATGCGAATTGAAAGTTTATTGTTGTAAGCAGTTATAGAAAAAGTGTACATGTAGTAAGAGACATTGTTCAGATAGTTATTCTTGGATGATATTGAAGTTTGTGTTCTGTTTACGAATATTGGCAATCCTGTGACTTGATTTTTGGCGCGTGAATGTGACCTTTGTTATGATGGTTCTTTGTTTACAAATGTTTCTGATGTTGAAATTGACGGTTCTAGTGGGTTTCTGTTTTACAAGAAGGCGATTTCGTGTCTATAAAGTAAATAATGATTGTATAACCATTTTTTGTATGTCTTTTGCTGTTGTTCAGAATAATTGTGACTCATCCCCATCCCCTCCCATTCCCCCCCCCCCCCCCCTGGTTTACGGGATCAAGATGCTGAATATAGAAAGTTAGTATAGATTTTTCATCCTGAAAGTACCAAAGGAATTGCCATGTACGTGGTAGGACAATTTTGAAAGATACTGTTGAATTTATATAGAGCAAATTCATTTAATGTGGTTAGTGCTATGATAATGTTTAACTTCCAGGTAACTCCTTGATGAAAATTAAATGTTGGCGTAACTGTCCAAAAAGTGCAAGGTCTAACATTATCTTCAGCTGCTGTTGATATCGGGAAAACGATATAACAAGGAGGAATGGCTTACAAAGCTCACAGTAGAGTATCTACTTACGAAAATCTACAATGACAATAATGAAAAATCAGTTACATTTATGAAATTTTGAGTGCTCTTAACGATCCACTACACTCCTCCTTGTTCGACCATCGATTTAAAAAGAAAAGTATCAAACTAAACAAAATTAACATTCATTTGTGCAAAATTTCATTGAAAGGCATTTTGCCGTTTTTGAAATGTTGATACTTTTTTATCGATAAAGGTGCAAAGAGGAGTGAAGTAAATCCTTAAAATGTGAGTAATTATTTTGTATCCTAAACTGAATACATATCAACACATAAAGTTCTGTAAATTCTTCATCATAATTCATGTTACTATAGCAACCATCTCTTCCACTATTTTCTAGCTAGTTTTCATTATATTTAAAAGGAAAACTTTTCAATTCTTTTGTTTTCAAGTCATTCACTACATTTACTGCAAACTGTTAAATGTTCAGCAAACAAATTTCATCATAAATCCGATTCCATACCAATTCCGGTATACTTCATTTCAAACTGCACTCCTTGTATACAACGCGTTCCACAACTACATGTAATATACAAGCACATCCTTCAACGTTCAATACCCTGTGCCAATAAAAGACAACAATATAGTAGCACTTTAAAATTCTTTCTTTGTTTAAAAACAATCCATCACCTGAATGAACTCTTACACCCAACATCTAACTTCTTTTAAATGTCGTCCACATATAACACATCTGTGTTATACTTTTCTTGTTAAAAGATAATTCTTCGTCTGTACCGATTGTCAAATTGCTGATTTCCTCTTCTGTAAGGTTGTCTGCTATTTCATGCAGGAATGTGCTTATTGCTTTTGTGGTTGAACTACAGTGTATAAAAATCGGCCCAAAGCAAAGTGGATGGTCACCGGTCGTCCTCCGTAACACCGATAAATCTTTATACACTGTAGGGGTAACGTGGAAATCGCCTAAATTGTATGTCTTATCCATTCCTAGCACGGATCCGCCTGGTTTACAACAGAAGCGTTTCACGTCATTTATTTGCTGACTTGTAAACAGTATTATCAGTGGATTTTTTTATGTCTTTCGAATGTTTTACACTGTATACTAATGGGTGAGTATGTATCATCTCTTCTACTGCGATGACGTGATCAGCAGCGTTGCCGGTAGATCCGCAGAAGTCTTTGGCGGCTTTGTCTAGTGCATATTTGAAATTTTTCAACTGTCTATTATTTCTCATTTTTTCATGCTCATCGGTTTGTGTTGTGTTTATTTTCCGCTCGACGTCGCTGACAGTATCGGATTTTAGCATTTCTTTAAGATTTTTTTTCACATGTGGCTTTGTCTTTATATATTTCTGGTTGTTGTCATGGTATTTTACATTGCCATGATAAGATCTTGAGGGGAATACACCTATGTACTCTACAACAGCCACGTTCATCGGCAGGAAAGACATGCTAGGTGGCACATTGGCAAACCATGTTATCCTTCGTTTGAATTGTTCTTTTCCCGAAGTTGACGCTTTCAGTGTTTGATACATCCGGTGTACTTTAAAAATGTCAATTCTATCTGATTTTTCTTCTATCGGTACATACATGCGTTTTCCCTTGCACATTTTCTCGCTACAATACAATCCATCCTTCAGCACTACGGATATAAGTTTGTTATTCATTTCAACAAAGTTTTGAATTGGACATGCTGCCTTATTCCATGCTCCGCAGTTATCCCAGAATTCCGACTTACTTCCGTTTGTCCTGTTCTGCATATTATTTTCATTGTTAATAATAAAGAACATGCCATCTTTTCGTGCTGTTGGGATTTCATTTATCACTGTATATGGACCTTTGAACAGATTTAACAGTTCGGGCATTTCCATAAATTTCTTCAATGGTCCTGGCAAAAATGTTTCCTCTGTTATAATGCTCCCAGTGTCCACTGAACTGTCGTGTTCCATCACACTGTTTCCTGTGGCAAGTATGATATACTTTGCTATGTTTGTAATTGCTGTTCAACAGAACTGAACGAAACTTCTAGTGTTAATTTTATTTATTTCAGTTCTTGAAGTTATCTTACTGGACGTATCCAACTAATGAAAATATTAGAAATCTGATTATATAATTAGCGGATGACCGGCACGTGCTATATGCTCAACACTTAGATTCATGTCGCGTTTGCACCGCAGGAGTTAATACCGTGCTGTGATAAGTGTGGCATATGACGAATTGCCTGATACATCTGGTTAATGAATTGTAGAAGAAACGGTTGTTAAAAAATTAACTGCATGCTAATTTAACTTCAACGAGTAGCAGAAATTAATCAATTTATTCTTCTTTATTGTAAAAAAACATTAATTAAGGAATAAACAGAACAGAATTTTTTTGAATTATACAAATGAACATTATCTTGTGATACAACATGTTCATTATAACATAACATGGGTAATATGTACATTGCTTTATTATAACTTTTTGATGATATTGAATTCAAATTACATGGGTGAAAGTTGGAAAAAACTGAAATCCTGAAAATTTTGCTGGGGGTCCAGGGGGCCGCTAGGGCCCCCGGTAGGTCCAGGGCAAAGCCCTGGTGGGGGGTCAAGGGGGGCGAAGCCCCCCGAAGCTCCTGGAAGATAGCAATTTATATGCCCTTGGGAAGCCATTTCTTTAGTGCATTTGAGCCTTTTTGAAACACCAAATGTTGACATCTGGAGGAATGGGTTGATTATTTATTGTCATTAAGCTTGATCAACTATGCCTTTCAATTCAGTGAAAATTCGCCATAAACAAAACATACACGATTCAAAATTTTATTTAAAGTCGGTGTTTACACAACAAAGCACAACATTAGCTATGTCATTGAATAGCTATTGACCATATACTGACATATAGAACTTTATGAATATTTCCAATAATTATAAAATTGACGTAGGCTACTTGTTTTTTTTCTGCTTTTTTTTAAACATCTCCAATACAAAGTATCTTTATGTACATATAAAAGTTTTAGTTTCCAAAGGACGTAATTGGACGGCACATTATGATGTAGACCTACTTTCAGTTTTGATTTTGTGTATTCAGATATCAAATTTTCTCGCGGCATAAAAAGTAAAGAAAACAAACGTAGGACTATCAGTATCCGTCTACCGACATTAAGTCTTGTAAGGTCATTTCGGTTGCATAATAGTTATAAACGTAGGGCCTATTACTTACTACGCTTTCTCTGCGTAATTAAAAAAAACATTCGAGCATCTTCTGTGTATTTTTTTACACTCTATTGATGCGCACACAGCTACATTCACCCACACACATGCTGTTATTTTCCCTAGAGGGATAGGAATAATGACGTCATTCGGTGAGCTAATGCTACAGCCACGTGCGTGTAAAGCAGAAGTTTTGTTTAAAAATAGCATCTTGAGTTTTCACCGGATGTAAACAATTATTCTTCACCAGAGTTAAAGGATACATGTACAGATCGAGCAAATGCAGTATTGTATCTAACGTATGACGAAAGTAAACACCAAAGATATCAACTCGATAAAACTAATGTTGTTTTTTGTGTGTGTTTGCGGAAAAAGTTGCCGGCGAGAATTTTTAAATATCCGGGTCGGCGAGAAAAAGTCGAAGACATCAAAAGCCCGCCAAATAGGAGTCCGATTACGATTGGAGGATCAACAGATAGGATGTACGATTGGACGTTCGAAATAGCGTCATTGCTATATTTGGAAACATGGAAGTCCTTACCGTTAATCGTCATCGACCGACTTTTGAACTGCCCCCCCCCCCCCCCCCCCGAGCACCTTGCAATGACGATTCGTTACTAAAAATAAAGCGCAAAACAGAACGAGTCACTGGAATTTACTTTCGTTTTCCTTTCAACAGTTTGAAAGTCGAAGTCAGGGTTGAGGTAGGCCTATATCCCCTACCCCCCCCCTTACCTCAACGGATTTACACGTTTTGGAAAAGTGATCCCTGAGTACATCGAAAATCCGGAACTTCCGGAGCAGTCCGGAAAACTTTCACCCATGAAATTAGAGTACTAATTCAACAATTAATATAAATATTTATTTTGTTTCCTTGTTTTGCTACTTTATTGAAAAGCACTGACTCGCTGTCTGGAGAAAAACCAAACGAGTGACCGCACTTATGAAATTAGCACTGTGTGGCTAAAACAATTAATAAGGATTTCTAGATTTTTCTGTTCTTTCAATTAAACATATTTTAATCAGTCCAGAATTTAAATAGATATTCATCTTTTACAGTTATTTCTTCTTTTATGGCGTTCAAATTAGCGATCTCGTTTAATAAATTAAGATTGCGCGTCATAAATCTCAATAAAATAAGATGATTAATGTTTTCAAATATATTTTTCCAAATCTTTCATTAAACAAATATTTTTAATCCAAATAGATCAATAAATAGAAAATATATGCCCGCTTTTCGCAGTTTTTTCGCGATCTTTTCAGGCGCTGACATTAGCGATCGTGGACGGTTAGTGAATTCCTCATTTCTAGATGAACTTAATATAATACAAAAAGACAAGACATCTTACGTTATTTTTCCTGATATTTCGTTTTAAAACAGAAATTGTTAAGCTATGTGTTTCAAAATTACTTCTTCTTGTCATGAACTAAGATTAGCGATCGCGCTAAAAGAATTCGTAATTTCTGTACAGAAATCTTAGCTAAATATAAAAAAGACATTTTAGTTAGCGTAATTTTTCCTGATCTTTCATTTTAAATAAGATATTTTTAAAATCGGTAAAAAATTATGCTTTCATTTCGCATGTATTTCTTCTTTTCGAGCGGTCAAATAATTATTGAATTAAATGAATTACCATGCCCGGGCTTAAATTCTAATGATATATGATGATTTAATTTTTGTTAATGTATTTTTCCTGATATTTCATTTTAAAAAGATATTTTTGAGAATCGGTTAAAAATTTAAAAAGATATGCCTGTATTTCTTAATCATGATATGTGACTGTGTAGCTTGTTTTTAGTTCCATTTCGACGTTCTAAATCTCCATTTCGCGATCCGAAGGAATCTGAACACGACGTTATAAACTGCAATAACTACGGAATACATGGACATATATTGTTGAAAATTAAGATGTATGTATAATGAATACCATTTCAATTATTTTTGTATTAATTTTCATAGAAAAAGTGTAACTTGGGTGTTTTTTATTTCCATTTCGACGTCCTAGATCTCCATTTCGCGGTACATAGAAATATGAAGATGACATTATAAACTGCAATAACCACCGTATAGATTAACAGAACTTGTTGAAATTTAACATATATGTACAATGAATATCTATTCAAATATTTAAATATTAATTTTCATTAAAAAATGTTCTAAAGTATTATTTTATTTCCATTTCGCCGTAGAATTTCCATTTCGCCCATTTCGCCGTAGAATTTCCATTTCGGTGTTTATACCTTCCGTTATTTTTTGAAAACTGGGATATTTTGTGTTAAGTGATTGTAGTTGTATCTTATGCTGTAGATCATCCGTTTATTTCCTGAAATTGCCCACTTTTGGATCTAGAGACCTGTAAGCCTATATATAGGCCTATATAGCTCTATAGGCATACAGGGCCAGCAAAGGACCCCTAAACAAGTCTGTGGACTTGACTTGACAATAAAGCTTCAGGACTAAAAAGTACATTTAGATCTATATGTGCAAATGTCAGAAAATCATATGGTGAATAAATCACAATGTACGTTACAGACACAAATCTAATAATATAGGATACGATGAACAGATAATATTCAAAATGAATTCCGCTCTTATTCTTGAAGGTTTCGAAACCTCCCTTAGGTAAACATGAAATCTGGCGTTGTTTTATTAGATTTCGACAGGTTCTTATAATGTGACAATCAACTAAGCGATTTAGCCGCACTTAAAATGTTATTGTGACACAAATGAATACCTTTAAAACTAGCTGGTAAAGTTTATTTATTAGTTTTTGTGAAGGTTTATTCTTAACGCAATCAAAATGTCTGTGTCCGGGGTTTACAAGTACGTTTTCAAGGCGTCAGCCTACAAGCACGTCGTTTGTAGACTGTTTCACTGTTTGTAAACTGTTTCACAGCGCATGTCAGATATCTGAAGTAGACAAGGGACAGCCGTAAACCAAATGAACGCCGGTGATTCATTGTTATGCTTCATTGAGGTTATATAAATAGGCAGTATTTCCCGCATGCGAAATGTATAAAGCTTAAACAATGAAAAAGCACTTTTGAATTTGTTTAGGGGGCGCTGTTAAGCACGGGAAAAACACATGCATTTATAATTTTCGTGATGGTATTTTCTACATTCAGTGTATTAATTTGTAATCCATTCATGAATACAACTCAGTTGTATTTGATAAAATTGGATTTGTATTTCTTTAAGGGAGCATGTTGAAATATGTCCATTGTCTCATATTTGGAGGGTTGATCTAAAAAAAAACCATTACGTGTTTCACACATGTTACGATTAAAGGTTTTCTGCTTTTATTAAAAAATAATAAAAAGAAAAAGATAAAAGAAAAACGAGTTTTTCATGGATGGCTAGTAGCCCTGTGAAAAATATTCGGTCTTAACTTATTCAAGTTATTCTTAATACTTGGGATTCATGAGTAAAGATAAGATTGTGACATGCTCAATTGGGGTAAAAATTATTTTCTTTTATATTTATCGGAATTGTATAGTTTATTCTGATATTGGTAAGTTGCAGTAAAGCATAATTATCATTGTTTGTCTTTTACCCACCGAGTATCTGTTGTTGCTCGAAATAAACTAGTTTCGTCAGCTCAAACGAAGTTGCTTGTTTTTGTAGGGTTGTGTTTAGACTTTATTTTTTAGTACAGAAGTGTTAGATATAGGTCAAGTTCGACTTTGATGCTTGTGGGGTAAAGGTCACTGTTACTAAAAAAATTCTAGCCGTTTCCGCTTAATAACTTTATAAGGAATGAAATATTGACAAATCTGTTGTGCGACTCGAGGTTGAATATTATGGCAGCCATGATATTACTCATTCAATAATATGACATTTTCCTAAAAAGTGAAATATGCAGTTCATTCACAACATACAGCCTCCCCATGCAGCAAAAAAGAAGAGAGGAAAAATGAGCATGTTTGATAGAAAAAAGTGAAATATGTATATCAGGAATCGCCACACTCACAAAACACCGCCTCCCCAGGCAGCGAAAAAGAACAGACGAAAAGAGAGCATGTTGTCATAAGTATGTCAAGGCAAATAAGACGCCACAAACAATTAACGAAAAGAGAACCCTTGGGGTTACCACCTTGGAACGGTCAGAGGCAAAACAAATTGCCACTGGGGGGTTTAAACCAGGTTCTAGGGTGCACCAACCTCACACTTGCCCCAACAAACAAGTACAAGTTGTCCTTGTGAAATAACTCCAACTCATCCATCAGCTTAACAATTTTGCACACAAAAGCACACAAGCATATAAAGCATATAAAACATAAGAAGCTAATAGAATTGCATAGCCGAATGGGCGAGTACTCGATGATCTTACCGAGACCAGAGCCCCTGGAGTCAAATTAGCAAGAACACGATGACAGGGATAAAAGAAACACATCTAGCTTCTAGGTTCTTTAAAGAGAAACAAAAAAAAGTTAAATATGCATATCAGGAATGGCCACATTCAGCAGACACAGCCCCCCCCCCCCCCACACACACACAGCAAAAAAGTAGAGAGGAAAAGAGAGCATGGTATTACAATAATCAGTATCAGTTGGAACGGTCATTGGCAAAAAAAATGCCACTGGGGGTTTAAACCTGGTTCTAGGGTGCACCAACCTCACACTTGCCCCGACAGGTTCTCAAAACACAAAACAAGTACAAGTTGTCTTGGTGAAATTACTCCAACCCACCAATCGGCTCAACAAAGTTGCATGCAAAAAAAGGTGAAAAATGCATATCAGGAATCGCCACATTCAGAAAAAACAGCCTCCCCACACAGTCAAGAAGAAGAGAGGGAGAGAGCATGGTTAATAAAATTATCAGTTTCAAAAGAGACACCACTAACAATTAACAAAAATGAGAACCCGAGGGGTTACCGCCTTTGAACGGTCAGTGGCAAATCAAATTGCCACTGGGGGTTTAAACCAGCTTCTAGGGTGCACCAACCTCACACTTGCCCCAACAGGTTCTCATATCACAAAACAAATATAAGTTGTCTTGGTGAAACAACTCCAACCCACTTATTGGCTCAACAATGTTGCATGCAAAAGCACACAAACATATAAAACATAAGAATTTAATAGCATTGCAAAGCCAAAGGGCGGGTACTCAATGATCTTACCGAGACCAGAGCTCCTGGAGTAAAATCAGCAAGAACACGATGATAGGGATAAAAGAAACGAATCGAGCTTCTATGTTCTTTAAAAAAAATGTGAAATATGCATATCAGGAATCGCCACATTCAGGAAAAACAGCCTCCCCTCACAGTCAAAAAGAAGAGGGAGAGAGCATGGTTAATAAAATGATCAGTTTCAAAAAAGACACCACTAACAATAAACAAAATGAGAACCCGAGGGGTTACCGCCTTGGAACGGTCAGTGGCAAATCAAATTGCCACTGGGGGTTTAAACCAGGTTCTAGGGTGCACCAACCTCACACTTGCCCCAACAGGTTAATAAAATGATCAGTTTCAAAAGAGACACCACTAACAATTAACAAAAATGAGAACCCGAGGGGTAACCGCCTTGGAACGGTCAGTGGCAAATCAAATTGCCACTGGGGGTTTAAACCAGGTTCTAGGGTGCACCAACCTCACACTTGCCCCAACAGGTTCTCATATCACAAAACAAGTACAAGTTGTCTTGGTGAAAAAACTCCAACCCACTTATCGGCTTAATAATGTTGCATGCAAAAGCACGCAAAGCTAAAGGGCGGGTACTCAATGATCTTACCGAGACCAGAGCTCCTGGAGTAAAATCAGCAAGAACACGATGACAGGCATAAGAGAAACAAATCGAGCTTCTACAGAAAAACTTTTAAGAAAAGATTTCCCCATAAACATTCATAAACTCTTAAACCCATGCCACCGTCGTGCAAAGAAAAGATTTCCCCATAAACCTTCATAAACTCTTAAAAACAGATCAGCAACAAGGGGAGCACAATTAGTACCCATTGGAATGCCTATTACTTGTTTATAAATAGAGGTTCCAAATCTCAAATAAATATTATCCAATAAAAATTTAGCCCCTGAATAAGGTCTTGACACGTCCATGAAGTATAATTATCATAAGAACCATCTGTAAAGAATGCTTTATGTTCATTACAAGCGATAAATGTTTTATTTTTTCTAGCAAAAGTTTTTTTTTTCAATGAGACTGGTTAGCTTGCCTCTTATTAAATTATGAGGGAGAGAAGTATATAAAGTTGAAAAATCATAAGTAAACAAACAGAACGCCTGAAAATTATTTGATTGAAGCTTTTTCAAAATGTCATTTGAATTTTTTATAGACCAAAATAAATTTTTGCAAGTGGTTTCAAAAACTTTTTCGCAATACCTAATTACATGTTCTTTTATAGCTGTAAGACAAGATGTTATGAACACAGATAACAAGAACTAGATTTTGCAATAAATCTTGCTTTGTACGGTGTTATGTGAATTTTAGGCAACCAATACATAGTAGGTACTTTGTCTTGTTTCGGCTCAACACTGATTCTAAATTTTGTAATTTGTAGAGTGTGTGCATTAACAATATCACTCTCAGATGAAGAAGTCAGTGTATAAGCATTAGTGCTATTAAGCTCTTCAGTTTGACCATTAATATAGTGTATACGTCACACTATAATTACATTATTTGCAGCCTTATCAGCAGGTGTTAAAACAAATCTGTTGTGAAAACTTTGAATACCCTTTTCAAATGACGAAAGTTAAAACGAGGTCGAGGTGAAAATAAAGCTATGGTTCTTTTATAGAAGGATATATGAGTGTCAATTATTTTGAATATTTGTTGTTTTTTTTCCAGTTTGAAAGAGCATTAGGCTCAGCATGTTCTCGTTTACACCATTTATTGCAAAAAGAGTTAAAAGACTGCAATTTCCGCGCGACAGGTGTTAAAGTCGATGACCGATGGAATTCTATATTTCGGACCTTTTGAAATTAAATTGCGGATTCTGAAGTCTTTGATAAGTCTTTAAAACGATTCGAGGTGGTAATAAAGCTATGTTAGATTCGAGTGTCAATTATTTTGAATATTTATTTTTTCCAGTTTGAAAGAGAATTAGGCCCAGCATGTGCTAGTATCCACCATTTATTGCAAAAAGAGTTTAAAGACTGCATTATCCGCACGTATTAAAGTCGATGTCCGATTGAATTCTATATTTTGGACCGTTTGAAATTAAATTGCGGATTCTAAAGTCTTTGATAACATTGAGATCCACTGTAACGATGTGACCGGCATGTTGATAGCAAAATTTTGAATTAGAACAGTATGTCAATTCAAATAAGACGCCGCAAACAATTGGAATGGTCAGTGGCAAAACAAATTGCCAATGGGCGTTTAAACCAGGTTCTAGGGTGCACCAACCTCACATTTGCCCCAACAGGTTCTCATATCAACACACATGTCTAGGTGAAATAACTCCAACCCACCCATCAGCTCAACAATCACACAAACATGTAAAACATAAGAAAGCAATATATGCATATCAGGAATCGCCACACTCACAAAACACAGCCTCCCCACGCAGCGAAAAAAGGGAGGAAGAGAGAGAGAACGAATGTTTTATATAAGTATGTCAATTCAAATAGGACGCCACAAACAATTAACGAAGAAGAGAACCTTTGGGGATACCGCCTTGGAACGGTCAGTGGCAAAACAAATTGCCACTGGGGGTTTAAACCAGGTTCTAGGGTGCACCAACCTCACACTTGCCCCAACAGGTTCTCGTATCACAAAACAAGTACAAGTTGTCTTGGTGAAATAACTCCAACCCACCCATCGGCTCAACAATGCTGCATGCAAAAGCACACAAACATATAAAACATAAGAGGCTAATAGCATTGCAAAGCCAAAGGGTGGGTACTCAATGATCTTACCGAGACCAGAGCACCTCGAGCAAAATCAGCAAGAACACGATGACAGGGATAAAAGAAACAAATCGAGCTTCTAGGTTCTTTTAAGAAAAGATTTGCCCATAAACCTTCATAATAGCATTGCAAAGCCAAAGGGCGGTACTCAATGATCTTACCGAGACCTGAGCTCCTCTAGTAAAATCAGCAATAACACGATGACACCGATAAAAGAAACAAATCGAGCTTCTAGGTTCTTTTTCAAGATTTCCCCGTAAGCCTCCAATAAGTGGGTTGGAGTTGTTTCACCAAGACAACTTGTATTTGTTTTGTGATATGAGAACCTGTTGGGGCAAGTGTGAGGTTGGTGCACCCTAGAAGCTGGTTTAAACCCCCAGTGGCAATTTGATTTGCCACTGACCGTTCCAAGGCGGTAACCCCTCGGGTTCTCATTTTGTTAATTGTTAGTGGTGTCTCTTTTGAAACTGATCATTTTATTAACCATGCTCTCTCCCTCTCTTCTTCTTGACTGTGTGGGGAGGCTGTTTTTTCTGAATGTGGCGATTCCTGATATGCATATTTCACCTTTTCATAAACTCTTAAACCCCTTCCACCTTCGTGCGACCAAAGAGATAAGCATAATGATCAACTGTTGATTGGTTAATCATCAGGCCTGTAGAGCCCTTTAGAAGTTGTCCCAAATTTGTAGCCAATCAGTAGCTATGAGAATTTAAATTACTCAGCAATTTATTTCAATAGAACTCAATTTCTTTTTTCTATCTTACAATGAACAAAAAGATCGATCTATTTTTAACTGTGCATGTACATGGCTACAAATGTAGGGAAGCGTCTAAGTCGGATAGAGTCTATCAAGACGTTTCTATAGAAAATAATTCTTAACTCTATACGTAAAATATCATGCTGGTAACCTTTCTTTTTAAATTTACAGATGGTTTTTACGAATTAACATTGCCTTTTATCTTCTTAAGTTTATAAATTAAATCTCTCGCTTTTCCTCTCTACTGCTTGGCTGTGTGGGGAGACTGTAACTGCTGGATGTGGCCATACCTTAGTCTCAATAATTCGACGGCAAGCACATACCCATTATCATACTGACTTTTTATAGATGTCTGTCCTTTACGTCTCAAGCAGTTACGATCAAAACTGTGGTGGAAATCGACCCGATTTAAATTCTGTTATTTATCGATAAACGTGAGTCAGGTGAACTTTAAGCGCCGTAATCGAAATTTGTTGACATGGGTGGAGGTTTAAAAGAGTTTTGCATAAAAAACGAAACCGTTATTTATAAAGGATTACATTTATTGATTCTACTTGAATGTGGCTTTTCAGGTATGTATTTTTTTTAAAGATACATATGGTTAAAGATGCTTTATGGAGCCGCCAAAGTTGCGACTCAAATTCCGATCGCTGGCATATAGACATAGAAGAAAAATTTTCCGCATTGATTTGAATAGTTACTGGGTTGTGCGCGAAGGACGATCATCGCATATGTAGAAAAGTCCTTGTTGCGCACAAATAGTTGTGCTAGCCATATCTGATATGCATATTTCACTTTTTTCCATAAAAAAAACTTGCGGTGAAATACCTTGTTGTAATAGTGATTTTAAACTGCACTAGTATTTTTTAATTAAATCTGGGTATCACAATAAAACTTGCAAAAGATGTTTCTTTATTTGTGATATCGATATCCTTGTTTTAAAAGTTTTTCTGTTATGCAAAGATTACGTTCATTGAAATCAGTAACATCATTGCAAGCTCTGGAAAAGCGAATAAGCTGTGAAATATAACCCCCTATAAGATGTTGCACGAGGGACATCGCCGTCTAAAAACGGAAAATTTACTATATTAAAACTAAAATAATATTTTCTCATATATTTTAGCAGTGACGTGGCCATTTTCAATGGACAGATTTGGATCTAGCCCAACTATTTGTGCGCAACAAGAGCTTTTCTATATATACGATGGTCGCTCTTCGTGCACAACCCAGTTACTATTCAAATCAATGCGGAAAATTTTCCTTCTATTTCTATATGCCGCCGATCGGAAAATGAATCGCAACTTTTCAATCTTTTGCCGGCTTCATAAAGCATCTTAAACCATATTTATTTTTAACAAAAATTACATACCTGAGAAGCCACATTCAAGTAGAATCAATATATGTAATCCTTTATAAGTAACGTTTTCGTTTTTTATGCAAAAGTTTTAAACCTCCACCCATGTCGATTACACCGCATAAAGTTTATCTGACTCGCGTTTATCGATAATTTTCACCGTGTAAACGGCATATGCTGTGGTAGGTTTAACAAGTTATTTTGTGGATTATTCGTTCATTTTATAGTTACTTTTATCATTATTTATGTTTTATAACGATATTTGGCATACCAGTGTTGAAATTTTCATGTGGCAGTGAAAAAAAAAGAATTTAAATCGGGTCGATTTCCACCACAGTTTTGATCGTAAGTGCTTGAGACGTAAAGGACAGACAACGAAAACGTCCGTATGATAATGGGTCTGTGCTTGCAGTCGAATTATTGAGACTAATTTGGATCAAGAAAGTTTTTTTGCTTATCTGAAGTGTACGATTTATTCTGTAGTTCTTTAGGATAAACAATGACGGTTAGGGCTTACCCTAATGTTCAGTTGTTTGGCATGCCAGTATATAAATGAGGAAGCTAATCATAAAACCAAAAGCTGCATGCACATTTTGACAAATGGTATACTCCTTCAAATTATAAGGCAGTTAGTAGGCATTAATATGTATACTACACCCTGGCTTCAAATACCACCATTCAGATGGTATAAATAAGATCGATATATAGTATGATCTATATATTGATCATCTTATTGATATCGACTGTGTAAGAGTTTATACTATAGAAATCCTGCTTACGTTTTGGAAGCCAACGATGCAACTGGAAACCTTCGGCTTCTATCACAACAGCAACAACAACAACAACTCCATGCGGAATGCCTGTCAAATGCAATATTTGCGAAAAACCAGCAATTTTAAAGCGCCCTAAAACAGTACGAGTTTTTTTCTAAACGATAATTGAACAAAATATGGATTCTTGTTCTCTAGATTCCCCAAAATCAGTATCTGATGCAAGATTTTCAGAAAGGGGGTTCATTTTGGGGATGTCTTAATATCCTCGAGTACACTGTTTTGACGCACCTAAGAGATAAGATCATGGCAATCTTGTTTTTCACCTACTTCAAACAAAATTACCTGTTTGTCAAAGAGATAAAGTCTTAGACAACCTCTAAGATGTAGCCACTCGCTTCAATAACATTTATTTTGAAGGAAATCCTGCATGAACCTTGACCACTATTGTTTTTGCGGCCATTTTGACAGTACAATGAAACGACGCATTTGATTGGACAGTAACATTTGCTCTCATTATCACTGTCAGGCATGCGGTACTCTAAAAATTATTGAGTCTGGGACAAAATTATAAAGAAAGTAATAAGGTAAGATGGGTTTTTTTATCAGATGAAAATAAATTTTATTTTTAATACCAGCAAAATAGCAAACATAACTAATTTACTACCAATCAAAATTCCAGAGGTGTCAGGTCAGAAATTTTTATGTCATTATTTTTTTAATAATGCTCAAATCATGTTACAAATAAATGTGCTTTTGTGGGCATTTCTGGCTAATTTATTCCTCTCAATCAGAGCAGTGTATGCATCTGAAATTGTCTCACCGCCTCACAACTTTTACTACTTCTTTCCTGTAACAATAAAAAGAAAGGTCATTAATTTTATTTAACAGAATTGCTACATAATAGCATGCATATTTCTGAGAGAAAAAAACACACACACAATACATTATTATTGGTAAGTTGAATTTGCAGAAAAGAAAAAGAATACCTGCTAGTTCCATAGCCAACAGATGCAGTGAATTTCAGGTGGTTCACAAGCAGTGCCTCTTCTTCTTGGGAGAATATTGGTGCAGGCCGAGAACGCACAGCCTCAGGGTTTACTCTTCCACTGAGCTTGTGCCTCAAGGAGGCTTCTGGAATTCCAAATTCCCTTGCAGTAACTCTCACTGTCCCTCCACATTCCTTCATCTTCTGATATGCTGAAGTCATAGCTGATGGTGAATAACGTCTGTATTTCACCTTCTCTCTATAAAACAAGAACTTGAATTGTTGATGAGAGTTGATAACTGAAAAAACGTCTGAAAATGTTATACCGTGTACACCTTTCTAAACAGTGAAAATTATTTTTAGGACGTACATTAATCACATGACAGTCACGTGACCTTTTACCTAGGACATGATAGGCAGACGTCAAGCCTGTAAAATTTTTATATCTGGGAAATTACACTTCAAAACAGCTTTTTAACTTAGGAGATAATTTTGCATTAAGAAAAATACTGCTTTTTTAGTGAATGGAGAAAAAAGTAAGTTTAAAGAGTACCTGGAAGTCTCTAACTTTCCACATTGTTTCAATACGAAGCGCGGTGATATTTACAAACAAAATCCGGCGGAATTACGTCACGGGAAGCTCCTGATTATCAGAACGAGGTCAAAATAGAAACTGCGTCGAAATAATATAGCGTCATAACGAAGTATCGGACGATATTCAAAATGGGTGAGCTGTGTCAAATGGTAGTAATTAGAGTCGAGTCGGCTAATTTCGTACGGTTTCGGATGCGTTTGTAATTTATATATCTCTGGCTCCATATGCGGCTATATCGCATTCGCCGTCATTTTGCGGTACCAGTACAATTTCTTTCAACGGCTTTTGTTAACCGCTTTCTGATTGGATAATCGATTTAAACTAGACTAAAACACGCTAAGTGCAGGTAGGCCAATTTCGTACAGGGGCGGCAAATGTCGTACGCAGCGGAGGGAAATTTCGTACACTAAACTGCTGCATATAATATGAAAGATTTCACATTAAGAATGTTTAGGGCGCTGTTCAGAAAAAAGTTAAATCATAATACTTTCAACTTTAAAGGATTTTACTTACTTTTCATAGTTCATCTCGATCTTCGTTGAACTGTCCAGATTTTGGTCTTGGTTGAAGAAAATGAATTGCTACTCAGTAGATCTAATATTATCTATTTATAAGTTGAATATCGCTTGTCACAACTCATTGATATACATGTATAATAAATAAGGTGTTTTAGCTTGAGACAAGATATCTCATTGTTGCTATTATGGATTGTGTTGAAAGTTATGTGAAAGTAGAATTCGTCTGAAAGTGAAAACTGGAAACATAACAAATATTTACTGAATCTTAAATCTATTTATTTTTTTCAGGATAAGATAATTGAGGAACAACGTGGCATCTACCTGATCTAAACTGAACTGACTAAGTTATATCTGCTTCAAAGATGCGGACTGTTCTTTCTTGTTAGACACTGACTGTTCTTTCTTTAAAATTCTACATTTTTGTCTATTTTCCTTTTCTACCTTTATTTTTTCCTTTCTTTCAAAATCTTCTCTTTTTTTATCTACAATGTCTTTAGAAGTAAGAATTCTGTGTGAAGTTAACCTTCTGGGATTTACTTGAGTGCTTACTTTACGGTCTGATGCCGGTAATGTAAATGCAGCATTTACCTCCGTAGACCAGTCGTGGCTAGAAGGAACAGGATCAGACACGGACGGACCTAACTCAATTTGCAACTCTATACTACCTGTTACTGGGTCTAGAGTGTACGGACATTCTCCAGAAAGGATCAGATTGATAAATTCATCCTCAGATAATGCCCTTCCATTATCGCCGTCCAACGGGACAGCAGCAGTCGTGGCAGCATATTCTGCAATAGTACTGTTGTCGACCTTTGGCGTTGGACCAAACTCACATTTGGGAGTTAAACTTGGTAACGGTTCACTGGTTGGGTTTTCTACGGAGGTAATTGCAACATCAAATGGCTCTGATGGGGCAAGTGCAGATTTTGGCAAAGCATTGGCATTAACAGGAAATATGCCACATTTTTTGAATCCGCTAGTAATGTTAGCAGATGTGAATGCCTTAGTATATGCCTGTCTGAATAATTTAGGCCACTGCCATTTATTAACAATATTGTTTGGACTGCAGGCCATAAATTCTGTACATACTCTGGAGTACTCTCGTGAAAGAGGTCCAAAGATTGATTTGTCTAATGGACACAGCCATTGCGTAGTATGCGGGGGAAATGCCAACAATACAATATCGTTCGCAATGGCTGCATCAATTAGGCCCAGTGTCTCGTGAGAAGAATGGGAATCCATTATAATGAGTTGTGGGCGTTCAGGACCACAGTGCTTAAGAAAGTGGTCCTGAAACCACATTTCACCTAATGCATCCTCCATCCATGCCCGTTCTTGATATGTATAAACGGTGCCGGGGACGCCTTCCTCTGTGTTATAGGCAAGCAGACTTTTGTAGGTTTTTCCTTTTATTATGACCAGCGGAGGAATATCACCACCGGCAGCGTTTACACATGCCAGGACTGACACATTTTCACGGTTGTTGCCAACGCGACCTGGTATGTTCTTTGCCCCAGTCTGACCCAATACCCTGACCGGTTTGTGCAACAAAGGCACACTGGTTTCATCAATGTTCCATATTTTCATGGGCTGATCAGTTAAACCAATGTCATTTAAAAGTTTCTGAAGATCCGAATAAAAATGATCTGTCACTGTTTGATTAAGCATTCTTGCTCTACAGGTCGATAATGCCTGAGGCTTTCGCAAGCTGATGTCCGTATGGCGGAATAAAAATCCAGATACCCAATCCTTTCCAGGAATTCCATGACGAAATGGGGTCTTGATTCCCAGTTTCCTGACCATCCGACCGACTTTCACCTGAAGCATCCTCCGTGTGATTCCAAAACCCTAAAATTTTGAGACATACCAGAATTGGTGAGGAAGACACCTAATCAATTATTACATGACAACTTCTTTCATAATGCATTAGAAGAGACAATAGCTGGACTTTTGTCAACATAAAGCTCGAACGAGGTTCTGGACCAACAGCATTATAGAATAAACATTTAACCGTCAGCCTGCTGATTAAGATTTGACAACAGCTTAGAAACAGACTACGACGATAAATTTGAGAAACAGATTATACTTTATCTAAAACCTAGGGATTAAGAACATAATTCCATGTATTCATCTTCTTTCGGAAAGTTGAAACTTAAAGTAAGTTTAAGAAAATTTGTTGATTCTGTACTCTCTTAAACGGTAACTGACTTTTAAACTTTAATACTCGTCTTTATAATACATTGTTACAAATTTACACGTACTCTGTGGTGTAATGCTGATAAAAGTTCACGATAACACTGAAAACACAACAAGAAATGAACGAACAAACCAGCTAATCAGTCGTTTATGTCTGTAAATAAGTTTTAAAAGAACAATTTTAACTCGGCAAACCCGGCTAAAATGAACTGAAATTCAAAGGATCAAATAACTCGCATGACAGAAACCAACCCTGTCTGCAGCCCTTTTAATTTTTTCGACAATCTGTTTCTCTATCTCAGCAGGAATAACCGTAGGTCTCCCAGCAGACGCATGGTCATCTATGAGACCGCTAACCCTATTTTGGATAGTCATGACTGGCACACCGAACTTGGCGCTGGCCTTTCTAAAGGACAGACCTTGTCGAACAGCTGTCACTGCCTCTATTAGACTTTTTTGAGAGTATCCCTTAGGCATTTTGCTGAAAAAAGACAACAGGGAACAACAATACTTAGTAAAGCCATAACTTTTATTTCACATAAATAATTAGCGTTCAGAATATTTGTACACCATATCCAGAAATTAACTGGCGGACACTATCTATATTTCTGTCCTGACATTTAAATCCGATATTGCATAACTGCATTGGTCCCTTACGTGGACTGAACTTGGCTGCAGACATTTTAGCCTTCAAAAACACATTTCTATCTGCAAATTCTAGCACTTTATTTAAAGCGGCGGCATCCTCTTTGCGTAGATAACCTGCTGTTGATTGCAAGGTAATGTCAGAGAACACCCCAACAGCATTCCTGTCGTATGGATTACTTGGTTCTCGTTTACAGTAGTAAACCACTCCGACCTCCAGTTCCCTTCTACCCCAGTGATGCATTCCCACAACATACACTCCTTTGATAATGACATTCTTCATCCTAGTGTAAATATTTATTATAGTTGTCAATGAAATGTAAAAAGATCAATTAGATCTAGATCTATTATTATTATTATTATTTTATTATTATATCTATTAATTATTATTATTGTTATTATTAAAAATATTTTTATTTAATGTGCGGTACAAAAGAAAGTTTTGCCATGTGCACTAACAAAAAATTGGTGTACGACATTAGACACCTTCAAAAACCGCGTTGAAATCAGCGGAGGGTAATTTCGTACACTTTATTTTATCATTTCTATTTAAAAATTATAAGTTATTTTCGATAAATACTTAACATATTATCAAAGCTAAATGATCAAAGTATCGTCCTACGATATACACTCATACAGTGAAACAAGCAAAGCGATATAATTCATCTACCTTTAACGCAGAAATTTTGAAGCGGTTGTCTATCTTTACAATCCGGAGCGGGGAAGAAATTCCAACTTGGCGCCAAGTACATCATCCAATCAGATTATATGATGACGTATTGTTTGTCATCTGTGTAGGAAGACGCTTTGCGGGCACTTGATGGATTGATGCATTGTTTACGATGCAGCCCAGTATAAAACAGCGAAAAGGAGAGCGACGGTATTGAAAATCGTGAGACTGTACGAAATTACACGCCCGTACGAAATTAGCCGACTCGACTCTATCCTGTCATATGAATTTATCCCGAGAGTCATTATCATTATTGTATGGCAGGGACATTACTGACAAGTGGTACTGCTGACCTGATTGCTTACTTGTTAATATACAAGCTAAGTTGTGGCAAATTTGGGTTGGAAAGAGTATCCTCGGCCAGGACTGAAACTTCCGGCTTACCATGCCATCGCTCTACCAAAAGAGCTAGTGAGGCTGCTGGTATGAAATTGACTACATTCCTCCCCTCTTCTACGAGACAGCGGCGGGCTGGTTGCGGGTGGGCGTCAACTTTTGGTTTCCGCTCAATAACTTGAGTTTGCTTTGGCCTATTGACTGCAAACTTGGTATGTGGTTAGGTGGTATCAAGAGGCAGCATGTGATCATGGTCTAGGTCATTGTTGCTAAAAATGGAAATTAACTTTCTGCTCAATAACTTAAGGTTGCTTTGGCCTATAGACGCCAAACTTGGTATATGCGTAGCCTATATCAAAAAGCATCTTGGGATTACTATCCTGGTGTCTGTGATCGAGGTGAAGGTCACTGTTGCTAAAAATAGAAATTCAGTTTTCCGCATAATAACTTATTTGCTCTGACCTATTGACACCTAACTTTGTGTTTGGGTAACTAATATCAAGATCAACCTGGGATGATTTGATGTCTGTGATGAAGGTCAAGGTCACTGTTGCCAAAAAAAATAAAAATTCAGTTTCTGCATAATAAATTGAGTTTGCTTTGGCCTGTGGGTAGCTTATATCATGATGCAACTCTGGCTTCTACTCAGATGTCTATACTAGTTCATTGAAAACCTGGTTTCGTGGCATTGCGGCTCTTCTTGTAATTAATTTAAAAAGGCACAATAACATCAATGCAGAGCTCCAGATAATATTTTGATACAAAGGGTATTGGATATTGCTATATAAAGGGTATTTTACCAAAATGAAAGAGTACTGGGTAAAGTTAAACTGTTCTTTATTAAGTAATAAATGTTCAGAACATGAAATTACAATTATTATTACTATAGAATATATAGCTTGATTGACTTCCTAGGCTATACATTTCTTGAGAATATAGAGAAAATAAATGAGCACTTGACCACCATTTTTGAAATTGAAAGGGCACTGTTATCCTGTGATAAAACATAGCACATGATAACCAGTCTTGTCAGGTGATAGAAGACAACTCTTGTCACATGGTAGAAGAAAATACTTGTCACATGGTAAAGGAAAATACTTGTCACATGGTAGAGTATAACAGTCTTGTCACATGATAGAGGAAAATACTTGGCACGTGATAGAGGAAAATACTTGTCACATGGTAGTGGAAAATACTTGTCACATAGTAGACGATTACCAGTCTTGTCACATTGTAGAGGTAAATACTTGTCACATGATAGAGGAAAATACATGTCACATTGTAGAGGAAAATACTTGTCACATGATAGAGGAAAATACTTGTAACATGGTAGAGGATAACACTTGATAAACATGAAATATTTTGCAGGGAGATGCACTGTGCAAGGACTGCTTCTATTATGCCTTTGAAGAGGAAATTAACAAAACAATAGTTGATGCCAGATTGTTCACCCGAGGAGAGACGATTGCTATTGGAGCATCAGGAGGAAAAGGTATCTACACTATACAGTTAAATATCAACAGTTAAGCAGTATACAGAAACACATCAGCTGATAAACAGTATACAGTTAAACATCAATTTTTTTGTTCAAGTTCACTTTTATCAGTAACCATTCAAGGTAGAGCTTTGAAACAACACAGTAACTCTTGTCTAGCAATTATAAAGGTCAAATTACATAACTCTTTTGTCATAGTTTTTATGAAATTTTAAGAAGAAAACCTGTTCTTTCACATTGAGGTTTCTTCTAGTTCTTGTTCTTTCTTTATAGATCTTTATCAAGCATAAAAAAGATGTGAAAAATTTGCCTATTGTAAGCATTAATTTTGCAGTGTTTTCTTAGAATAGGAATGAAAACAGATGGGATTAATAGCAACATGAATTTCCTTTATAAAGTTAAAGGACAAGCTTGGTAACAATTTTTATATTTGATATAATTTCAGATTCCACAGTGTTAGCATATGTGCTGAAGTTGTTGAATGACAGACATGACTATGGAGTGAAGCTTGTGTTACTGTCGGTGGATGAAGGAATAACTGGCTACAGGGATGACTCTCTCGAGGTTTGTTGACGTTCAAGTTTGTGTTTCTGTCAAAAGTTGGAAGGGCTTTCATTCTACAGGGTTGCTTGGGTGTTAAGCTTGTGTTACTGTCAGTAGATGAAGAAATAACTGGCTACAGGTATAATTCTCAGGAGCTTGCCTAACTGTTGGTCAGTGACTTCAACAACAACTTGCTTGAGGTTTGTTGGCGTTGAGCTTGTAATGCTATCAATAGACAAAGTAAATACAGTCTACAGCTAGAATTCTCTTGACATTTGTTGGTATTAAGCTTGAGTTACTAGTGGTAAGTAAAAGACTTCTAATGATGCTGGGATGCTGGGAGTGAACCCGCATCGTCACGGCGACAGCACCTAGCCCTGCAATTCCTGCGACGCAACCAACTGAGCTAACCTGGACAACCCCCCAAAAAGGTTGATTGGATAGCCCTGATATACGTAACAATCACTGCATGACATCGGTAAGTCTATGAAGATATTTCTTACAGGGATTGTTGGTGTTAAGGTTGTGTAACTGTTGGTAGACAAAGGAATGACAGGCAACAGGGATCCCTTGCGTTAGGCTAGTAGTTATAAAGCTTGGCTTGAGTGGATGAAGGGATAACCGGCTACAGAAATAACTTGCTTATAAGATGTATCATCAAGAAGGGAATTACAGGCTTCAATAATAATTCTCTTGAGGTAAATTGGAGCAAAGCTTATGTGACATTTGGTAGAATACAGGCAACAGATATGACTTGAGGTTTATTATCTGTTTTTCTTCATCATTGGTTAGTTATTGTTTCGAAACATTGTTCTTTGAAATGCAACTGTAGATAGTTATATTCTGACATTTCAGTGGAATTTATCTATCTTGAACTTAAACATTTACTGGAAACATGCCATTTGTTTGGCTTAGGACCTGCTTTGCCTGCTTTACCCAATAGATGTGTGTTAAGTACAGATTCATTCCCCTGCGGCTGTAGTACCTTTTTATAACAGAGATTAGGAACACAGGTCTTTAAATACAACAAGTACTGTGAAAGATCTAACTTGCATTCATGTAAACAGATATTGATGTTTATATTTCAGACTGTTAAACGCAATCAGCAGCAATACAACCTACCACTGAAGATAGTATCCTATGAGGTAATCTTGTAAAGTTTCATACCACTAATGCATGCAGCATTAACAAGCCTTCATCGGTGAGCCAAACAACAGTCAAACATCTGGGTTGAAGGTTATAAAATTGTGTTTGGAAACCAGTCTCAAATCTCAAGCATCTGATTGGCTGAAATGGCGACTGGTCAATAGTTTCAACCATTCATATGTTTGAGATAGGGAATTTGTTCCCAGCCTCAGATTCATGATCTTGAGACCCTGATTCTTGGCTTTCATTACAGTAAAATTATGCTCAGCTTTGCAAGCACTGATGCCTACAGAGTTACCTTAATATTCTGTCTTAGGTAACCTCCCATGATAACACACACCTGTTACTGAGTAGTTCCAGTCTGAGATATAAATCAACTTTGTTTACAAAGTGTATTTATTACAGTAGACCTAGCACAGAGAGTGTGTTCTCAGAGGTGGAGGCAGACAATTGGTAGATGGAGATTAATACAGGTTGCATTAAACCAATAACACTGTATTTATAGGCTTTATGTAGTAATACAAGTAATATAAACTGATACATTGAAAAATCTGCCCTGAGCTGTAAATAGGCAGCCTTATTAAATGTTACCATATTTAAACCAGAACTACCAAATTGGCAAGGCACACCACTCTATAGCTGTAGTCCCCCATTTGGAAAAAGCGTTAAGTAAGGTGAAGTAAAGTGATATACAGGCATTGCAACATAATGCAGTACCTTTGTGATTATGCATTGCACAATGCAACATTGCACACTGGTAGACATTTAAAAGGATATTTCTGTTATATTTTCATCACTTAAAGGAAGACAAAAACACCTTTGTCTCTAACATTTAGCTGTGTTGGAAGGCTTTGTTTTCTGCATGTGGCCTTGCCTCTGTTTTTTATGTCCCCTTGAAGGAAAGGAGGTAGAATGCTTCAATTATGTTGGAAAGTCTGTCGGTATGTTAGTCGCAGTTTGTCAGTATACCAAATCTTGCTTATTCAATACATATAACTAGAAATATTGGTAATTCAGTGCCTAAGGTTATACAACTGAGCATGGAAACCAGTCTCAAACCTCAAGCATCTGATTGGCTGAAATGGCAACCAGTCGCCATTTTAGCCAATCAGATTGTTGAGATTTGAGACTGGTTTCTAATCTCAGTTCTAAAACCTTGGCACCTGGTATGTACTTTTTGTGTTAGATGACATGACTGTAGTTAAATGTTATTTGGCTCATGCTGTCTAGTTGTGTTACATAATACTACATTCGATGAAGGGATTGGGCATGCTGGCTTGTTTGGTCAGATGATACAAAAGGGTTTGGGCTGGAAGAACTTGCTGTGTTTTGTTGTCAGTACTTTCACAAACCGAAGACAAACTCCAAACTAACCTTTAAATGCTTCAGAAACGTTTCTGTTATTAGGAAGGCACTGTCTCTTTACAAGTGTCAGAAAACTACTTATTACTAGCTAGAACCAGTACTGAACATTGCGCCTGTGTCAAGAACAAACTGTTAATGACAACATTAGCAAGATAGCATTGATGGCATGTGCTATAACTTACCGGGTATTAAGCAAACTTTAAAGCTGCTGACTTCAAATTGTTAACAAGGAGCTTCATCTTAATCCTTAGCTCCTTCGTGATGTGTTGTTAGTAGGTCGTGTTAAAGATTTAGTATTTATCCATCAACTCTACAATGAAGTCTTATTCATCTAAATTATAATAATTTCTGATGTTAAACAGTGTGAAGTATTATTTCAAAAGGCGTGGCTACAGTAGAACCATTCACAACTTATTGGACGTTGCACAATGTTTTGCTGTGTGACATCGCCATAATATCACAAATTTTTCTGGTAATTTCTGTATTAATGAGTGTTTACAAGTGTGTAAATATATTAATCAATATTTGATGGTTTTCAATGGGCTTCACTCAATTAAAACAACCACAACTGTTTTCCTTAACCAAATGAAAACCATCAAATATCGATTCAATCCTTAATATAAACAAGTTTGCTTACCTTTGAAGGTCAGGTGTTGGACTCCTCCAAAGAAGACAGATTTTAATCTTTAACAGGTCAAGTTAAGGACACTTTTTTCACAATACAACTTTAATATGCTTACTAGGCCAATGTTAGGAAACTTTTACGGATGTGCTGGCTGATCTG
Organism: Corbicula japonica; assembly: GCA_038501625.1. Lineage (NCBI taxonomy): Eukaryota > Metazoa > Mollusca > Bivalvia > Venerida > Cyrenidae > Corbicula > Corbicula japonica. The sequence continues at coordinate 3,442,709 of JAZAYU010000053.1, forward strand.
GATCTACACTCATTGCATGTGCTATAAAAATTGTATACCAGTATGTGTATTTCCTGCAGGCTTATCCCTGGTCTCATGTAGGCTCACAGATTGAACAAGAACTTGTGATTGCAGTTTCTCTCTGAAACATATGGTTTTATTTAGATATATTTTGTTGGATTTCAGGAACTGTATGGCTGGACCATGGATGCTATTGTTAAACAGATTGGGCTCAAAAACAACTGTATGTACTTGCTGTTAGCAATTAATAATTTGCAAAGTAAAAATAAACAAAATTAATTTCTCCTTGAGTATGTTACATGACTTACCCACACAGTTATATCACATTGACATGTGTGAAATTAAAATAAGGTTTTTTATGCCCCCGAAGGGAGGCATATAGTAATCGGACTGTCTGTCCGTCCATCCGTCCAAAATAATCTTGTCCGCGCTTCTTCTTCAAAACCGCTTGCGGGATTTCTTTGAAACTTCATAGGAGTGTTTGTCATCAAGCCTAGTTGTGCACATCGTCAGGAATTTCTGCTCGGATTTTTTTTGGCTGAGTTATGGCCCTTTTTAGCAAAATCTTGTCCTCGCTTCTTCTCCGAAACTGCTTGAGGGATTTCATTGAAACTTCACAGGAGTGTTTGTTGCCAAGCCTAGTTGTGCATATCCTAAGGAATTTCTGATCGAATTATTTTTGGCAGAGTTATGGGCCTTTTTACCTAACCCTAACCCTAAACCCTAACCCTAAGGTAAACCGCTTGAGACATTTCATTGAAACTTCACAGGAGTGTTTGTCACCAAGCCTAGTTGTGCATATTGTAAGGAATTTCTGATCGGATTATTTTTGGCAGAGTTATGGGCCTTTTTACCTAACCCTAAACCCTAACCCTAACCCTAAGGTAAATTTTGTTAAAGCAATAGAGGTTACATTTTTTGTCCGATTGTTATGAAATTTGGTATGAATATTGATATTGATGATTTCTACACAAATTATTAAAATCATGTTGTTTAATTGACCAGGGGCCCCGCCCTGGGGATTTTTTTTTTAATTCTGTTTTTAACCTTTGATTTTCTACAGTTATCAACCAGATTTTGACACAACCTTTATACCATCTTAAAATTCAATTTTTCCTGAACAATTCATTCACTGGTTGTTCAGTGATAAAATTTGAAACAAAAATTTTAGTAGCAGGGTGAAAATTTCAAGTGTCAAAATCCAATATTTCTACCTGTCTTCAGCTATATTTGTGTTTACCAGTTTATTGCTCCAGCTGCTGGACAATGACCTGATGAACTTTGCTGCTTAGATCTGTGTTATGCAATATAAAGAACTTTGCTCTGGAAGATTTTATAGGGTAAATTTTGTCATTTTATGGATAGTGCCAAATAAACTTTCTTACTTTATAGCACTTTGAAAATCAGGCTTTTCTGAATATGTTATTCACTGTTTGTAAGTAAAACAACAAGAACAACAACAAATTTGTAGCACATTCTCAAAATGTTAAGACTTAATTTAAGAGAGTCTTAGATGTGTACAGTGTATGTACATAAACTGGCAAGTTAAGGCCACACTTTTTTAGCTCATCTGAGCCGTAGGCTCAGCGTGAGTTATTATGATCGATCAGTGTCCGTCGTCCGTCCACACTTGGTTAGTTAACACTCTTGTGGTCACATTTTTGCCTCGATTGTTTTGAAACTTGGTCAGGATGTTTGTCCTAATGATTTCTCGAACGAGTTCGAATATAGGTCATCTGGGTCCAAAATCTAGGTCACTGTTACTAAAAATAGAATTATCTTGTAAACACTCATAGTGGTCACATTTTTGCCTTAGATTGTTTTGAAACTTGGTCAGGATGTTTTTTTCCCAATGATTTCTCGGACGAGTTCGAATATTGGTCATCTGGGTCCAAAAACAAGGTCACTGTTACTAAAAATAGAATTATCTTGTTACTACTCTAGCGGTCACATTTTTGCCTCGATTGTTTTGAAACTTGATCAGGATGTTTGTCCCAATGATTTCTCGGACGAGTTCGAATATGGGTCATCTGGGTCCAAAAACTAGGTCACTGTTACTAAAAATAGAATTTTCTTGTTAACACTATAGCAGTAAAATATTTGCTCTGATTTTCATGAAACTTGGTTAGGACATATGTCCCAGTTATTAATTAGACGAGTTTGAGTATTGGTCACCTGGGGTTAAAAACTAGGTCACTGTTACTAAAAATAGAAAAATCTTGTCCAGGCTGTAAATTTGTTATATCTGATTGGATTTCAAAATAACTTGGCACAAATGTTCACCATGACAAGACATTGTGTCAACTACAATACCCATGTCGGTTGGTCAAAGGTCAAGGTCACTGTTACTAAAAATAGCATTTTCTTTTCCAAGCTGTAGATTTCTTGTTTCTTATTGGATTTTAAAATAACTTGGTGTAAATGTTCACCATATCGAGACGATGGGTCACGTACAACACAACTTTGTTGTACTCAGGTGAGCGATAAAGGGCCATCATGGCCCTCTTGTTCATATTAACCACATCATATGTAGTAAGGTCCATAACTCTAATAATCATTTTCCAGGATAATCTCCCCATTAATCTTAGAATTTTCTAAAAAATGTAATATTTAACTTTATTTAACTATATATTTACTACAGACTTGAAACATATGATCCTTTCATCTTTCACATTATATGCATGCAGTATGCTTTGTCTTCCCCAAGCATATTTTTCAGTACATATGTTTATTTATTACATATGTATACCTATTCGATTTCAAAGCTGCATTTTGGGGGCATATGTCAATTTCAAGTGACAGCTCTTATTAACTCTTTCCTCGCTCCGTATATACGCTCTATGTCATAGACGAACGATGTAGATCCAGATCAGCTGGCACATCTGTGACTTGTGATCAGAATCTACACTGTTCACCTAGATTCATTAGGTTATTTCTGTCCGAAAAGTTACTAGTGCAGATCCATATTGGACAGGAAAGGATTAGTCATTGATCTTGATAATTTTAAACAAGATAATCCCAACAGAATTCATATAAAGCTTTCTGAGAACATTTATCTTTGTTGTTGCAGTTTCTGTTTCTATCATACAAGTTCACTTGTGGTAGATATTTTTTTAGAGCCATAAACAAAACTTAAAAGCTGTAGTATTATTTACTGTTACATAGTTACACATCATTGATATACTCATATTCTGTTGAAATTTTCTAGCCATTTGTCTTAATATCAATCCGTTAATTTAGTTGAAGATAGACATTAAATTTTTTGACACAGCTAACTTGTTAACAGTTCACCACTTACTCCGTGGTTAAGGCTTGTATGTCATTTTCAGTCAGTATAAATCTGTATCAGGTGGCTTATCCTTGCTGTCTGATCTGGATCTACACCTTATTTATGACCATATGGCAGACTGTGTAGATCCATATCAGACTCCAAAGATATACAGGGAGATCAGGATTTACAGTGGTCAGCCGTGTACATTAGGGCTGAAGGTTATAAAACTGAGTTTGGAAACCAGTCTCAAATCTCAAGCATCTGATTGGCTGAAATGGCAGCCAGTGGCCATATCAGAAATCAGATCTTTGAGATTTGAGACTGGTTTCAATGCTCAGTTTTATAACCTTGAGCATAGGTGTCTTTTGAGTAAACGGTTGAAGTGTTTTTACAGGTACTTTTTGTGGAGTCTTCAGGAGGCAGGCATTAGACAGAGGTGCATTACTGCTTAAAGTGGACAAAATAGCAACTGGTAAGTACACAGAAATCATTGTGTCACCTTACAATGCATAGAAACCCAAAACAGGAATGCTGTACGCAGTTGTTGGAATCATGCACTAAAGACTTTTGACTGTGGTTGTAGTTATGATATATGGACTGTTGTCTGTGATGGTAGAAATCAGGATGTTAATACATGATACTGTTTGTCAGAGTCATTCACTGCAGTTTTATACGCAATTCTATGTGCAGATAGACTATAAATTACATATTCAATAATATAGATATAAATTCACGTCGACATTCCCAGAAATATTGTCCTTGGATGTTTGTCAAAGTTATTTCAGTTGAGATTGTCAGGTAGTGTTATGTGTGAAATGTTGGGCAAGGGGAAATTAAGTAAGTTGATATCAACAAAAGACTGTTAAAGGATAGGTGCGAGTGTTGTCATTTGTTTTTGATGACATAAAATTTACAGTAAAATTATTTCATTATTTGTGAATATGAGTTCAAGTTGTTTTCTTCAATGTGTATCTGGGGATCATAAACTGCTGATGGAATGATGTTTGTCTGAAAATAAAAAGGTTCCATGTTCACTGCCTCCTGCTGTTTGGGATACATGTAGGTCAAAATTGTACTGTTTACTGGTGTAAATATTGAGTTTAGTACCCAGTGCTAGGTGGCACAAGAAGTAATAAGCATTTCCATTACAGCCTATGAACAGGCTCAATCAAACTGAACCTGCAATATTTATACCCCCGCAAACTTTAGTTTGGGGGGTATATAGGAGTCATCATCCTCTGTAGCCATGGGATAAATTGTCAAGCCTGCTGCTAATCCAGCTCACTGTCAAGTAACTGCTGTAAAACTTCATAATTTTGCCGAGTGATGAGAGATTACAATGATTTTCATATGCGAGCTTTCTCTCATGATTTTGTCTGGCAAATTGTGTTTGTCCTAGTCGTCATGTTTCTAAATGTGCATCATTACATGTGAATAAACAAGGCGATGGTGTGAATTATGACCATTCTGATCACTTACTGATAATAGGTTTATAACAGAGTTCCATCCCTTGCCAACTAGATCCAGCTGGATGTTTGTCTGATATTAAATGAATTGAGTTATTCATGGAAAGTGTTAAGATGACTTTCATTATCACCCTTAGTAACAGTTTTACATATATTAACAAAAATAGTTTTGGCGAATGCTTAAAAACTTGCGTGGGAAGGTTATGCATTATACACTGTAAAAAGGTGCTGTTGTGCTTGCGTAAACAATTTTTTTAAATGATAACAGATATTATCCAGAATTTGTTTGGAATTTGTGGGAGTGATGCAGTGCTAGTGCTGTCAAGAAAAGTGTTTATTTATGTCATCAAGATGCATTTTATAGCAACTTACCTTTGCAGGATTAAAGTTTGTCCTTTGTGTGAAAAATTGTAGAAGGTTATTCCTGTAGGTAGGGTATGACTGCTGTAATTTGATCCAACAGAACTTATTTGGTCCATCCTCCACAAACTGTTTACCTCAAGTTCTGGTCCCCCACCCCCTGTGCTTGTGCTCTCACCCCAAGCCCATTAGCTATTAATTTATCAGGCCAATATCTTAATATCTCCCAAACTGTAAATATAACTGAACAGTCAGTAGTTTTGCTGCTTTCAGTGAAATTCAAACCATGTTATTTTCACTTTTTCTTTCCTCTATTACTATTGGGTAGCATTGGTATTGAAAGAAATACTCGTATTGGAAATCATTGATTTAATCAAAACAAAAATTTATTTCAGTAAAATATTCCTAATGTGCACCAAAACTTACAATCTTACATGTGACTACATAAAACCCTATATTTCACTGAAACAAACAAATATCCTCTCTCACACTGACCCAATTTTAACATATATAGGCTTGACAAAGCCTTCACTTTCATTCCTTGTGTACTCTGTATGACTCAAACAAAAAAAAGATAAGGCATATCCATTGCAAATTAAATTTGCACCATAATTTTACCTGATGAAATATTGTATTTTGCCTTCCAGGTCACAATGCTGATGATATTGCAGAAACTGTGATAATGAATGGTTTGTATAGTATTTATTTAACTGATAAGCCCTACACCAGAAACTAGCACTGTCAGCAAAATAATATGTAGGTATTGATAATATCTAGTTTCAAATGGTTAAGACAGACCAAGTTAACTGGTGTAGCTGCACAGTTTAAATATAAACTCTTCAATAGTTTTCAAGCATGAGCAAATGGAAAATATGATGAGGTGTTCATTAGAGCTCTTTACTAAGTGTTTGATTTCCCACATTCACAATTTTACCATCATCAAAATCAAAAGAGCTTTACATCTTCTGTGATTTCATTGAATATCAAGGTAATGGTTAAATTTGTACACATTTCTTACCATGTTCATATTTCTTATCATCAACATATTTCTTGCCAATCAGGTTGAAGCTGTCATTTAAGGGGTCGCAAACATTGCAAATGGCAAAAACAGGCTAAAGTTTCAAAAATGAATTTTGGGGTAAATACTTATTGCCACCTAGATTTCTGTAAAGAAATGTATTTAGCTAAGGATGTAGTTAATGTTTGCAAGCTCAATTTAGTCTAATTCGTGTTCTAATTACCAAGCACATACTAAAACAAAAGAAAAACCGTTTACATGAGAACTCTGAAATTCATGGACAATATACCAAAGCAACTCATACCTGAAATAAGTATATGCTGGTCTACAATGTTTAGTGTCAATTCGTCAAAATAATATTAGAGTTTTCAAGAAATTCAAGAAAAACATACTTCCTGGTTATAGATGTTGTATCCATGGAGTGAAGAGTTAAGTAATACAACCAAGCATTTTAGGATTCAAACATTATGTAAGCAATTATATAATTGAACTTAGAAATTGAAGATTAACGTTGGTATTTTCAGCTGGATTTTTTTAATTGTTTCAGTTCTCAGAGGTGATATTGGGAGACTGCAGCGTTGTACTGCTATAACAACAGTAAGTTTCTTCCTGTTACTTTTTCTCTTAGATGCTTCTTTAAAACTTAACTAAGCAATGGACATGGTAAGGTATTTTAGTATAGCTGTTAAACATGATTTCTTCAAGTTGAATGGAAAGATTTGCTTAACCCTTTCTTCCTTATATACTGTGTGCATTTTTACGCATGTGTGACCAGTGTTGATCCAGATCAGTCGACACATCTGTGCCATCTGATCAGCATCTGTACTGATAGCATTTTTGTCAGAAATAACCTAACAAATAAAAAAGCGAACAGTTTAGATCCTGATCAGATGGCATGGATGTGCTGGCTGATCTGGATCTAAACTGTTTGCCTATGCAATAAAAATGTATCTACGGAGGAATATACATTTAATGCATTTTGTGGTAAAAATAACATTGTACAGTTAATAATGCACCTTATCATTTGTGATGTTGAGGAGAATTAATGTCATAAAACCTTTAAATCAAACCACCATTTCGTGTTGCCCCTTTCCTAATGCTTGTCTGTCCATCCATCCATCCATCTGTATGTTACGAAAACCTTATCTTGGCTATATATTTGCTGTTTCTTAAGGTTGGTATTGGCAGTATGACAAAGCAGTTTCTGCTCATAATCTCAAGAACTCTTTATTCTAGGACCAAAGATCATAAAACTAAGATTAGTGAATAGTCGCCATTTCAGCCAATCAGATGCTCGAGATTTGAGAATGGCCTCCAGATATAGTTTTATGATCTTGGACACAACTCTTTGTTCTACAGACTTAACATTTTATAAACTCAGTCTGTTTTCACTCACTTTTTGAATAAACCTTTGACCCAGAGTCTTCAAACTTTATAAATTTAACACGAAAGATGAATTGCTTACAGGGAACTGATGGGGCACTGCCAAGATGTAAACCATTCAAGTATACATATGAGAAGGAGATTGTAATGTATGCCTACTTCAAGAACCTTGACTACTTCTCTACCGAATGTATATACTCACCGAATGCTTACAGGTAGGAGAGAAACTCCCCAAAGCACAAATGTTTAGTTGTTATATCCCTGCAAACAAAGTCTTGGGGTATATGCAAGTCATCATCCGGGGTATAATGGAGTAATCATCCGTTTGGTTGGTTGGTTTGTGTGGTCTGTTGCTAAGTATTTGTGATGCATAATACTCCAGATTTGAAGATGATGGCTTTAAACTTTAAACATATGTTTGGCATGAAGTTTAGACATGTGTAACATATTTTTCATATGGATTAGTCTATTTATTTTTTTAGGGAAGCAGGAGCAGGGTTTAACAAAATCTTGTCATGTCTACTTCTGCAACAGTTATGAAGATATTGATTTGAAACTTTACACATGTGTTTGGCATAAAGTGTAGATGTTCATAACTTACCGTATAAGTGGTTATTTCTGCGGGCTCCAAATTCTGCTGGTTTGTTAAAATTCATGGGTGTTTTTATTTCTGCGTACCTGATTTCTACGGCATCAAGTTCTTTCATAGTTGGACTAAAATTCTGTGGTTTCGGTAGAAAGTGGAAATACAAAGATCATTCCATTTCCATACAAACTTATTAAAATGAAATAAAAACTAGTACATGGATAATGTTTGAGTTACCAATCACCTGTAAAAAAAAATCTTAACGTAATCGTTCAAAAAAACAAAACAAACTGTCATAGAAAACATACTTAGAATTTATAAATGTTTCTTAATGCTTCCATAAACAATAGAATAATTGACTTAGGTGCAAACAATATTTATGTGTAACAATTGGAAAAGATGCACCTATTCAATCATTATCCGACGTGTGAAATATTTTCCTGCGATTTACCTGTGTTTTAGTATTATAATGACATGGTTTGAACAGCTTTAAAATATGATCAGATTTAAACCAGATTAACTTATCTTTAAGAGTACTGGTAAGTGCAACAGTATCCAAGCTCACTAAAATCAAAAATATTTTAATTCAAATATCGTGCAACAAAGAACGTGCAACTGTTTTATAGCCTTCCTTATTTATCTATTTCAGTTATTACTTAAGACATTTATTAAGTCAAAATATAGAACGCACACCATGACCATTATTAAGTTCACAAAGGGATAAATATTCTGCGGATTTTAAATTTGCGGTCATTTATTTAACCGCAGAAATAGCAGAAATTAAGTCACCGCAGAAATAACCACTTAAAGGAGTATATTACAATAGTTTACGCGCATATTTCTGCGCAAGCGCTAGTTTAACGAAATGTATTTTTCTCAGTGAAAGGTGTTAGTTGAGTAACGTTAGTACTTCGACTGTTGCGTAAAATCAATCGATTAAATATTTCAAATTATTTCTCACAAAGTAGTCGTCCGTGAGAATGGCCTCACGCGAGAAAAACAAGAAGGGCAGGTTCGTTAGTGATGGAAATCACCAAGCTGTAAAGAAACGTAAATTATTTGGTTCGATAATTTGCCCTGACAATGATTCAAGTGTTTCGGATAATTTGACGTCCGAAGTAGATAATGTTACTTTCATGTGAAAATGACTGATGTTAATTTTGATACTCTTGAATTTTTAACCAAACAGAAAATACTTTCATGTCAAATGGCAAAGAAAATTGCAGCATCCGGTTTGAATTTGAGTCATATAAAACTTGCTGTCTCTCGTGGTGGGTTAGATGGATTGTCTCAGCTGTTTGGTAAGAAACTTGACACAGGCAAACCTAGAGTAACATCTCTTAAATCTGTTGTTCAGAAATTGTATAATTACTTAATGGATCATAAGATTTAGGGATTGTTATATGATTTTCATTCATTATCAGTGTTAGGTGTTTTTCGATATGTATGGAAACTTTGGCAACACTCAGGGCTGCATTTGTGGGAATTTTATGAAAGAAATGTGGTAACTGTAATGTAATTCTTGATAAAGAAATAGTTATTTCTTTCAAAATATGAAATTAGTTTTGATGAGCATGTTATAAAACTATTTATACATGTTATGATGGATATTTGTAGAATTGAATTAAAATTAGAGATATTTTTTACTTATATGACCAACTTTGAAGGAATATAGTAAAAAATTAAGCCTGGATGCCCCTGTTTTTTTTGTTTTTGTTTTGTTTAGAAATATATACTGTGTCATTTTATGGAGTTTAAAAAAAATCTGTCCGTTACAAAAAAAGATATATAGATTTTTTTCCAGTCAGGGACTGAATTGTCTCTCTTTTTTGTTTGATATTTTGGTCATTTTCAAAGTTTTTTCTTAAAATATACAAAAAAATATCACAAAATTCCACCCAAAACCATACATACACATAATTCCAAACAAAAAAATGCATAGATATAAGGTGTTGATTAGGAATTCCAGATGTAACAATCATTTAAAAGATATATGTGCGTTTTCTCAAAATCCCTTCAAAATGGCCGTATAGAGGGGTCTAATAATGAGCGATTACTCAAAAACAAGCCTGGAAAGCTATATTTTTCTTTATATCATTTTGTTTGTGAAGGAATTCTCTTTAATTGTGCAAAGTTTTAAAAAATTCTGTCCATTAGAACTTATTGTCATATACTCCTTTAAACGGTATTTTTTGATGAAAATTGATCCATTTTTTTTTGGAGGGAGCAAAATTGTGTTGAAAGGTACCAGAATTTAACTAAATCTTCAGATGCATACTAGTTCTACATTGTTTGGCATAAAGGGTAGACTTCGGTATCATATTTTACAGTGGTTTAATTTCCATGATTTTTTGCAGTACGGAACTTGCTCAAAATCAAGATCCGGCAAAATAAAACTTCATGTATGATAAAGCTAGGTTCAACATCAGTTGAAGGTTATTATGACCTAAGCTTGATGTAGCTCAGTCTGTTCTCTTTTTAGAGGGTTGTAGAGGTGGGTTAAGTGGTGGGTGGCAGGGATTCATCTACAGTTTTGAATATATAAACATGTTTTGCATCAAGTATAGATTATTCTGACACATATTTCATGTGACTCATTGGTGTATTATCCCTTTCCTCCATATATATGCATTTTTACGCATGTGCAACCAGTGTAGATCCAGATCAGCCAGCACATCCGTGCCGTCTGATCAGGATCTGCAATGGTCACATTTTGATTATTTTGAGAAATAACCATACCAATCAAAAAGCGAACAGTTTAGATCCTGATTAGATGGCACAGATGTAAATAAACATAATGCCTTGAGAACATATCTAAATAAAGGTTGTTATGTGTTTACCTGGTCATCACAAGATCAGAGCTGGAGACCTGTCTCCAAGGTAAAACAGCTAACAGATATTGGACCAGGAAGATCAGGATCAGCTGGCATATCTGTACCATCTGATCAGGATCTACTCTAGTCTGTTTTAGTTTCATTAGGCTATTACTGACAAAAATTGCTAGTACACATGTAGATTAGATCCAGATCAGAATGCATGGATGTGATAAGCCATATTCATGAAGTAATGGTTTATGTTTAAAATCTACAAATGCTTCAATGGATTTATAATAAAAAATGATTGAATGTTTATAAACTATGAACTCTAGAAGTCTTTATAATGGTATAGGTCTGAAACAGCTACAGAAAAAAGTGGTAAAAAAGACCAAAGTTCAATTAATGGTTTCTGACCATTTCAGGGGCTTTGCCAGAGCTTACATAAAAGATGTTGAAAAGATCAGGCCAAGTGCAATTATAGGTAACTATCCATACAGAGTTACCTTTCTTGATAATGTTTTCTTGTGCACCCTTTACTTCATAGATATGCGTTTTAAGTGACCAGGTTATATCCAGATCCAGATCAGCCAGCACATTCAAGCCATATGATCAGGATCTGCACTGTTCGGTTTTTGGTAAAAAATAAACTAATAAAAAAGCAAACAGTGCAGATCCTGATCAAATGACACTTTATCCAAGCAGTAAAGGTGAATCTATGAAGTAAACAGTTAACTGTTCTGTCCTTATCTGTTAATTACTGAGGTTTATTTTAGACAACGTGTCCTTGGATTGGCAGAATTGTTTATATAAAACTATAGTAATCTAAGGCTTAGTATCAGCCCTGTTATCTGCTATATAGTCCTTTAAAGGCCATTTAGCATGATATTAATATTTGTGTAAGTTTTTGTTGCACTGAACCCAGGGCTAGGCAGCCTGGACAGTAATATGCATTTTCACTACTACCCATTTGTTGAAAGTTCTTTTTCATATATTGGATATTTGTTAAAAATTTAGTCCTATTTGTGTCCCTTTAGGATCAAAAAAGAGCTGCATAGGAAAAGAGAGTACATGTACTACAAAATCAGCACTCATCTGCTCTTATCTCATTCCCAAATCCAAGTAAAATTCTGATTTCTTTTCTTCTTAAAATCTGTATATGTACACCCTCCAAATCTTGTATCATCAACTCCTTATTAACTTTCGTTCAAACTTGCACAATGATCAAGCAGGATGTGAAGATGATGGTAAAGAAAAGTTTTTTTTCCTGTGACTATTTTTGCGAGGATTATGGCCCATTGTTAATTTCAGTAATACAATTTTGTTGAGCTTCACATGACAGAGTTATGACACTTGCTTCTGGTTAAAAGAGATTTCTTGATTTGCAAATGTTTGTATACATTCAAACCTGTCTTAAGCAGCCACCCAAGGGAGTGACAAAAAGTGGCATCTTAACACAGGTGCTGTTAAAGACAGCTAAAATTAGAACAAACTCAGTTTAGGATAAATTCAAAGTGGCTGTTTAAGACAGGTGGCTGATAAGGTGGGTTTAATTGTAAACTGCACTGTTATTCTGTTTTGTTGAGAGGCGCATCTTCAGTGTTTAAATGACTGCAAATAGGGATCTCCAAGTCATTAGAAGTATTTTGGTTTGTGATTTGATTGGTGTGATGAAATAAACATCACAACCCAGCTTGTGGGATTGTAGTTGTTCTCAACCCTCAAACATTTATGTAGACCTTACCTATCACCTTATTTAACATTGATTTCCGCTGTCTACCTTGATGAGCTGTGATATTTATAAGGTGCTATAAACATCTTCTGTACTATCCTTCTTTGGTCATAATGATGTACATTAAAGGCAATGGAAAAGTATTTCCACAGTTTTATTTTGCCACACTGCTGTTAAGTTCATCACTGGTAAGTGTTCCCCCTGAAGTCAGGTGGTGTGATGTTGGTAATTTTATAGTTGTTATTGGGAAAACTTTCCATAGGTGCAAATTGTTCACTGGTAAGTTTATTTTCTTAATTGATTGAACATGTCTTAACTCATGTTTGTCTTAGGGTTTAAGTAAGCCTGTATGAATAACTGATTATGTTTTTGCCATGCTTACCAATATTTCTGGGTCAGTTTGCTTGCTATCACCTTTACAGTTGACTGAGAACTGTTAAAATAAGAACAAAACAAGAGTTAAAAACTCTTGTATGTTATTATATCTTGTCTTATATTAATGTGTTTTTTGACATAAACAATTGCACCACTATTTTATTATGTTCATCGAGATAAGAACAAACAAATTTTCGTTTGCTTCTTTACTCTATTGATACACTGCTGAATGGATAAGCGTTTGATCACATGAACATGCTGTCTGATATGGATCTTCAATGTTAACTTCTTGGTCAGTTATTACATTATGAATAAAAAATAAACAGTGTAGATCCTTATCCGACAGCACAGATGTGATTATTCGTCCATATAAGCCGTATCATCTGGGCTGAAGATTTATATAACTGAGCTTGCAAACCACTCAAATCTCAAGCATCTGATTGACTGAAATGGCGACTGGTCGCCATTTCAGCCAATCAGATGCTTGAGATTTGAGACTGGTTTCCATGCTCAGATTCATAACATTAGGCAATGGAGTAAAGGGTAACACACATTAAACAACATAAATATTTTTCATTTGCCGATGAACTTAATAACCTATTGATTCAGTCTTTAAATGAGTATGTACTTCTAATAAAACAACATGTTTTTCTGGTTTTGTTTATGTAGATATCATACATTCCGGTGAAAGTCTGTCAGTGAAGAAAGAAGTCAAAATGCCAGTTCAAGGTAATGTTTTGTCAGGGTCGGTGAGAACAGGGTTACAAACTGTAGGATTGTTAACTTTTCCTTCTATTTTACTACAAGAGCACAACTGATTTGATTGCTGATTTTTGCTGATTTATTTCAACCTTTTACTCCTTAGTTATATAAGTTTTTATTATATAACCATGAATGATTTTAGCATAGTGCAGCGTTAATCCGCAAAATTGATACAACTCGTCAGATTAGTAATTCCATATTGGATAATGTCTGTTTTCCAATTTTTTATTTTGCAGCTTCCTGTGTTCTTTGTGACGTCATATACAAGTCTCACTATGTTGTCGTAATTTTCCGGCACATAACAAACTCCAAAATAGGAAATTTCCCTCTCATTTTACAACCGTTACAATATTGTACATCATTCATAAATTTTCTATGCCATTCATAAATTTACTATCGCGTTACTATTTTTATTTCTACTATTATGTAAACCACATTCTTGACTAAAATTTTGTTGTTAAGTTTATTTAAATTTGTATTGAGAGAGAAGGGTATATAATAAAAGGAACATTATGACAGTATGCATTCTGTGGGTCATATTATTTCTCGTTGCGTATGTAAACCACATCACACTCAACCTTTGGTCTCGCATGATTGTTTACATACACTACTCGAATAATACTCGATCTTTGGTCTTGCATGATATTGTTTACATACACTACTCGAATAATACGAATGCATTCTGTTACAATATTCCATATACACTGCGGACTCTTTATAACGAGGTTCGTTTAGATCTGCGCTCCATTATAACGCGGTCGTCCCGTGGATCCCCTGTTTTTTTCTAAGTCCATTTTCTACCATGAAACGGCAAAAAATCGAAACCGGAAGTCATTTTTGATTGTAAAACGGCAAATAAATCGAAACCGGAAGTCACAATTGTAAAATGTATATAAGTGACGCACACATTTTATCCCTAAAACAACCGTGTTTTAACACCTTTCTCAGTGACAGATATCAGCCCGAGGCAAACTTGTGAATGCTTACTTACTGTTTATCATTGATCCATTACTAAATTCGATTGTCTCTATAATTATCACATAATCTGCAGAATTCAGAAAGAAACAAAAAAATATTCCCAATCATGTTTTAAATCTGTCGGTAGTTCATTGATGTACATTTTGCTTTTATCCGCCTTCCTGTTAATTTCGTGGATGTTGCATTTTCTGACTATGGAGGTAAACAGCGATAATATCTGTCAATGAAATGCGACTTCAAAGAAAAATGTCGGCTCGTATCGAGACTGTGATGTTTTGTCGGCTCTGCTATGAAATCGTTTGATCTGCAAGAAGTGTGTATGTGACATTTGGCATTTTTTAGCTGGTTTAAGTTGGTTGATGATGCAATAATACTGAAATATTATACTGGGAGATAAAATTAGGATGTAATTTATAAATTATGGAATATGTTCACGATGGTTAGTGTTTTAATATTTATTTTACATTTACGTTCGTAAATGTCAGAGTTTGTGTCATAAAAAATAAAATATTTCTGCAGGCATCTAAACAAACTAGATATACGGTCTTTAATTCCATTACAATAATTTAAGGCCGATCTGATTTTGATCTTGGTGTTATTAGTCAGTCTCTTGCCATTTTGCTTTTTTATTTGAAATTTGGTAATTGTATGTCTTGTAAGAAATATTATTTGTCGAGTACAGTGTGGGGAATCATGACGTTACATGGAATTATGCATAATCTCGTTAGTTGTGTACTAGGTAGTATATTTGCGCGGGAAAATCGGGTCATGTATTTTTCGCGGGAAAATCGGGACATGTATTTTGCGCGGGAAAATATAACGCGGTTTCACTTATTAACGCGGTCGGGATGATGGACCCGCTATACCGCGTTATAAAGAGTCTGCAGTGTATATCCTGTGTGGGACAGGATAGATACAGATCAGCTTGCTCACTCTTAAATTTTGATCAGGATGTATTACAGTTGCTTTAAAAAATTATTCAAGTTATTTCTGACCAAGAAGCAAACAGTATTTGTGCAACAGATTGTGATAGGATCACACAGATGTGCATGTTGATGTTGAACTTAAAAAAACAAGCCATACTTCATGGAGTAAATTGTTGAATGTAACAGTTTGGTTGATTAGGATAAAGAACACAGATCATTAAAAGTATTACTGATGTAACCCTTTCCTTGATATATACGCATTTTTACGCATGTGCAACCAGTGTAGATCCAGATCAGCCGGCACATCCGTGCCGTCTGATCAGGATCTGCACTGATTGCATTTTGGTCAGAAATAACCTAATGAATCAAAAGCGAACAGTTTAGATCCTGATCAGACGGCACAGATGTGCCGGCTGATCTGGATCTAAACTGTTTGCCCTAGCAATAAAGGTGTGTCTATACAGGAAAGGGTTAAAAGTAAAGTGTCTTTAAGTCAGTGATGTAGCCATTAATCACATACTGGACCAGTCGTCACAAGAAACTTTGCAACATGGAACAAATATTTATCAACTCTTTACACAATATGACAGTTATTCATAGGTGAACAGTGTAGATCAAGGCCAGTGCCATTGGATCAAGAGTTCATTTTTTGGTTTATAAGGTTATTTCTGACCAAGCAGTAAAAATTATAGATCATGATCAGATGGCAAAGAGAGACAATTGTTATTAATGCATGAATTATGCTATCACTGTTTCTTGTAGACTCTGTTTGTTGTTGTAACTGTTACATGTATATAAGTTACTTTAGTGACAAAATATGAGATGTAATATATCTAAGGTCAGTATAGTTAGTATTTATGGTATCTAGAGGGTTTTGTTGTTATAAAATAAGAAAACAGTTGGACTAAATAGTCTGTCTGGTTACAGAGGAGTAAGAAGTATCCAGTTATAATAGAGATAATTTACTGTGTACGTATTTGCAATACACTATTAGATTAATTTACAAAATGTACTCCAAATAAATCTCACTGATAAGTCACCTGTGAGACCAAGTGGGCTTGTTTGATTGTTAGATAATCATATATTAGTGGTTGAGGGTTCAAATCCCTCATAAAACTCAATTTCTCTTGAAGTTTGATATATAACTTTTTTGTACTTCAGTAAATGTAACTGTTGGTTTTGTTTCGTCTGTGGGTTTTACAGTTATGATAAAGGCGATTATATGGGAATTTTCTGCGTTATATAAAAAGCCTTTGATGCAATGGACACTTTCATTATAAATCTTGAAATATTGGATTTAAATCGTGATGTTAGAATATGTTTTCAGTGTTGTTTATAATCAACAACAATAAGTAAACACATCTGGAATTGACACATCATCAGCAGGTCCCACATTTGTCTGCCTTTTATGAGCAACAAGGGAAGCATTCACCCTTTATACTCCATATACACACCTTTATTGCATGGGCGAACAGTTTAGATCAAGATCAGGCGGCACATCCGTGCCGTCTTATCAGGATCTAAACTGTTCGTTTTTTTATTCATCAGGTTATTTCTGACCATACGAGGGATGATTTAAAATAACGTAGACTTTTGTTATAATTTTTGTATTATTCAAAATACCACAAATTAAATTAGACTTATTTTAATCGGAATATGTTCAGCATATTTTTACAAAATATAAGCAAAATACATCATGTAAAAAACTATGAACAATTAAAATCATACACTAAGGGCTATCCTGCGCACGTCAAATTAGAGTTCTCAACGTCAACGACGTTAATTCATGGGCGCAGTGTTAGCGAAGCCACATATGTTCAAAGTTAAAATAGACCCCGTCACCGGAAAGCGAAGTCGGGGAATCCATTGATCGAATATATCAGTGTTTCATTGCTGGTCAAAGTATCGCCAGTGGTTATGAGGCGATCAAGAAATGGGTCCTCTTTTCGCTCGTACTACCGAAGAAATGCCCAGTTACTCAGCCAGTCTAGAATAGCTCGGAAAGCGCCGCAATAGTTAGACTTTGTCAGCTTTCATTGCCTCCTAGGTTGATGTCAACGCCGTATCGCCGATTTTTTTCATTCTTCCTTACCCCAGGCCTATTTAATGGCTCTTCTGACCACTACACAACCACTGATGCCACTTTAAAACTAGAGGTCGGCTAACAAAAGTTTTAATTTGCGCCTGTTTAATTATTTTTAGCTTTTCTAGAGGTGTTTTTTAAAGATCGTGACAGAATTTTATAATAGCTGGTATTTCCAGGCGAGCTGACGACAACATTTTTGACGTTTTCACGTTGGTGATAGCTCTCTTTAATATTGACTGTTTATAAAATGCAAAGTCCGAATGACGTAAAACTTTAACCTTACATCATTTGTATATTGCGCTTTGACATTGCGAAGTTTGGCTTTTTTTCCACTAGTAGTTTTGTTTATATTGACAGGTATTTGCTTTACATAGTACTATGGCTAGTTTATTTAATCTAATAATATTTTAGTTCAGTTTGTTACGTTCGTGTTCTGATTGACTTTAGTATATAATTTATTGCGAACATGTTTCAAATTAAGATGCAATAACAAAAGTCTACATTATTTTGGATAATCCCTCGTAATGCGAACAGTGCAGATCCTGATCAGACAGCACAGATGTGCATAATTTTCAAAATTTATAATTTTGTCTTTTCTTCTTTTATGGAGGGGTTTTAATATAATATGCTGAAACTTTCATTAGAAGAAGACAGTTGGTTTAGCAGTTGCTGTTAGTCGAAAATAAACAGTAGAAATGCTGTTAGTCCAAAGTGAACAGTAGAAATGCTGTTAGTCCAAAGTGAACAGTAGAAATGCTGTTACTGTATCAGTCCAAGTAAACAGTAGACAGTAGAAATGTTGTTTTCTATCCAAACCTAAACAAATGCTTTTTTGTCCTTAAAACAGTAGAAATGAACTTAAACAACAGAAATTCTCTTCCTTTTCCAATCAAAATATTTTAATTACAGTTAAACCTGCTTTAGCAGCCACATGCGAATAGCAACCACCTGTCTTTAACGGCCAGTTTGAATATGTCCTAAACTGTTTTTGTCACTCCCTTGGGTGGCTGCTTAAGACAAGTGTGACTGTATATGCTTTCTGTCCCCCAAACCTACTAGAAATCTTGTCTGTCCCAATACACCCAGCTTAACAGTAGAAAATTAATGTTGTCTCTGCCAACAAAAACATAGAAATGCTGAAAAAAAATATTTAGAGAAAAGACAAATGTCAAGAAGGTCACATGACAGGTTATGAAGACAAGTTTGATGAAGGGGTATCTTTGTTCCTCTTCACCTCGCCAGCATGTAGACCTGCTGATAAGGATTAGCTATTGAGGGTGTATTCTTATGTTTCAGGAGTGTGTGAAAGGTGTGGCTACATTTCCAGTAACCCCATATGCAAGGCTTGTGTGATGTTAGAGGGGCTAAATAAAGGGCTGCCTAGGTTGGGCATTGGCAAAACTCACAAGGAACGTAAAAAGGTATTGTAAGAGCTTAATGTTTGACATTTTACTGATTTTAATTAGATGTAAAGCTAGTTTGCTTTACAATTCAACTATATATGCCCAAAATGGCAATTATAAGAAATACCAGGCCCTGTGAAAATAAAACTTTTTTATGCTTAACTCAGTTAGAGCATGATGATTTGATGCCTTCTAATACTTTTGTAGTAGATTTCATACTAGAGACCTCGGTAGATTAATTGGTAGAGCGTTGGCATGCCAAGCTGGAGGTTCAAGGTTTGAATCCAGGTTGAGGCTATGTAGAGATAGAAATGGGTTACCCTTGGAGCTTCTTTGGGCGAGAGAGTGTCAAGTGCAAGCATTGACCCTAACTCAGATGTCAAGGTCACACAACTTAAAATATTTTGAAAAAATTCCTGTGTCTTGAGCTTAACTTTGCAAGTGCTTTTCTTGTAGTTGTAAACCTCTTTGAGACAGAATGTCCAGGTTTAAGAACCATAACCCTGCCTTAAAGGTGAAGGTCAGAATGGGGTCCTACCGATATACAGAGTTATCTCAATATTCTGTCTAAAGTTACCTCCCTTTGTAACGCGCACCTGTCACTGGGTAGTTTTGGTCTGAGATTGACAATTAGACAGTCATCCATGGTTCTTTCAAATACGTTTTTTATAGGGTCTGGTTTGTCAGAGATCAGCATAATGCATAACAATGTTTGATTATTATCATTGAATGGAAAAATAGATAGTTTTTACTGTGCAGCGCATAATATTTACATTTTCTCTTCTAACCATTTTAATATGTTGGAGAGGTTTGTGTGTAAGATCGTTATGTTCGACCCTTCTGGTAACTAATAAAGAGTAAAAGATATGCATTTCTTATGGTAAAAAATGGCAGATTTGAGGAAAAGAAAAGTTAGAAAACCTTCAGAAAGTAGTAACATTTATAACACATGATAAAAATAAAGTTTGATGTCTGCCAATGAAACCCCAGTTCCCTTTTATGCATGTTCTTTCATACCCATGCAACAATTTTTCTGCCAGGAATCCAATAGATTTTTTAATAAACGAGCCATTCCCTACAAATGAACATCATTAGGTTCACAGATTTGTGCCAAGTTCGTATTGACGTATTTTTCAATATACTGCTATTGTTTTTCTCCAAAAAGTTCTTTCTTATTCGAATACCATTTAGAACATATTCAAATATTGTTTCATAATGTTTTCACGTTTTTCTCTATATTTCTGAATTTTTTAGTTTATTTAGTTTTACAATCAATTTTAATTATTAAATAAATATATTTTTGTGTAAAATTTTCATCCAGTATGGCCACCATGGACATCATATTTGTTTGTTGTTGTTGGTGGTGGTTTTTTTCACATTTTGTCATAGAGAAATATGAAATGTAGATTTTTACAAAAATATAAGTAATTTCTTTTAATTTTTTGTCTTCAGATGGAGAGAATACTGTTAGAGAGAACAAGTGAATCCAGTTCATTGGCATCTGACATGTCAAGTGTGGAATCAGGGCTTTCTTCTGATCTCCTCTGTGATAGGCCAGAATGTAACTGCAACACTCAAACTGACCAATCAGGAAGCTCAACACAACTGGATAACCTATCAGGAAGCTCAACACAACTGGATAACCAATCATCACATTGTAGCTGTAGGACAAAAGATAGTCAGAGTGCATGTAGTTTAGACGAGAAGAAATCAGAATACTGCAAAACTAGCAAACCAGATCATGTTGTCGTGACTGAAAAGTTGCCTGTTTTTAACAAAAAGATACAACCTACTGACATCGACTTTTAAAGAAAGTAAAAATCAAACATATTCTGAAAGCTTGATGTTCACTTTGGAATTGAGGATATAGAAATTTTTTAAAAACTATTTGAAGATGTTGCTTTTCAGAAATGAAAAATCAATTAATGGAACTCTGTTTTCTTACTGTTGTGTTGAAGTCATGTTTTCAGTAGCATGGAGCGTGTTGCATAGAACTTTCTTTTGACAGTCATTCTTAAAAAAAGTTGTTAAGGCATGATAGTTTGAGGTAAATGTGTCTCGTTACTTGTAAACCCATTACTTCATATGCTGGTATATGGTTTTTATCCCCGGTGCAAACAGTGTAGATCCAGATCAGTCTGCATGTATGTGCAGGCAGTTAAATCAGAATCATCAATGTTCCCTTCTTAGTCAGAAACAACCAAATGAATTAAAAAGCTTACAATGTGATCAGGGCTGAAGGTTATAAAGCTGAGATTGGAAACCAGTCTCAAATCTGAAGCATCTGATTGGCTGAAATGGCGACTGGTCGCCATTTCAGCCAATCAAATGCTTGATATTTGAGACTGGTTTCCAATCTCAGCTTTATAACCTTTAGCCCAGATGGCACAGATGAGCAGGCAGATCTGGATCTACACTGTTTAGTGTTTACCCATGGATTACAGACTTTTCCCATGGAGTAAAGGATTACAAATGCAAGAGGTACTTCTGTTGCAGACCCTTACAGGTGGTTCTAATGTAGGCCTGTTTTCCAATTTCGTCAGCAGTGTCCTGTCTGTTACAAAAAACTACAATCTCTCTGAAGTCAGATCAAACAAAATGTTAGATCTAAAGACGGCCCATAAATACCATATTCAATCAAAGGTGGTTTTTCCCCAATAACTATTTCAGAAACTGTCTATCAGGAAGCATGAATCATAACACTTTCAGTAAGGGTCGCAACATGATCCACAGATGACATTACTATGGAAATGAATGAAATGCCACATAAAACAAACCTATTTTCAGTAAAATATGTCTTGTGCAAATTGTCAACTCTTTTAATGTTTAAAACACTAAGTAAACATAAATACAATGTTCAGAACGCCTCTTCAATTATGGTGATCATCACATAGTTTTGTGGGTTTTTTAGGCGACAATCTGATTTGTTCAGGAGGTTGTTGATTAAAGCAGATTTTAGTCACTCATCATCAGATCCTGATAGCATAGCGGTTGATCAATCCCAACTTATTGTTTGTATATGGTGGTGATTCTATCATACAACATGGTATCTGATCTGGACTTGAATTAAATTGCTTACACTGAGTGTCCATTCAAGTGTTATACACTGCTGAGATTCCACATCGGCAATAAATAGAAATGACAGTAACAAAATCTGCAATATATCACTGCTCTTCCTTTCCAATGGTTACATGTCATCTTTGACGTCATAAACTGCTTGATGAACATCTCGGCAAAGTAGAACCATAATTTTCAAAGCTCTATAAAGCATATTAGTGTTAGAATTGAAATAATAAAGTCTGGTGAAATAATTAGTTCTCGGAGATTACCAGATTATGCAGAGAAGTGATTTCTCTAGGAAAGCTAGAAATTCACCCAGTTAAAAGCCAGACAGATGTGATCACTATTCTTCAGCACTGCTTAAAACAATTTACTGTCTTCCAATGCTTTCAGCACTTTGATTAAAATACTCAAAATCTCATTGTTATCCCCCGCCAATGAAATCGGGAGGGGGATATTGTTTTGGCGTTGTCCGTCGTCACGCTGTCACACTGTCATGCTGTTGAGCCGTAACGCTGTCCATCCGAATTTCATTTCCGCACTATTTCCCTGCAACCACTGGATGGATTTCAACGAAACTTTGTGGGAACCATCAGTACCAAGAGGAGATGCGCATATCCTCGTCTTGTTCCGGTCAGACCATTGAACACAGAGTTATGGCCCTTTCATAACCTATGCATTGTGCATATAGAGCAGTATTTGTTTCTGTGCTATTTCTCTGCAACTACTGAAAGAATTTCAATGAAACTTTCTGGGAACCATCAATACCAAGAGGAGATGCGCATATTGTCGTCTTGTTCAGTCAGACTGTTTAACACAGAGTTATTGCCCTTTGATAACTGCATATAGAGCAGTATTTGTTTCCGTGCTATTTCTCTGCAGCTACTGGATGGATTTTAATGAATGTTTCTGGAAACCTTTAAGCTATATGACGGTGTATTGCGTCGTCCTGTTCCAGTTAGACCCTTTAAAACAGAGTTATGGCCCTTTGATAAGTTATGCATTTTGCATGTAGAGCAGTATTCGTTTCCGCGCTACTTCTCTGTATCTTCTGCATGGATTTCAATTTAATACCGCGCTATTTTTTTAATACTGCATTCTTCATTTCAACATCTTGAAGATTTTACGTCTCATTCTTATATTCTGGTGAGCTGCCCAACCCTTTTCACCATCTGAAGTTTTTTTTCACTGTTTTTGCCATGATAAATATCTAAATAAAGCCCTATGTCTTCGGCTGTTGTGTTAGTAATAACCAGTACTCGGTGGGGGAAATAAATTCAACGAATTTGCTTGTTGATCATTATGCTTACCTCTTCGGTTGCACGACGGTGGCTCGATTTGTTTCTTTTATCCCTGTCATTGTGCTCTTGCTGATTTTACTCCAGGTGCTCTGGTCTCGGAAAGATCATTGAGTACCTGCCCTTTGGCTTAACAATGCTATTAGCTTCTTCTGTTTTATATGTTTGTGTGCTTTTGCATGCAACATTGTTGAGCCGATGGGTGGGTTGGAGTTATTTCACCAAGACAATTTGTACTTGTTTTGTGATATGAGAACCTGTTAGGGCAAGTGTGAGGTTGGTGCATCCTAGAACCTGGCTTAAACCTCCAGTGGCAATTTGTTTAGCCACTGACTGTTCCAAGGCGGTTACCCCTCTGGTTCTCACTTTCATTATTTGTTTGTGGCGTTCATTTTGAAACTGATTATTGTAATACCATGCTCTCTTTTCCTCTCTTCTTTTTGGCTGTGTGGGGAGGCTGTGTATGCTGGATGTGGCCATTCCTGATATGCATATTTTTTTTTTCAAATATTGGCTGATTTAATCTTGATCTTGACAGTTTGCCAATGCCATATAAGTCATATCAATGGAGCCTTATTCCATTTGGGTTAACGAGTCATGAACGAGTCAAATAAACATGAAGAGGATTTCACAAAATTTTTTGAGGTAAGAAGTAATGAAGATGTATTAACCCCTTACTCCATACATCCATGTGCAACCAGTGAAGATCCAAATCAGCTGTGTTGACTGATCAGGATCTGCACTTCACTTTTTGGTCAGAAAAAAGCTAATTAATCAGAAAGCGAACAGTGCCGAAAGTTGTCTTGGTGTAATAACTCCAATCCACCCATCAACTCGACAATGTTGCATGCTAAAGCACACAAACATAAAACATAAGAAGCTAAAAGAATTAAAAAATATAAGGGCAGGTACTTGATGACTGTACCTGGAATCAAATCCACAAGAACATGATGACAGGGATAAAAGACACAGATCAAGGTTCTTTTACAAGATTTCCCCAAAAATCTATATAAACTCTTAAACCCCTGCCACTGTTATGCAACCAAACGGATGTGCCGGCTGATCTGGATCTACACTGTTTTCCCATGCAATAAAGGTGTGTCTATACACTCAACCAAAGTTCTAATTGGTCATTAATCGTATATCTTTACAATGTATGCTAGTTTCGTTTCTTCCCTACGTCAAGAGAGGTTGTGGAAAGAACTGTTTTGTCCTGAAATCAATTATCTCATGTCTTGATAATCTTTATTGATTGTTTTCTTAAATGAATCCATTACCATTTACTTACACCGCAGGGTCAAAATTAGAACCGTCTTCACTTGAAAGGGAGGTAATTTTAAAATTGGATACTTTGAAAGGGGTTTATTTAAACAAATGTGCTATCGATTAATCATGTTTTCTGTTTTTCCCACTAATGAGGGGTCCTTTTAAAACAAAACAAGGAATTAAGAGCAAATTTCTGTTTGCTTGACCTTTTTATGCAAAAAAATGCATTTTTAGCAAAATTAAGGATAACTCTCGACAATCTGTTTCAAAGTCAATTATTACAAGATTAAAGCTTAAGTTGAAGACTGTTGTTGGCATATGATCATAAATAAAGAGTGAATTCAATGTCTTTCTAATAAAAATTTACGGACAAAAAGTTACCAATTAGAACCTTTGTTGAGTGTAGAAGAAAGAGTTAACAAACATAACGATTCATAATTGTATGTGTTTCAATTTTTCAGTTACAACAATAACGCATCAATGATTTTATAAAATTTTCCTTTATACCTTTTCATTAAATTTGAATTAACTGTTTTAATGAGGAAAAACTGAAAATATAGGCACAGAATCGTTTTTTTTTATTATACATGTCAAAGACAGATAAAGCAAAAATTGAAATCTTGCATTGACAAATCGCAATGTATTAAAAAGTTTGCTGTAACTGGATGCATCCTGGATGAAATAAGAAAACGTAATGGAAATCTTGAGAACATTAACACTGGAGATAGCTGTTAAGGTTTGTTACCAGATATTCTGCTGAGATACCAAGAAAGTTGATGGGAAGAGCCTGAGATGTAAATGGTTAAATATCTGTCCTCTTCTGACCCACCACGCAGGTTGATGACAATTTTACCACTCGAATGGGATGATAATAAGGAATTCTTTCCATTAAATCACTGAAAATGTTGAGCTATCACAACAGCGTGTGATGCCAGTTTCACACACTTTCGTTGGTTGCCACCTCTCTGATTGAGTTTAATCCAGTTCTGTCTTGCCTTTAAAATCACTTACCAGCGTACCGGTGAGAGTTTAGTTTCTATCTGCAAAAACTGGATCCTGCGATTTGTCGAAAAGTACTCGAGATCTTTTCACAAAACTTGGTATACATGTAGGTCTATGGTTGGAATTATGCACAACCTTATATTTTTCATCAGGGGTCAACGGTACTGTTATTATAAATAGAAAAAACTAAAATCTTCAATAACTGAGAGATAGTGGAGATCTTTTTAGGAAACTTGGAAATGTGGGATTGTGCACAACTTTTTATTTTTCACCAAAGGATAAAAGGTCATCGGACTTACTTCAGATAGCAAAAAACTTCATACTTCAATAACTTGAGAAGTGCTGAAGGTCTTTTTGCATCACCTAAATGGCAATGTGTGATTTATGAGAGACCTTTTATTTTGCACCAGAGGTCGAAGGTCAGGTAAATATTTAGAAAACGGATGGTCTTCTCTAGCCAGTCTTAGCCTATTTGGTTGCTTAGAAATACATCAAAGAGGTTAATGACCATTCTTTTTGAGCTCATTTTTTATATGAAAACATTCAAGAAAATATCTGAAATTTGATATTAATTTTTACAAAAACATTAAGGACTTCTAAAAGCTTGTTTCCATGTGTATTAACATTAATCAATTTTGTTCTTTGAAATTAATGAAAAAATAAACAAAAGTGATTACAACTGAAGAGGTTTCTAATTTTTGTACAATGATAGGGATGAACACTAATATATACTGCCCTTGGCTGAACTGCTACAAAAAATATAATAACTTCTATGCCATGGACAGATTTTGACAATCATTCAATGGAAATCAGCACATATTAAAATAAAGCAATGTCTTGTTTTCTCCTAAAAATAGTTTTTAAATGGTTTTCACAAACAGACAAGTCATTTCACTGACAATTTGACACTTATCCTACCCTACAACTGGGATGATTTCTTTAATTTGTATAATTTTTCTCAGAATTATGTCCCTTGGTAGAAACAAATGGTGGGATAAATTTAGTTGATGCATTTTTATTTCTACTGCTACTTTAGACAATGCATCGTAAAGTATAAAACTGTTTTAGATTTCATTTGGAAATTATTAGAAAGTACAGCTGATATAGTTTTTTTGTGAATATAGTCACACTGTATTGCCATGAACCGATTCAAAGACTAATCGAAATTGCAACAAAGTTACGTCCCCTTAATTGAGTTTCGACATTTGTCGGAGTTGAATTTAGGTAACCAAACATGTTTTTATTTGCAGAGGGCGTTTGTGTATGTATATAATTGATGCTTTCAATTCGTTTTTGAGCGAATTAATGTTCAGTACTGTTCGATTACTTTAGTATAGCCAGGGTATGACTTAATTACTGAAGATTCATTTGTGATAAAGACGCGCAATACACCGTTATATATCATATAGCTTAAGGTGGTATCATTTGTCACAATATAGTTAACGTTGGGGGGAGTGTGGTTTCCTATTTTCATAAAATTCCACGTTATTTAATAATTATAAATCTTCCTATTACTTTGGATATCATTTAAAGGACATATAAATGTTACAGGTCAATCAGGAATTATAAAAAAATAGAACTATGAAACAATTTCCCACACTGGGTGTTGCCTTATTGCCGGGAGTCCAAACTTCCAAATTATCCACTATAGTATTAAACTACAGTCACAGGAAGGTTGTCTATATCAAGTTTAACAATGTCTTAGAAGTTAGTCCAATAAAAATTACTGGAACAATAGCAAAACATGTTTCTCCTAGTGACTACAAAAGGAAAATTTGTCATTCATGTTTGCATTGTTTGTTGTCATTGTTCTAGTGAAGTTAGTCCAATAAAAATTACTAGAACAATACCAAGACATGTTTCTCCTAGTGACTACAAAAGGAAAATTTGTCATTCATGTTTGCATTGTTTGTTGTCATTGTTCTAGTGAAGTTTATTGACCTAAATTCTAAGACATTGTTAACCTTGATATAGACAACCTTCCTGTGACTGTAGTTTAATACTATAGTGGCTAATTTGGAAGTTTGGACTCCCGGCAATAAGGCTACACTCAGTGTAAGAAATTGTTTCATATTTCTATTTTTTTATATTTCCTGCTTGACCTGTAACATTTATATGCCCTATAAATGATATCTGAAGTAATAAGAAGATTTATAATTATCAAATAACATGAAATTTTATGAAAATAGGAAACCACACTCCCCCCAACTTTAACTATAATTGTGACAAATGATACCACTTTAAAAAGCAAACTCCTCGCAGAGGTTACTTTCCCTTATAGTTATATTAAGCACTGCCTGGTTCTATCACAGGTCTACATTTAATGATAATGTGTCACAAGCTATTTAATTATTCAACTGATCTGGATCTACACTGTTTGCTCATGCAATAAAAGGCACCTTGGAAGAAATGGTTAACGTCACACAATAGATCTTCAGGACTCACAAATAAACTCATTGCCCTAATACTGAAGTCATTGCCATGATTGGACAAGTAAAATCTTCAGTCAGCTATTAATAAACTTGTTCAATGAAATTGTAATTGATGCTGCTGTGAAGATTTAATATAAAAGACAATATTTCACTGGAAAGTTAATCATTAATGACTGCACAACTACCAAGTTTTATGACCAGTCACTGTGTTTGTATTAGAACTGCCAAATCCTACTGGTTGCACATCGATCCATTGCATAGGACCTTGAGCTACAAAGGAACCTATAGCCACTTATTCTATGGGCAGTTAAGATCCAGATCAGCCAGCACATACATGCCATCTGATCAGAATATTCACAGTTTAAATTTAGATTCATTAGGTATTTTCTGACCAAGATACCATCAGTGCACATTCAGATCAGACAGTACAGATGTGCCAGCAGATCTGGATCTACACTTTTGCTCAAGCAATAAAACCAGTACACTGCAAACTCAGTGTAATGATGTAACACAGTATTTGGGCTTAGTCTTCGGGTTCATTTTAATAAGGGGATCGCATTTTATTGTCTTGATTCTTGATTTTCCACGTGTGGTGTTATGATCCTGATCGTTCTTAATTAAGTCCCAAATCAAGTAAGGTAATTGCTTAAGACAGCATAAAATATAACAAAATGTTTATGTACACTTTATAATGAGAAAGAAACTTAAGAAAGATAAATTTTCACTGATACACAATAGGCCTGTACAGCATATCGCTCTGAAATCAAATGAAAAAGTGTCAGTCAGCATTACTGATAATCGTGTGGCATCTTTTACCTTTTTAACTCAATAAATACACATTTTATCGCAGGTAGATCCT
This sequence comes from Corbicula japonica, assembly GCA_038501625.1. Lineage (NCBI taxonomy): Eukaryota > Metazoa > Mollusca > Bivalvia > Venerida > Cyrenidae > Corbicula > Corbicula japonica. The sequence goes on from JAZAYU010000053.1 coordinate 3,471,785, forward strand.
CATCAGCCAGCACATCCATGGCATCTGATCTGGATCTGAAGTGGTCACATTTGGTCAGAAATAACCTAATTAATTTAAAAGCAAACAGTGTAGATCCTGATCAGATGCCATGGATGTGCCGGCTTATCTGAATCTACACTGTTCACCCATGGATAACAGTTATATTCCATGGAGTAAAGACTTAATCTTATGCACCATCATCATTTCAGTATTAAAGTGGCACAGTTCAAAATGGTCAATTCACTGGTGTTCATGGCAGACTTGAAGTGGATTAAATAAATAAACGTACAACTCCTAGAATGTATTAGGGCAAGTATTTTCTTTTCTTGTGAACTCCTGGAATGTATTGGGGCAAGTATTTTCTTTTCTTGTGAACTCCTGGAATGTATTAGGGCAAGTATTTTCTTTTCTTGTCAACTCCTGGAATGTATTGGGGCAAGTATTTTCTTTTCTTGTCAACTCCTGGAATGTATTGGGGCAAGTATTTTCTTTTCTTGTCAACTCCTGGAATATATTGGGGCAAGTATTTTCTTTTCTTGTCAACTCCTGGAATGTATTAGGGCAAGTATTTTCTTTTCTTGTCAACTCCTAGAATGTATTGGGGCAAGTATTTTCTTTTCTTGTCAACTCCTAGAATGTATTGGGGCAAGTATTTTCTTTTCTTGTCAACTCCTGGAATGTATTGGGGCAAGTATTTTCTTTTCTTAAATATTTTTCGTATCGCTTATCATTGTCCGTTGGTTTTTTTATGTGAATAGGTTCAGTAAGACACTTATAAGGCAATTATTTAACAAATCTTTTGAACTGTACAAAATACAATAAATTTTTTTCGTTGTTTTCAATTGTCAAAGAGTGCGCTTAAAAATATACAGTGTCCATGGTGCAAACGCATTATAATGGAATGCGATCTTAAACATAGCACATTATAAAGTCTGCAGTGTAAAGATGGGGTAACTATCTGAGTGATGCCTGAACTAATCTGGTCTGAAGGTTATAAAACTGAGCATGGAAACCAGTCTCAAATCTCAAGCATCTGATTGGCTGAAATGGCGACCAGTTGCCATTTCAGCCAATCAGATGCTTGAGATTTGAGACTGGTTTCCATGCTCACTTTTATAACCTTGGGCACTGAACTAACAAGATCAGAGGCCTTGTTATTTGATCATTTCAGCAATAGAGACAGTTTCTTGAATTTTCGTTCTATGGTAACACAAAGAACTGCAAATGGTGTCAACATAAAATACCATCTGCCTTCAGTTTGCAAGCAGTCATTAAGAAGTTTGAATGTTAAACATATTATTGGGAAGACCAATCCTTCTTGAAATATAGCAGACTGAGAAAATTTCCTTAAAGTTCTGCATAAATACCATTGATTTTTGGTGGTTTATTTCAAAAGCAAAGATATTTGTCATTTAGAAAGAAAACAAATGCCTTCTTATCTAGTAAATATGGTTACGGAATGAAATTTTGGGAATTTATGTTCAGTCTAATCAATCTTGATATAATCATGTTATTATTTTACATGCTTTACAACGCTTCTCTTGCAAGATTCTACAACACACCATAAACCTTTTATATAAATCTTAATTAAACATATTTAGTGTTGTTTTCTGTAATAGAATTTGTTCAAAGTAGCATGAGTGATTGTGTCCATCAGAACTTGTCTGTCCAAACTTTGGTTGACGTTATTGTAGAGACATACTTCTTTAGCTTGGCTTTCAAAGAATAAGGTGAGATATCCTACTCAGCTCGACGTTGGCATCACAGATTTACTTTGATGGCTGTCCACAGTTCTAATTACACTTTCATCAATAAACAAGAAAAAGTAAAACTGCAAAATGCTGTTCTACAGACAGTTCATCTGTAATACATGGTATATGGTTTATTCCAAGTCAATTTCTTTAACCTCCCTTGTTGTTTCTTTTTGGTGTTCTTATTAGTTACAGTATATAACTGAAAACCCAACATTTCGAAATCAGCTATAAATCCCAGTTTGCCTTAAAAGATCTTAAGGGGGTTGATAATGGTAGAGTGTATTTTGGTAAACTAGTTGGTAAACTTTAAAAATAGTGAAAACTTTTTAACACAATGTCACATACGATTGGTTTTACGACAAAACAACAAAATTTATGTATATTAAGTTGACTGTTGTTCATCAACATTTCTCATACAATGCTATTGCCATGAGCGCAATCATAAATTGAGAAAACACAATTATTGAGTAACATTAAAAAAGGATTTTTTAAATAATTTTCTATATTTTAACACAATATGCAATAACGGTTGTCTGAAAAGTTAGTTGATATACTTAAACAATTTCAAAAATACAATCAATTTTAGGCGCAACTGCTATGTCGTTTTTCATACGCATACTTCACTGATTGTATGGAAGGTGCTGCTTCCGTTGTTTAGACATGAATTTCATAACAGTTTATATTAAGAACTACCCGTAATAATAATGTAGTTCTGATTATAGTACAATACGAGGGCTGTCTGGAAAATTCATATACTACTTTATTTTTTACACTCAAGCAATACATACATAAAACAAATTTGGCCAGCAAATACATACATATCTAACAAACAGATTTACAAAAAACTGTCAGGCTGTGATGAACATTAACATAAAAACAGTCCTAACATCCAACATATATACATAATCACGGAGCACTTTTAAACATCATCAACGTCAAATGAACGTCATGTAAGCACTCCTTCTCAAAAAATATCATCCACACGATTTTACTCATTTCTGATGCCGGCTGACCCATTGGTGGTATACCCCTTTGTACCATTCTCGATCAAAACCAGATATCGCCGATCTAACACCGACGCCAAGTTCTTCCAAATTTGCAAATCTTTTCCCGCGCAATTCCGACTGTTCTAACGCATTCTACGTAATTCGGCTCTGCTACTTTTGGTCGTCCGCTTCGTTTCTTATCTAACACATTTTCATTACCGCTTCTAAATCTGCTGTGCCACTTAAACACAAGTTTCCTTGAATATTTACCGGTCGTATCTGCTTTTGAAATAAACTTCCACGTCTCAGTTGGTGTCATATTAGCATGAACACAAAACTTGATAAAACTGTGTTGCTCCGTCCGTGAAATTGACGTCATTTTTTCGAAACAAATGTTAAGCGCCCCCAATGCGTCTAACGGTCGTTTACATCTTGTTCATTAATGTATGACGTCATAATTTTCACCAAATGTCCTTTTGTCTAACAAATTTATAAAATGAGATATTTGCAAAATTATGTTTTGAATTGAATTGAATTGACTTTATTTGACCTTGAATTTTATGGATTTGTAAATATATGACAAAGAAATAAAATTGTTGATTTCTCTCTTTATATTTAAAGTACTTTAAAAGGACACAACATATTGTAGTCAGTAATATTTTACATTTACTCATGTGGGCATTTAAAATACACAAGGGTGACACAGGTGTTAAACTGAACACCAATCTATTATTCATACTGCTTTGATTGCATTTGCCATATTAGACATATTTACATGCTCTTTGAAAATGTGATACTGTTGGCTTTTCTTGGCAAATTGAATAAAGATACTTCAATGCAGAACTGAATGTGAAAACACCACAACAAATTGGATTCAGCAGAAATACTGTTGATGTTATTATAAGAATATGTATATCAATTTTGTATACAATTTATTTTTTCTGACTGTTTTATCCATATTCAAATTCTCCATGATGCTTCATTTAAATTGTGCTTGCATTTATCTGCCTGATTTTTTCTGACTCATTGAACAGTCTAGCACGCTGTCGTTCCGACTGGCTCTTGTTAACTTAAAACTTTTGGTTTTAAATGTTGATGAAACACAACTTTTGCTACATTTAAATAGATGAAAATGGAACTTTGAAAACCAACAACCAGGATACATATAAAAATAATACTGTCTCTGTTTCATTGAGCCTGTTCATGGGCAGTAATGGGAATGCAAATTACTTCCAACGCTGCCTAACTCCAGTTTGAGCGCTTCTCAATATTTACACAAATCTTTATTACTGTTTGCAACAATGATTAGAGAAGTTCATTTTCATGAATCAAATGGACTCTTTGCATGTGCAGTCGATCAGGGTATGTACTGTCACTATTATATTATCCATAACAACAATGCTGTGTTGTTCCTTTTGAGTCAGATTTTTTCTTGAAAATTTTCTTTGTTTTCCGCCATTGTGTATACACTGTTGGTGGAAGTACAGCATCAATTGTTTTTTTTATGACCATTTTTAATGGCTTATCGGTCGGTTCTATTTTTAGAAACTTATATTATCTGATGATCACTGATATTGCTTTAGAGAAAATAAATCAAGGACACTCCCAAGACTCTATGGGACAAGCATTAGTGTATGTTGACCTTCAGTGTATAAAAGATTTTCCCCTCCCTATTTAATATTTCTCAAAGATTCATTCCATCAAATCCAGATAGGTTTTTCCCAATGGAAGTGGTTTTGACATAGCTATTATTCCTTTTAATTAAACAATGTTACAAGCAGATTTTGTTGAAGAAATTTTCTGGACATCTTTAAGAAATAATTGTTGTAAAGAAATTGTGTGTTTGTCATTGACGTGACCACTTGTGTCCAGAGGGCGCTCACAGCTTTGTCATAACCTTGTGTGTATGTCAGCTTGTTAAACCTCTTGTTCAGTCGCAGTACAGTTTAAATGGTGTGATGCGGGTAGACATAAGGGGGCCTTTACTGAGGCTGTAACAGGGATTGGTGCAGTCCAGGAAACAGTTTTTTTTGATAAAGTAATTCTAGTCTTACAATTTTCATAAAATTTCTACATTGTTCACCAATGGGTTGAAACCAGTATATTTGGAGTAAATGGTAATGTAAGGACTGTACTCAGTATAATCAATGGTAATAACTAATTCAATGAAAGATTGTAAATGATATTATTAACACAACTGTAGATTAGTACACTTCCCTTTCCAAAAACAACTGGAATCTCCCAATCCCCTTAACTCTTCTATTCTGAAAGTAATGTTGACCCCTGGACAAATTGGACTTTGCTATAAGCTGTACACTTTTTAATATACAATTATTAAAAAAGTTCTGAATGTTTACATGAATTGCCAAGTGATTTCTGTTTATGATTTACATAAATATGATTATTAACCCTTTCCTCCATATACACACCTTTTTGGCATGGGCGAACAGTGTAGATCTAGATCAGCCGGCACATCTGTGCCATCTGATCAGGATCTGCACTGTTCGCTATTTAATTTATTAGGTTATTTCTGACCAGAAAGTGACCAGTGCAGATCCTGATCAGATGGCACAGATGTGCAGGCTGATCTGGATCTACACTGGTCGCACATGCGTAAAAATGGGTATTTATGGAGGAAAGGGTTAAATCTATTAGTTTGAAACAGAGCAATTAGATGCTGTTTTGGCTTAAGTCAAATGTTCTGACACATCAATGCCAGATATATGAAATTATGAAAGCAAACACCTATCTTTGATTACAAAAATGCCTTTTGTATTCTAATTGATTATTACACATATAAAAAACTTGGTCGCAACATGTTTCCGATATAGATATGTATATATATATTGAACAGGGAGGGCGGCAGCTTGCGAGATGGAAGAATCTTCTATGTCAGCATACATATGTTACCTCAATGACTTGATAAAGAGTCACACGTGCAACGACAGATGGCGACAAACTGTGCCATTTAGGTATGTTTCGTTATTACCTATATTGAACAATTATTGGTAACAGACTGTATTACTATAGGTAAAAATCAACAATAATATACAAGAAAGTATTGTTTGACAATATCATGAATGCTTCCATTCTGCAGCTGCTGCATGCCATTGACGTGTTGTTTTTTGTTCCATTTGTCAGGCGGAGACAGACTGTAAAGAACACGGAGCTCTGCTGATGGTGGCAAGTTGCTTCCCCATACAGTGACAACCTTGTTAAAGACTACAAAACACTGGTAAGGTCATTAATCCGTTAATCTACTAAAGATGTCTCATATACTGGTTTTAATTTCCATTTATTAATATCCAGAGATTTCAGGATAAACTTCCAGAGAACAACTAACTCATGTATCCTAATTGCTATACACATATACAAAAGGTATTATTGTGCATATATTAATTTCCAATTATAAATGTCCATAGATATGGGGGAAACATCATCGTTACAATGAAAAGGTTAATTGATCAATTTTCTACAGAATTAGCTCATTTATTACAATTTACGGAGTCAAAAGAATGTTTATCTTTGAGACAAAATACACGGAGAGATGGACAGACTATGCAAAGAAACATACTGGATCCATAAACTTGGTACTTTGCATCCGATGGGAATGAACACGAAAATCGTCTACGATCTGAAATAATGTTTTATGTTATTTTGTGTAAGCAAAATCACTATTATGATAGTAAAATATCGTTGGTTTCTTTTTTCAATTTTCTCTTCTTCTATGTAGAAACTGCTAGTATCGTTTAGATCCAATGTTTTATTTTATCATATTTTGGGTTTGCTTTGTGTATAAATTTACATAATTTAATATACGTTTTTTCTGCTATTTTGTGGCAGCGTCAAAGTGGCGTTTACGCGCTGTTTTGACGACGTCACGCAATTGATGTTGTTATTCCCTGATGAAGATTATAAATCGAAACGTCGGAATAAAAATATTAACAACATATTTCGTGTTAGTGCAGATTTCTTCCCCAATTTAGACAAAATATATTAGAATTGTAATATTCGCAGATTTCATTGAAGAACAGTGGTTTAGGGGTAGAGCATGGGACTCCAGATCCGGAGACGGTGCGTTTGAAACCCACCAGGGATGAGATTTGTCTGCAGTTTCCTCAATCCACATTCGGCGCGAGTACTGGTTGGTAACCCAGGAAGCAGTCATCGAGCGTGATTAATATAAGCTGGAAGAACTTGTTTCACAATCGATGTAAAATAAATAAGTTTAAACCTTAAAGATTTCATTGATATCTATAAAGACATAAATATGTTATAGTTAAAATACACTAATGTTCATGGGGATAGGCAGCATATATGTAAATTGTTGAAAGTTAAAGACAAACAATTTGCACGAGTGCCATTACACTCGTACCATAACTCCGATGTCAAACAGGTTGTTGTATTTTGGTCAGAAATTAGTCTCAATAATTCGACTGCAAGCACAGTCCCATTATCATACTGACTTTTTACAGATTCTGTCCTTTACGTCTCAAGCAGTTACGATCAAAGCTGTGGTGGTGAAATCGCACTGCTTTACATTCCATTTTTTTTCACTGCCATTTGAAAATTTCAGCACTGCTATGTTCATTTGTTGTTATAAAACATAAATAGTCTCCAAAATATCAATAAAATAAAAAAAAATCCACAAATAACACTTTTAAAGTTACTATTGTTTATGCCGTGTAAATGTTGATTTTAATGTGAACTAATGAAAGCGTTCCTTTTATAAATCGATAATCTACAGTCAGATAGACTTTTAGCGGTGTAACATAAAAACTGTTGACAAGTGTGGAGGTTTATATGTTTTTTCATAATGAACGAAAATGTTTCTTAAAAAATATCACATATATTGATTCTAATTGGAATTAGCTTTTCAGGTATGTAATTTTTTTAAAGATATATAAGGTTTCAAAAACTATTTGAAGCCGTCAAAAGTTGCGATAAAGATTCTTATTGCTGGCATATAGACATAGAAGGAAAATTTTCTGCATTGATTTGAATAGTAACTGGGTTGTGCGCGAAGGGCGACCATCGTATATATAGAATAGCCCTTGTTGCGCACAAATAGTTGGGCTAGTCAGAAATAACCTAATAAATCAAAATGGGAACAGTGCAGATCCTGATCAGATGGCATGGATGTGCAGGCTGATCTAGATCTACACTGTTCATCAACACAATAAAGGTGTATCTGCAGAGTGAGACCTATTTAAGAACAGGAAATACATGTATATCGCACTGAAAAATGATAAAAGTCAACATGCACATGTATAATGTACACAGTTATTGTCACCAAGTTTTAACACCTTTTCACAGTGATGCATCTGGCAACTCGCGAAAGTTTGGAAATGTTAAGTAAATCGTCAGCAATCCTGCTAATTAATGTTTCATTAATTTCTCTGCTGTATTAAGATGTTACTGATCTAGATTTGGGACATGATTGGGTGCGGGCACGATCTTAACATGAACACAACGGTTAATTTGCACAGGAAAATCATGACTCTAATTACTGTTTGTGACCGAGGGAAAATTTAACTCTGCTCACTTGTTAATGCAAATGAGATGATAACCCTGTAAAATGTTTTATACTGGGGTTACAACTTTAGTTTAGGAAGTACCAAATCTTCCAAGTTTGAATTTACAGAATTAGCAGTTCCAGTTTAGAAAGATCGGCCATTTTCACGTATCGGGATAACCATTGTTAACTTGTTTTATTTTATACCACATCATTATAATCATCATCATTATTGTAATCATCATCATCATCATCATTTCATGATCTTGTTGAAGATATGACAGACAGATACCTATATCAGTACAGGACAGAACTAAACACAATTTTTATTATCAACCCACAAAATCTCAAAGACCAATTTGTTATTTGAAAATTTAACAGAAATAATTACATGAAACATATGTACATGCTTGACATATGCTTGGTTTTATTTTCATACTAGAGAAAAGGGAAATGTTTCATCTACTTTTTTTCTTGGCTGGGTATGAATCTGAGCCTCTTTTTATTTTGCAACTCTTTGCTTACAGACTTGGAATCATTCTTTAGCATATTTGTCTTAGATACACCCAAAACAAACAGGGAATGTTGCTGTGATGGTTGATCCATCATGACTTTAGACATGATGAACATGTCTAAAAGACACTGTATATAAATTTTTTGGCTAAAAATAATTGCTTAACACATTATCAGATGTGTTTATACCTGCCAATTTGTTAACTGTCATACCAATTTACCTCATACTGGTGCTTCCTTTTACCCATTCTAACTCTTTCCTCATATCCTTGCTACCTCATTCCCTTTCAACCTCATACTCATTCTTTTATAGACCATGCTATAGAATACCCCTGCTACTATAAATTTGTTCTACCTCACACTGATGCTGGCTCACACTCATGCCACTTCATACTTGTGCTACCTCACACCAGTGCCAACGCATACCCATGTACCTTACACACCCATTCTATAATGTACCAGTGCTAATATGTAACTAGCCTCAGTAGAATTCTGTAAACATCACAGCCTGCTTTGCTATGACAATTTTCAGTTGGTTGCTTTAGGACATGAATGAAGCTATTTGAAGTGCATAATTCTGTCTCATGTTCCTGTGATCCTCTTTGTTTTCCTGGTATCAGTTATATGTCCTTAAGGCTCTAACATAGATATTAACTGCACAATTTCTAAGATTTAATACACAGTGTCTAGAAAACCAGCAAGTTGAATCAGAAAACTTGTCTAATTCCAAGGGGAATTAGAATGTCTGGATAAGTGAAAAAATAAGGGAGATCAATAGAATATGAATGTTCATAAAATTAAATGTATTTTAAAGATCTTACTTCAACCTGTAGTTTGTCATTTTTAGCTTGACTGTTTGAAGAAGGTGTCTAGATAAAACTACATGCAGCCCATTTTAAGTTAGAGTTTGCATGCATCCTTGTCATACTGAGATGTAATGCTTACCCATCGTTTCGATACAACCTTGGCCCTTTTCAAGTTTGTTAGTAAGCTTAAAATCTTCACACTACTATTGGCACATCTTTAAATCTTTCTACTGTCATAGATTAGTTCTATAACTCAAACATCTCTTTTAAACAGATTATGGCCCTTTTTCCAGTTTCTGCAAGGTTTTACTATTACAGTGTGAACTTATAAACCGTGTATTTGTGTTAACCATACTAAAATTAGCCGGAGTTGGCAAAATATACCTGATCCATCCCTTCACCTTCAATTACTTATTTAAACTGACTTAATAATTATTATTATCTTATCTTTTGATACTTAGTACAAAAACTGAAAAAAAGTTCATTCCTTCGAACCCAATACAATCCCCTTTTTCCCTTACTGACCCTCCAGCCAATTTTATGTTCCAATTTCCCTTTTATGCTCCCCAAAGAAATTCTGGGGAGCATATAGTCGCCAGGTTGTCCGTCCGACAGTCTGTCCATCCGTATGTCCCGATTCATGTCTGGCCCATAACTTTTTTATTTGAAGTCAGATTTTAAAATTATTTAACAGAAATGATCACCTTAATGAGACGACTTGTAGGGCGCAACATTTGGGTCACTACCTTGAAGGTCACAGCATGACCTTGCACCAAAATTGTGTCTGGCCTATTACTTTTTTATTTGAAGTCAGATTTTAAATTATTTCACAGAAATGATCACCATAATGAGACAACATGTTGGGCGCAACATTTGGGTCCCTACCTTGAAGGGATGTGTCGCGCGCAACATTCGGGTTGCTAGCTTGAAGGTCACAGCATGACCTTGCACCAAAATTGTGTCCGGCCCATAACTTTTTTATTTGAAGTTGGATTTTAAACTTATTTCACAGAAATGATCACCATAATGAGACGACAAGTCGCGCGCAACATTTGGGTTGCTACCTTGAAGTTCAAGGTCACAGCATGACCTTGCAGCAAAATCGTGTCCGGTCAATAACTTTTTTATTCCAAGTCGGATTTTAAAATTATTTCAAAGAAATGATCACCATAATGAGACGACGTGTCGCACACAACATTTGGGTCGCTTCCTTGAAGGTCAAGGTCACAGCTTGACCTTGATGCAACATCATGTCAGGCCCATAACTTTGTTATTTGAAGTCGGATTTTAAAATTATTTCACAGAAATGATCACCAAAATGAGACGATGTGTCGCACAACATTTTGGTCGCTTCCATGAAGGTAAAGGGTACAGCATGACCTTGAAGCAATATCGTGTCCTGTCTATAACTCTGTTATTTATTGTTAAATTTAAAAATTATTTCATAGAAATGATCACCATATTGAGGCCACATGCCACACAACATTTGGGTTGCATCCTTGACGGTCAAGGTCATAGCATGACCTTGAACCTAAATCATGCCCGGTCCATAACTTTGTTATTTATTGTTGGATTTTTTAATTGTCGGATTTCATAATAGCACTACACTTTTTTCAAAATTCACCTCAATAGTAATACAACTATTACTGTTTTTGTGACAAAGTACCCATTTGGGGAGAATCACCCATCTTCGATGGTCTCTTGTTCTTTGTCTAATACGAAAACTCAATAAGATCCGCCCCCCCTACTCCGACCCCAATGTTTTATATTTTGTTTACCCTTTTCATCACTATACCAAATATTTCTCCTTTCAAACCCAACCTCAGCCCCTATTTTTCATCATTCTGTATCCCAACCCAGTGAGTTCAGTTGTTGATATTTTGAGTTTTGGAGCTGGTCTCTGAAAAAGGTGTCGTTGGTAATATTTTATAACATTTTAGTTTTTTAATATATTTGAAAAAAATTTACAAGTAACTATTATTTTCTCTTGACTAAAAACTGATTTTGTTGCACATTTTCACAAAACAATGGTATTTTACTGCAAAATGAGTACTAATTAATGTCATCAGCTCAACTTTATAGTGTCATTTCGAAAATTGATGTCATCTGTCCAAAGGAACTTTTTTATGTGACATGCCCAATTTAATTGATTTCTCTGACCATAACATTTATTTCATCATCATGTTGTTTCTGACTGGCTCTGATGGGGGACAGCAATTGGTGAAGACTTTAATCTAAGCTGCTGGCAAGCGGAATGTTTTGATGTTTGTCAGTATGAGTCAGTGATCTTGTGCCAGGGTAATTCGATGGACCAAGTGTTCTTTTTTAACCCTTTCGTCCATAGATACACCTGTATTGTGTGGGCGAACAGTGTAGATCCAGATCAGCCGACACATCTGTGCAGACTGATCAGGATCTAAACTGTTTGCTTTTTGATTTGTTAGGTAATTTCTGACCAAAATGCGACCAGTGCAGATCCTAATCAGATTGCACGGATGTGCCAGTTGATCTGGATCTACACTGGTCGCACATGCGTATTTATGGAGGAAAGGGTGAAGAATAACTACACATTGTTTAGTCTGAACACACTGCAGTCGTCCTATATAATTATAAGAATTGCAGTTATTGTTCATTATTTGCAGATTTCCTGGGCACATATTTACAAGAACATCAGTATTTTAGAAGTTGGTACCTTGTTTTAAATCTAGTGACAGCCGGATTTCCTAAGTTGTTCATTCAGGTCAGAATCATGTTACATTGTATTGCTGTTGAAAAATTTTAAAGAAACTAAAATCTATTTTTTGCAATAATTATACCTCACAAACAGTCCTTTACAAACAAGGGTTCATACAAAGGGGTATGTTATATTAGCATCTGGCCATCTGAAGATATTTGATGCTGGATCAACACCACATTAAATGGTTGACTTTCACCAAACTTCATAAAACATAAACTTCTAAGGGATATAACTCTACATACCCACTTTTTGCATTTTGTGAGGAACATTCTGTTAAATATTATTATTTTATATAACATTTTGTGCATGTACAAATTTACCACCACCTTGAAGGGATATGTTTAACTTGAAGGGCTTTCATCAAATGTGGCTGTAAGAAGCTGCATTTATTGCAACAAATCAATGACATAGTGACCTATTTTCTCGTAATATTTGTTTACATGGAACACTTTTGTCACCAAACTGCCTAAAGTTCCTCATTGTTAAAGGTTATGTGACACTATTGAGATCATGTGTGGAGGGACTTTGTTTTCTTAATGTGGCTCTTCATGCTACGCTCATTTTACTCTTTCTTACATTACTGATTAATTCATTTGGTTTTTAATGGTTTATAGTATTTTCCATGGTTATGCTATTTTACTAGAGTTACCAAGTCTATTAAAAAATTGGATTAGACGTTGATTCCCAACCCTTTCTTTTATCCTTTCCATGGTTATCTTCATCCACAGCCTAAGACTTGAACTGTAGCTCATTGTTTGAATATAGAACAAACTGTTAACATCTCTGTGCCAGCAGATCCTGATAGCACTATACAGAAATTCCATTAGTTGTGGAGAATGTGCAGCAGCTGTGAACAAGCCACACAGACTCCAGTTGCTGCTTTACAGCAAGATACAAGACACCTGTTAAATATTTCAATCCACCAGTGCTCACATCTGTTTTCTGTATCTGCGGGGATAGACTGACAGACTGTAATGGACAGCAGATAAGATACTGATCTCTACTGTTTGTATATTCCTGAAGCTTGACACTGCACTAATTGAGTGTTCCCAGACACTAGAAAGGTAGAAAATGGCAACAAAAAACTGACGTTCTGATTGGTGTAAATAATGATCTGGATACAGGTGCACTATAAATAGCTCACTCTACTGGCGCCAGTTTCATCATACATCAGTGATTTCTGGTTTTTGAAATGATAAGGAAGGCCTGTTGAAGTTATTAATAGGATGGTTCTTGGACAGATTTTAACAACACACTTTTTAAACACTTCTATAAAATTCTGGTATTTGTTAGATCCCATGATTAATATAATAATCATATAATAACAGAGTTTTGGAAGAAAAAAACAAAGATTTATTGAGACTGCTATTATGTCTGCCTGATTTAAACTTATTAAATTTATTTAAGCTCTTAAATAAGACCACTCTCCATACAGGGCTGTTTTCACTGCCAGGGCCCTATTATTTTGAGGAAGATAGTGGGATTTCTTCTCTAAAAGGGAATGAAAAACTTGGTGTAAATTTTCATTTTAAAGTTGACATTTATGTAACATGTAATTTGGTCATTAATGTCACATGTAATCTAGTCATTTTTGTAAAATATAAAGTGGTCATGTATAAAACATATTAAGTGGTCATTTATGTAACATGTAATGGGGTCATTTATGTAACATATAATCTGGTCATTTATGTAAAATATAAGTGGTCATTACATGTTACATAAATGACCAGATTACATGATTCATTAATGATCAGATAACATGTTATATAAATGACCCCATTACATGTTACATAAATAACCACTTTATATGTTACATAAATGACCACTTATATTTTACATAAATGACCAGATTATATGTTACATAAATGACCCCATTACATGTTACATAAATGACCACTTAATATGTTTTATACATGACCACTTTATATTTTACAAAAATGACTAGATTACATGTGACATTAATGACCAAATTACATGTTACATAAATGTCAACTTTATAATTACGTTACATAAATGACCAGATTACATAAATGACCGCTTTATTTGTTACATAAATGACCACTATATTTTACATAAATCACCAGATTATATGTGTCATTAAGGCCCAGATAACATGTTATACAAATGACCATATAACACGTAACATAATTATTTCATAAATGACCAGATTACATGTTGCATAAATGACCAGATTATAGGTACACAAATGACCAGATTACAAGTTACATAAATGACCAGATTACTTGTCACATAAATGACCAGATTACATTTTTAATAATCTTATGATGTCATTTCCTTGTACCTTTATATTGTTATTGTTGATATTCTAAAACACATTATAGGAGATATGATATAATTGAATAAACATTTACATCATTTCTATGAGTACCAGTTTCTGGAACAATCTTTCAATTTGTTCAGCAACTGATATTAATGATCGTAAACAAGGCATAAATACTGGAGGAATAAAGCTCACTTAGTCTTGGAGAAGGTATGTTTTGTCAGGTGGTGAAGATGTAAAACACGTGTGTGTCGAGATTACATAACCAGGTGCAGGCTAAGTTTCCTGGCGCCGCTCTCCAATCTTTTTCACACTTGATGTCTACAGTGCCGTCTACATTTGGATCTTTGCTGTATTCTGCTGGTGTGAACGGCTTAAGGCTGTAGAATGACAGCTCGGTTAATATGTTTTTACTTTTAAATAAATAAACTATTGCCGATTAAAAGTCTATTTAAAGACACCTGTTTCTGCTTAATTTTTGCAGACAACTATGGGTTTGCAATAAGTATCTCGTTCCTGCAATCAAAAAGTCTGCATTAATTGTTTGCAAGACAAATGTTTTCAGCATTCCTTAGTTTTATTTAAAAACTTCACTCTATTTTGTCAAATACCACCCTCATTCCTTGCAATCATTTTTTTCTTTTCCAATATTTCTATAACATGCCATTGATTAACTGCATGCAATTTCATTATAATGGCCATAAAACAACACAGTTTAACCATTTACTTCATTATATACACATTTTATCACATGTGCGACCAGTGTAGATCAAGATCAGGTGGCACATCTGTGCTGTCTGATCAAGATCTGCACTGTTTGCTCTTTGGTCAGAAATAACCTAATTAATAAAAAAAGCAAACAGTGCACTTCACCCAAGTCATAAAGGTTATATGGAGTAAAGGGTAAATTCCTGAGTAACATGGTATAAACATGTTTTCGTTATAGAGCATGTGTCCTGGCAGTACATCCATCATCCTCATATATGGTGGCTTACCATGATGACATCATCATTTATAACATCAGCAAAGTTGTGTTCCGCACGGTGCTCTGCTGATTGAAAAGAATGTTTTTTATGATCTACTTGAATGATATAACTAAGATTTGTTTTGACAGAAAAATAAATTAGCTTGGTTTTGCTTTAAGTGTCAGTCTGCGGGTCTGCCAGAAGTTCACATTCTGTACAATTAGATGTATTATTCTTTGGAATAGACAACAATTGTTTTCAGGAACAATAATAGTTGAAAAATTACTGATGCTAAAAAGTAATCATAAAAATATTTCTGTAATTATAAATGATTGATCGAGACAGAAGTCAATAAACCCTGCTGGTGTAAAAAGTACTTAATGGTACGCGACATGTACCATTTAACCCTTTCCTCAATAGATACACCTTTACAGCCTGGACAAACAGTTTAGATCCAGATCAGCCAGCATATCCGTGCTGTCTAATCAGGATCTAAAGTGTTCCCTTATTTATTCATTAGGTTATTTCTGACCAAAATGCGACCAGTGCAGATCCTGATCAGATGGCACGGATGTGCCGGCTGATCTGGATCTACACTGGTCCTACATGCGTAAAAGTGTGTTAAAGAAATAACCCTTTACTCAGTGGGATAATACTGTTATACATGGCCAAAGTGTTGATCCAGATCATCTGGCATATCCGTGCCTCTGAGGAGGAACTACACTGTTAGATTTTTTATTCATTACTTTATTTCTGACAAAGATGTAACAGTGTAGACCCTTATAAGACAATATGGACATGCAAGCTGATCTGGTTCTTTTTTCCATATTTATGGAGTAAATTAATGGTCAGTTGTAGTGAATAACTGTTATGATAATTATTATTCATTATGGCAAAACAAACAAACTCCTTTTGGATAATTGTATTGTAGATATTTTATATCATTGGTAGATAAAACACATTTTTTTTACAGAGATTTTTGTATAAATTTTTAAAATAAATCAATACCCATGAAAAACCCGACGTCAGAACGACGTTGGATTTAGGTTGGATTTTGGTCGCGACGTCGGTGACCTAATTCCAACGTTAGTTCGATGTCAAAAATGCGATGTCGTTTAATCATCGGTTAATAATGTCGGATATACGTTGGTTTTTGGTCAGACATTTGACTTCTTAACCCAGTAAGAAAAAATTATTTTCGAATTAATTTTTTTCCCAAATTTTCTATCTATATGCATAAATTCAATTAAAAAAAATAAGAAAGAAATTTATTTTTAAATTTGAATGGTTTGCTGGTTTATATGGAAGGGATATTATCGAAACCTGTGCAGTCGAATCTAAATGTAAACAATTTGGGCCATTTTGAACAAAGAAACAAAGAACAAAGAAACAATCACCAAATAAACACAGAAGGGGGAAAATATTTTAAATTTGCCAGAGAATAAGGATTAAGCAAGTATGATTTTTCGTATTCGTAGTTTGTTGTTAAATTCTAGTTTTTGCTTAAGTCTTGTTGAGATTCATGCCCACTATATGTGTAAAACACGTGGAGTTGTTTTCATGACATTTCGTCCCAAAAAAGTCTCGCTACTGGGCTATGTTATGATACAGAGCTCATAAAACACATTACATTTAGAAGAGAGGTTTAGAAATGAATTCAAAAAACACCTTGCTGGTATTTTTTAAATAGTGTTATTGCACTGATAGTAATAAAAGGAAGAGGAACGAGGTTCAATTTTGGTCGGATTTCGGTCAGATTCTGGTCGGAATGTGGTTGGATTTTGGTCGGAACCAGACGTCAATACGACGTCGGGAAATGACGTCTAAAAAACTTCATTTCCAACCAAAATCCAACGTTGATCCGACGACGTGATCTGACGTCAATCCAACGTCTTTTCTATGTCAAATGTTTCCTGGGTAGTTACTTCTGCCTTATTTTATACAGAATAATTGATCTGAATTTAAAACAATAATGTCATATCATCTATATTTTGGGTATACATGGTAGTTCCATTATATGGCGATTGTTCATGGTCCACGAACAACATATACATGAGCAGTGTGCGATAAATTGGATACTGTATAAGTACTTATTATGGCGGGGGTTTAATTTTGGCTATATTGGCGGTCAGGGTCAGTTGCGCCAATATAAAACACCGCCAATGTAAATCACCGTCAATTAATAACTCCGCCATTTTAATAACTGGAAGGTAGACAACTATGATACACTAGCACATATTATGGCGTTTTCTCAGTTTGATACAAAATTAAAATAATAAGAATATGTCGTGAATCAAACAAACAATCTATTATTAGGTAGCTGTGATAATGTTTTTCACACTGGTATTCAAATAATGTGGTGTTGAATATTGAATGTAAATGTTTTATTTTGGCGATCTGTGTTAACGCCAATTTTATACCTGTGATTTTTCATCAAGGGTTTTATTTTGGCGGTCTGGTTTGTTTGCGCCAATTTATGACACCGCCAATATAAAACACTTCAAAATATGCCAAAATTTGACACCGCCAATATTAAGCGCTATACAGTATTGAAATAAAGAATCACAATATAACACAGCATTAGTGTATTTCAGCAAAAGGGATTTTGCCTACACTTCCATTGTTTGTTTTGAAAAACTGATAACAAAGGTCAACTAACTTTAACATTGCTATAAATTCATTAACAAACTTAATCATTTCTGAAAAGCCAATTAAAGAAAGTAGTGAAACTGCCGGGCGCCAGTATTTTGTTGCTACATCTGCGGTTCCCATTATGTTACACATGTTCTCCTCATCACAAACACCTGACAAGCTTTACATTCCTCCAGCAGTAAGGCATTTTGATAGCAGAGTGATGGAAATGTCTTTAACATACTTCACACTTATGTTTTTTTTTACTTTTTAAAAAACAAACATTTAATATTTTACTGGATGACCGTTTTGAATAAAGTAGCTTTGCAAAAAATTTTTAATAAAGGATGAATTTACATGATATATTATGAAAAACTAAAACTTGCAGTATTGTAGACTTGTGGGAAATATGATGCTTATTTTCTAATGTGAAAATTCCATAAATCCATCACTGGTTTATTTTTGTAAAATCATATGCAGGGCTCTGCATGTTTGTTCTTTTTAGCTTTGAAGCTGGGGGAGGCCCCTAGATTTTCTGTGGCCGATATGTATCCTTGTCCAGACAACAACGTAAGGCAGATTTTGAGCGGTCCTCACCAGCTTCTTGTGGAGGAAGACTGTGTTGAGACCTTTCATGTGATTTTATTTTGGGTCACTGGCTAGGTCAAGGTCAAGGTTATTGTTACTAAATCTCAATAGTAATTTGAGGCTGGTTCAATCTATCCTCACCAAACTTTTCATATAGTTAGATTTTGCATGGGCTTATATTTGGCGTCACTGAGTTCAAATATCTTACTGAAAATAGAAAGTGTCCAGACAATAACTAACACTGATTAAATTGTTCATCATCCATCTTAGTTTATAGGATGCCTTTTTTGAGACCTTGCATGAGATTGTAAGCGAGGTAACTGGGTTCAAGATTTAGGTCAATGTTACTTAAAATAGAAATACCTTGTTGGTTTCTTATCAATGAAGGACAGGTTGACCTGGTAATCAATTTTGTTTTTAGATTGTTCATTGTCAGTAGATATCTGTTATGAAATTAGGTTTCAACAATTCAAAGGTCGAGGCCATGTTGGCCGTTAGTTGAAATTGGTATCAGGTCAATAACTGATAATCACCAACTTAGTGTGTAAATTATTTATGGATAGTAGATGACCCTTATTGATTTGGGATAATGACCTTCAATATAAAATGGTTTATGGCCAGTTACTAAATTATGTTCCTATCTGGTCATCAAGCTAAGACTTGATTATTCCTTGTAATTTGGGGGACAGAAGGTCAGTGGTCAAGGTTGTCAGGGTTACCTTCAATTAAAAGTTAGTTTCCTGTCAATATTAACTTTGACCTGTGGTTACCAAACTTGGTATTTAGATTGCTCATTGTCAAAAGGTGATTATAATTTATTTTCGGGTCTGAACTCAATTGTTGAGGTTGTCATGGTGACCTTCAATTGGAACAACCTTTGACCTATGGTTACCAAACTTGGTATATAGATTGCACATGATTTGATGACGACCATCACTGTTGATATTGGGAAAAACATCAAACTTTTGTCTGTTGATTAGAAAGCATCTACCACCAACTATGTTTTAATACCACATGTATATAATGTGATAAGGGTTAATGCTGTTACTAAGTATTGCGTAAATATGTCAAACATGACATTGGAAAAGACATTAATAGTGTATTTATGCACCCATCACTTAGGAAAAAATCACTCTTAGCTCTGTGTACCAGTGAACTAGTATTAAAGTAATTGGTCACTGCACTGACTGCCCCTGACTTGACCTGACATACTTAGCCACTTATTCTCCTGGGGAAAAAACAAGAGGAACGGCTGTTCTGGTCTCTTTAATTTCAGAAACTCTATTGTTCATAAAAATGAAATTAGAAATTACAGACAGTTTGTTTCAGACACTATTGTCTGCATAATGTGCCTGAACAAAAACTGCTTCACTGGGATTGTTCAGCTTGCATTTTACTTGCTTTGTTTTTGTCTACACCATCCTTAAAATTATTTCACTAACACCATTCTTACAGTTGACCAACCAACTAATCAACCAGTCTCTTTTTTTATCGTTTACGTGTTTTTATTTTCTTTTCAGTGTACAAGGGGTGTTCAAAAAGTAATGCAAATGTCATTACCATATACCATAATCATATTGATGAGTGTAAACGTGATTAAAGCGGCATTACTTCAATTTAACCTGCTCTTGTATGAAATATTACATGTATTTGGAACTTTAGGCACAAATTTGCAGCATTAGTTCGGGCTAATAAATTTTAATTTGGTCCGCCCGACTAAAAGCGAAAGTAGGATTTCTGAAAAGTCACAGAAATCTAGATCGAGCATGAAGTGGTCTCTTCATCAAAAATCAGTGCTTAATATACCTCCACTATATTTAGCTTCTTAAATGTTCGTTAACGATAATTTAACAATATCAATGAAAATCCCATCTATAAGAAAGAATTTGATCGGAACTTTTGTGTTGTGTTAGAGAGTTTATATATTGGAGTCTATATGGACAAATATGATTTTAAAAGTATATTCTTACTTAAGTTTAGGGCTGGGGCTTTAACCCTTATAATATTGTTTAACTCTTCACAGAAAAATTCTTCCTCTTTTGGACTTGCAAAGGCCCTGTTAATAGTTAAATTGTAATAATGTTTGAAACAATAAGTCACAATCTTTACAAATTAATAATTAAGAAATAAGAAATGATGATGAAGCGAACTTGTTTTTGGTTTATGCCTGGAAAATGTTCAGTGACCTTTATACATCCTAGAAAAGTTTGAAACAGCCACTTTCTAATGTACTCAAAAATATCAGGAATTTTTAGAGAATTCATAGGAAAGATTTATGTATCTATGTATAATTTTAAACTCTTACACATCAATACATTTTCCGCAATATAACTATATTTGCATTACTTTTCGAACACACCTCATACACTGTAGACTTGATTTAATGCAGTTAATTTAAGATTGTGCTCCATTGTAACAAGGGCCTGACTGTTTTGAACTTAACCACTTTTAAACTGAACCAATGATGGTGTATAAGATCAAAAATGGTATATTCACTTCAAAGATGCTGTCTGATAGTCGGCATGATCCGTCTAAAAATTAATTATCTTGAACTGACACTTTTCCATTTCAGTGCCCTATGTTGTATAGCACTTATCAGTGTATTTCATTGACAATTTGTTAATTTCATTAATTTCTCTGCTGTCTACAGCAGTTACTGTACTGGATATGCCGACACGGCACCGTTAGGCACTGTCATGATTGTAACATGACGCTGCTATTAATTTGCATGGGGAAGTCAGGACAACTCTAAAACGAAAAAAAACTTCATTAGGTTGTTATAATGTATATATATTAAACATTTTATCTGTTGTCTCCTATGTAATATAAAATAAAATAAAATGACATGTTCCTTTAGGCTTATTTTAACCCTTTCCTCCATAAATACGCATTTTTACGCATGTGCGACCAGTATAGATCCAGATCAGCAGGACCTGCACTGGGCTTTTTTTGGTCAAAAATAACCTAATGAATCAAAAAGCAAACATTTTAGATCCTGATCAGATGGCACGGATGTGTGGTCTGGATCTAAAACTGTTTGCCCATGCAATTAAGATGTATCTATGGAGGAAAGGGTTAATTTGATTGAGCCTTTGGAAACAGAAAAGTAACAAAGAATGTTTGCTAAATCACATAACACTTTGCTTCTTATGATCTTATAAATGGTAATAAATACAATATTAGAAAACTCAGTTTTTATACATATATTTTGTATATTTTTTTTTTAAATTAATCGATATATTTAAATGTATTGTGTAAATCAGTGGAATGTTTAAAAAAAACTTCATGGACAAAAGATCTCTTGGCTATGAAATTGATAAAATTTGTAAATTTTGCATACAATTGATAAACAAGCATGCAGTTTTGCAATGAAACATGTCAAAATGTTAACATATGATTTATTTTTAGTGTAATTACAATAAAACAGTTCTTTATAAAGATGTTTGTTTCATAACCTTTGGAAGGCACTGAAATATTATTAATTAAGTTTTAAAACTACTTTTTTACTTCAAGAAGAAAATAAGTCGGTATAGATCTAATTATAAAAAGAATGGTATCATTATTTCGTATACATATTAAATATTAGTACAGGTATTAAAGCACACAAAGTTTAATGTTAACTGAAAATTATTAGATTTCCTATTTTTTTTATTTAAACAGTACTTTTTTTTATTGAAATCCTAAATGTGTAAGTTAAATGGAAAAGTAGTGCATGATAAAATATTGTTCATTCTTTGTAGATAGTTTGTGTTTTGTGGAACCTGATAAAACCATGATTATCTATCTGTCTTAAACTCTTGAGGAAACCAAAAAATATAATACCGACAGACAAAGTGATATTTCAGATACATTTTTAACAATGACATCTGTTTTGCTTGTCAGTGAGGTCTTGCTAAATAGTTGCATGTTCACTTCTATCATAATACGAACATGTGTTTCCCATTTACCTGTTACCTCCCATTCCACTTTCACATATTCTGCAGATCCACATTTGTTTCGTCAATCCAGGATGGCGCCAGCCAGTCTTGGAGAAATCTGCATTATCACTTCCGTGACCCAAGAAAGCCTGAGGAATATGTGATACATTTCATCTAAAGCTTACAGATTGCAATACAGCAGATTTAATTGGTAAAACACTCAATGCCAGATGGAAAATATGTACAAACATGTGTCTACTGGCTCACTGCTATGTTATTGTGACTGCTACCCAATCTTCCAGCTCTGCTTTTTCTCTTGTGCTGCTGTTTTTCTGTTCCAGAGAGGGTTTTTTGCAATTCTGGTCGTGGTGTAATGAGTAATTACAGTTGATTAACTTGCCTGTTCTGTGTACAGGCTGAAACATGGCTGTTGTTCCAGTGTGACTCGACTTGTTGGTATTAATTAAGCTTTGGGTTTTACTTAATTCATGAATTTTTTCTTAGATTTTATTAGACGGTTTATTGCAGATAAAAATAGAAAAGATGCATGTCTGGTGACGGAACAGAAGCACATCTTGGGGCTGGTTGGCATTTAAATTATTAAGGGATGAAGTGTGTTTTTCTTGAAAATGGTGAATGTTTTAGACAGAACAGGAGATGAAGCCTGTCAAGTATTACAAATTAATTGTTTTATGTAGATTGTACTCTCAAGAGATATGACAATACAACAAGTCATTTGAGGTTTTTGTTCTGATCAAAATATAAAAACATGCCTATGTATCAATACTCAGGGCAGGATTGAACAGGACCTAAATGATCAAGAGCAGTCAAACTTTAAATTTTATGGGAGGTACATTTCTATGTGCGCTTCGTGCATGTTTACCATTTAGTTCGATAGAACTTTTGTACAACATTTTATTAATTGAAGGAATCACCTTAACCATTTACTCCCTAGATACACCTTTATTTGCATGGGCAAACAGTGTAGATCCAGATCAGCTGGCACATTCATGCTGTCTGATCAGGATCTGAACTGTTTGCTTTTAGATTTATTAGGTTATTTCTGATCAAGATGCAACCAGTGCAGATCCAGATAAGATAGCACAGATGTGCTGACTGATCCGGATTTACACTGGTGGCACACATGTTAAATGTATATATATAAAGTAATGAGTTAAATTATTGGGGGAAGTAATAGCCGTAGCTAGTGAATATTGGCTCCTCTGTTAAAATGTTTCCTGCCGAATTCTATACTGTTAAAAGGCCAACTGTTAAAATAAGCCACTTGGAGGCATTCGCTCCACCTCTGATGTCTGAAATTCACATTAAGTGGTACAATAATGGAAACAAATAACATAATTTATTCATAATGTGCACCTCAACAGATTTCGTAGTGTTTCTATGAATTTATTAGATTGTGCAAATGGTCATGAAATACACAGAAGAATGACAGGTTTGGTTTGAATCAGCCCAATTTCACCACAGTCATAGGTTCTCACATTAACAAATATGTTTACTTATCAAATCAGTCTTCATATTATGAATAAGGTAAATCTTTCTGAGTTGAACTGTATTGTCTGTTTGTTAAAATATGACATTATAATTGTTACAGAAAGTATAACTCATCCGGTTTCTTTAGTAGCATGTTTCCATCCTTACTAGCTCCAGTTATTAGCACCAGCTCAGAGATATGACTTGCTCTTCTTTTCAAATCATCTCCAAATTGTGATGGAGCCAAATGGAGATGGAGCCAGAATGTGTACAGTCCTTGGTATAGTGATCATATAAGGCTGGGAATTGTTCCATCTGTTTTATATTTGTTCCAAAAGGTGTTTCTATTTAACTATTTAGGTCACATGACATAGTACGCATTGTCATGTGTTACTGATATAGTCTGCTTACGTTTTGTTATTTAGATGCATCAATGCAGCTGCCAAACTTGCCGATGGCATCATCTTGAAATATGACGCACAAAACATCACATTCTTCCCAAACTTGTTGGAAGATTTAGCATGTCTGAAACAATATTTGCCTGTCAGGGTTATACACAAATATAATGCTAAAAATTGTATTTGAAAACAACAACAACACACTGCTTTAAATGCCTTTTTGCTTATTTGTCAGAAAAATGTAATGAATCTAAAAGCAACTAGTGCAGATTTTGATAAGACCTGTAATGGATGTGCAGGCTGATCTGGATCTTCACTGGTTGCACATCTGATAAAAGAGGTATCCATGAATAAAGAGTTATTCTTATAAATTAAATGATATATGTCATAACGTAGGTCACATTGATGACTAGTATTGACCGAATTCTGTTGCCTCATCCACAGTCCAAAGTCTAATCCCCCACTACACCTTTCAGAACTGAGTCAGTCTCATTGAGTGCCTGTTCAGGAAGTATTGTCTAATTTGTACTGTAACTTGGCATTATAAAACAGTTTAAATAAAAACGTTTCAATTTTTCACAGCATGCTTTCACATTAATAACAAAGAGAAAAGAGCATTTAAAATATTTGTTTTAACCATGACCATATGTTCGTAATACAAAGACAGTTGCTGTTGCTTTATAGCAAAGGTTTTAGAGAAGTCTGCAAACATCATTTTAAATTGCCAAAGGCAATGAAATACCACGGAATTTTCTATATATTTTGTGATGAGTGCAAACCACTTGTTTCTATTGATCACAATTCGCAAGCTTATAAATATTTCAAACCATACTTACCACAGAAAGTTTGCAATAAGTTTCATTTTGACAGAGACCATGGCACAAGGGCATAAAAATGTGATGTGGAGACCAGTCTCAAATTTCAAGCTAGTGAGACTAGTCTCTATTCAGTCAATCTGACAGATGTTTGAGATTAGTGACTGGTTTCCAATCTCAGTTTTATGATCTTACCCAGACCTCAAAACTACCTAGATGGTGGATTAGATTATCTGGATCTAGGAAAGCAAATATAATAAAGAATATATCACAATGGAAGATTTCTGTGAAAAATATAATGACAAAGAGCCTCTCTGTTTACTGGTACAAAGGTTAATATACCAATTGGACTTGGAGATCATTTATTAAAACAAAATTTCTCAAACATTCATGTGGTTGTTGCAAATTAGCAGTTACTGGTAGATTTTGTTCTTTCTTTAATTAAAAGGGAGGTAATTTCAAAAATAGATACATAATACTGTGTCTTCTTTCTTCAGTTGACTACAACTGTAGTGTTTTTCTACTAATAAACTTTAGAATTTGACAGTCAAGAAATCTGCTTCAGACTTTTTTATTAAATCAGATCTAATCACTATTTTAGGAAAGAGCCATGACTTCTCTGAAATAACAACATCCCCTTGATTTATCAAATGTCCACATATGCTGGCCTAACATTAATTAAAGTAAGAATAAAAAATCATTGAATCTGACTTTTTATTTTAAAAAGTTTCTGTTTTTATTTGGTTTATAATAATTGTCTTTTATGCACTGTTGCAGATTTTTATTTGTTTAGTTTAATATTTTCTCTTAGATTCTAAAATTACTTTGTTATCAATGTCTTAAATAAACTGTTGTCTGTTTGGTTTTCTAGGACCTAGTTAATATGGATTGCATTAGATTATTGCAAAAAGCATGTGTCAATACATTTGTTTAAAGATCAAGTCATATTAGGACAAGCATATTATTTCTGTGAAATGCTAAATTAGCTGAACAAATTGCAGAGAAGTTCATTTTAAGCTAAACTCATTGTGAGAACAATAACACTCTTGAAATTTCTAGTGCTTGTAATTGATGCCACATATGGCCACCATCTGGTAATAGAAAGCCTGCAAAGGGAAGCAACTCCCTATCATAAAAAGGGAAGCAACTCCCTATTATAAAAAGGGAAGCAACTGTTACTGATGTTCTTTAAACTTAAAACTACCTGGTATGTAAACTTTATACTTAGAATTACCATTCTGTTGACAAGTTTTATAAACCATTTATTTAAAGTTATGATTCACTAAATGTTAGGTATATTATATAGTTATGATTCACTAATATTAACGGAAATTTAATGGATTCAGTATTACAATATTACCTAGATCAGGCTATATGGATAATTAGAATTAAAACATGTCTAGACCATATCACATACTTCATATGTTTTTAAAATCATGTTGCTACTAAAATTATTACTTTTAAGATATATAGTAAGTAAGTAAGACCTGGTAAAATTAACATTTCAAAATTATGGCATTTGTAGAGCTATTAATCAAATGTTAGAAAATAGAAAAAAAAATCTACCAAAGTTGTTTCAGAAAATTGTTTTTCCATCACCGTGGAATAGATGACTTAATTCCGTGTTCTGCTTTATTGCTGTTAGGTATTGCATCAAGACAGAAGAATGACTGTACTTAATGTGTTAATGCATAATTTATCAGAGGAAAATACAGGTTTTGTAATAAAGGAGAATTAAACATCAGTATGACTGGTTTCCTTGCAGCATTGACAGGGATTTGTGTAATTCATTACGTGCTTTGTTTTACACAGAGTCTCAGATGTAAATCATTTCGTAGTAGATAGTACAAAAATTGTTTAGAATTTTCTTCTGATTACTGTACAAGAAGTAAAAATATCAGAGAACTGGAGCCAAAAGTCATAAAACTGAGATTGGAGACAAGTCTCAAATCTCAAGCATCTGATTGGCTGAAAAGTTGCCTGATTTAGTTTTATTATCTTGGACCCAGGTACTATAATATAGGGTTCATTATCATAAAACTGAGACCAGACACCAGTCTCAAATCTCTGGCCTATTATTTGACAGTTTGGAGATGGCTCAGTTACAGCTAATTAATCATGTGCTTAGGATCTCATGCAGGTCTTCATTTTGAATCCTGTACAATCTTTTCATTTACCACATTGGCTAAGAAGGTATTAAAATAGTTTTTGTAACATTTACTAAGAAAACAAATTTCATAATATTAAAATTTAGAAATGTTTTTTAATGACCCATGTCAGATAAGTTTTATTTTAAACAAATGAAGCATGTACAAATTAAAATTTTTTGTAAAAGAACCAGTAATTATTTTTCTGTTTGAGAGGAAAAAAGAAAATGTTTTTGTGCATACCCAGTTGAGATTTGTATGAAAGTGGCGAAGGGGTTAGAGGGGCAGAGTTCTGATCAGAAGGTGGCCCGGTTAGATCTCGCCTTGGGCATGGCCCTAGTGTGATTAACTGTAACCCAACTCACTAGGTCTTCATAGGTTTTTAATTTCATAATCAATGAAATATAAATAAGTTTAACCTCAATTAGGAGGCACATGTTGGAAATAAATTTATGCTTAGTATGGATTGTTTAGCTCCAGTTTGCACAACAGGCAGTCCAAATTAGCCAGGGCATATG
This sequence comes from Corbicula japonica, assembly GCA_038501625.1. Lineage (NCBI taxonomy): Eukaryota > Metazoa > Mollusca > Bivalvia > Venerida > Cyrenidae > Corbicula > Corbicula japonica. Next base: position 3,499,847 of record JAZAYU010000053.1, read on the forward strand.
AAATAATCATATTTGTATTTCAGTATCAATGTTCAATATTTGAGCAGACGTTTGCCAGATGGCTGTCTTCACTGGCAATGTATTCTGGGATATTGGAATATTTTCCATGAACTGTTCATGGAAATTCAAGTTTCCTGAACTGATTGATTGTATGGAGGGCTGGATACACAACAGCTGTTCAGTGAATGCCTCCCTGTATCACAAAACAGCTTTAATTGGTCTGGACCTTTCAGATTCTGACGGTATAGAGATGAAGAATAATGAGATGGCAAGTCAGCTTTGTATTTGTTGTCTTGCTACAATACAGCTGTGGTGTATAGCCCTTTACTCCAGGTTTTATGGTCTTCGCAAATACTGTAGATCCAGATCAGCTGGCACATTCATGCTGTATGATCAGGATCTGCATTGTTCACTTTTGATTCATTAGGTTATTTCTTAGGAAGATGCAACCAGTGTAGATTCAGATCAGATGGCACCTTTTCTTTGACTTATTTTTCCCAAGAAATCAGACACATTTAATCATTCAATGTCTTATTTATTGGTAAATTTGTCATATTTATAGCAAAAATTTTGCTATGTGTAGCTAAATTTGTCATATTTAAAGTTAAATTTGTCATATTTATAATGCAATTTGTCATATTTAGAATTAAATTTTTCATATGAAAACTGAAACAGATACTATAAATTGTGTGCATATAATTTAAATGAAATAGAAGCTACTGATTGGCTTAGAAAGCTGGTTTAACTGTATTAAAGCCAGGTAAGATGCACACATAAATAATGATTAATATATGGTTCTCACTTATTATCCCTTTATCAGTCATATTTGCTACAGAAGATCAGCCCCGGCCAAAATAATTATCATGTCCATTGGGGCAATTACAACATCCCTTCAGAGAAATCATGCACTTCTGGCATTTTCCCCACCAAAACAAACATGTAAAATCACTAACTTTTGTAAGCTGACAACATGAAGAAAGTCTGTCTCTCTGGCTTTAATTTGTGTGTCCATCATGATAATATACGCGAAAAAAAGAAATTTGTCTCAATGTTACAAACTGTGGTATCATTTGATTTCACAGAGACAAATGTTTGTACAAAAACAGTGAATGACATTAATGTGACGGCTTGAATTTGGGCAATTGCATTATTCTATTAAGACATACTGTAACATAGATATTTCGCTGGGGTTTAGATTTGCCCAATAACAATAGCACTATGCTAATATTAAATCCATACAAAATAAAATGATACTACAGTATGAAAAATGAAATTTAACATGAAAGTAATTTAATTTTCTAGGAGATTGAAAATCAAAATAGCCAGCATTTACTCTGTGACTCATGGAGTATCATTGGTTTATACCCATTACATCCTTACCACAAAAGAACAATTTTAACCATGCTTTCTTTGCAAAAATTCCCTAAAATCTTTCACAAGTCCATTGTCTGGAAGGAATTTGGACTTAAATGATGTTAGCAAACTAAAATGATGTCAGCAAATTGTCTCCCCTGAAATAAGGTATACTGTTGTATACTGTTATTATATCAAACCTAAAACACCAGGATCCCTATCACCCACTACATCAAACCTAAAACACCAGGATCCCTATCACCCACTACATCAACACCTAAAACACCAGGATCCCTATCACCCACTACATCAACACCTAAAACACCAGGATCCCTATCACCCACTACATCAACACCTAAAACACCAGGATCCCTATCACCCACTACATCAACACCTAAAACACCAGGATCCCTATCACCCACTACATCAACACCTAAAACACCAGGATCCCTATCACCCACTACATCAACACCTAAAACACCAGGATCCCTATCACCCACTACATCAACATCTATCTGGACCATAACTCTGACTTTTGGTTTGTTTTAGTTACGCCCCTGAAAATTTTTGAATATATGTCGACATCTTTAAAGTAACTTGAGTGAGCTACTTCAGACCTCACACATAATGCAGACCACATTTACCCTGTACTCCCTGGAATAAGGCTATTTATTGTCCTTTGACTTAAGAAAACGGTGTCCAGATCTGATGGCAAATATGTACCTTACCATTCATGATTAATTAGGTTATTTCTGACCAAAAGGCGAACATTTTAGATCCTGATCAGAGGGCACAGATGTGCCAGCTGATCTAGATCTATTCTGGGATCTCATGTGAAAAGAGGATTTTTATTTTGGGTTATTATATTTTGAATCTGAGCTGGTCTGCTGTGTTGTTTATTATGGTGGTAATTTCTAATATGATCCTGATCTGAGACTACACTCTGTCTCAAAATTTATCTTAGTCAAGATTAGCAGGCCTAGGTTATATTATTTGGTAGAATGACATGCTCATCAAGAAATCATCCCATGTAGGGCACATTTTGTGGTAATTTCTGTATTTCTCATAGGGGGACCCAGCTGGTGGTGAAACTGGAATTGTGTTTAAGATGTTGATTTCATTAATTCAGGAAGCTGCAAGTTTTGTTAGTTGTATGTATTTACTTGTTAAATAAATTTGCTCCAATCACCAGTGATGGATGAAATGCAGGAGAAGCAATTGACCTGAGACAATTTTGTTACACGCAGTTATCTGCTGCCACCTGATCCCAATCAACTTCATAACAACCATTCCATGAAGCCAGGAAACAATATCCTTGTCACACCAGTGACTCACATAGGCTGGACCACATAAGTGAATCACATAGACTGGTCCACACGGGTGAATTGCATAGGCTGGTTGACACTTGTGGGCTTATCTGACCATCTTCATCAATGCTCTGCTCTCCATCCTTTGCCACTGGTAAACTTGACCTTGAAAGAAATCTCCTCCATACTGGATGGTCCAATACCTATATATATTCACAGGAATCATCCTTTGGTGGTCCAGTATGGACTGTGGTTGCCATGACAACCTAAAGAAACAACTTTAAAAAATCATCTCTTTGTCATTGTTAAAATAATTTCACACAAGTGGTGCCTAGATGACCCTTTACCAAAAAGACAAAACAATCTTGTTCCAGAAAGGGAAAAGGTTTATTATTTATGTATATTCATAAAAGGAAATCAGAAAAAAAAACTTCTTGGCGTTGAGAGTCCAAATAAAAAGGTGCTTTGAAGACAGACCCCGTCTAGTTACACTGTAGTATATTTGCGCGAAGTCTGATTGGACAAGTATTTAAATAGTAGCTATTATTATCTGGAGAATTTACCACGTATATTTAATATTTGATTGAACCGCTGCAAGAATATGTAGCGCGATAGACTCTGCAGCTAAAAATAGCTTCTTTCATTATCGCTCGTCCAATCAGAATTCACTCATATACTGCTTTGTATCCAAACACTTTACCTCGGACATATTTTTAGTATGGCATCAGAAAAATGAAAACAATGGATGTTATCTTCTTAATTTCATAGCCAATGGCAGCATTTAACTGAAGAACAATTACATTTTCAATCTATACCCGATTTGGTAAGTTCAGTGAAATATTTCTTGAGATGCTGATTTTTTAAAAGCTGTGTTTACATCTGGGCTTTACAAAATGGAGGTTTTCTTATTTACCCTTACTGGCTTATACAGTTGGGACACTAATTTTCAGAGAACTTGGTATTTGATAGTAAATTCGGTGTGGATAGACTGATGACGATCCCAGTCTATCAAAACAAAACAAAAAAGATGTGTTTATGTAGTGTAGACCCTATGTAGACCCTCATTTTTTGGAGGGGGGGGGGGGCGGCCAGTTTATGCAAATCCAGGCCACCATGGATGGGGCATGTTTTCCTTACTCTGATTGTACAGAAAACTTATAAAACAAATTTTGCTATCATTGATAGATTTCAATCTCTTTAAATACTTATGTAGAAAATTGCAAAACAAATTCTCCTTGGCAACACCTTGCCTAAATTCAAAATAATTAATAAAAAAATGATGTTTCCTTCTATAATTAATTTAGCAATCAAAACCACTGCCAATTTTTTTTTATTGCTTTCTTACCAATCGTGACACAAAACAATACATACTGCCATATAAACATTTATGATCATCAAGAGATGTATTAGTTATTTATTCATCTTTACCTAACATGTGCTGAAGATTATAAAACTGAGATTTGAAACCAGTCTCAAATCTCAAGGATCTGATTGACCAGTTGCCATTTCAGCCAATCAGATCCTTGAGATTTATAATCTTGGGGCCAGGTATCTTCCATGGTTTAAACAAGTTAGTAAGAATGCTGTTCTTTTTAGATAATAGAAATGAAATTCAAAACAGGAATTTTAATGAGAGTAGAGGATAAAAAACTGACTATTTATGCTGAAAAATCTTTAATGCTTTGATTATACTTTTCTGATAGCTTGCATGTACAGAAAAGCAAATATGACAGTCATTCTGAATCCACATCATAATGGACTAGACACAAATGATGGCCAGTAACAATGAACTACCATGTTAGCCTATGGAAGTTCATGTTTCCAGGGTCAAGGACCAACATGTATTGTTAAATTGCACCACAGCTTAAGACCATGGATTTACATGGTTAGCCATGGTCAGAGACCATGGTAGACTATTGTCAGAGACCATGGTAGACTATTGTCAGAGACCATGGTAGACTTTTGTGAGAGACCATGGTAGACTATTGTCAGAGACTATGGTAGACTATTGTCAAAGACCATGGTAGACTTTTGTCAGAGACCATGGTAGACTATTGTCAGAGACCATGGTAGACTATTGTCAGACACCATGGTAGACTATTGTCAGACACCATGATAGACTATTGTCAGACACCATGGTAGACTATTGTCAGAGACCATGGTAGACTTTTGTCAGAGACCCTGGTAGACTATTGTCAGAGACCATGGTAGATTATTGTCAGAGACCATGGTAGACTATTGTCAGAGACCGTGGTAGGATTCTAGACTATTGTCAGAGCCCATGGTAGACTATTGTCAGAGACCATGGTAGACTATTGTCGGAGAACATGGTAGACTTTTGTCAGAGACCATGGTAGACTATTGTCAGAGACTATGGTAGACTATTGTCAAAGACCATGGTAGACTTTTGTCAGAGACCATGGTAGACTATTGTCAGACACCATGGTAGACTATTGTCAGAGACCATGGTAGACTATTGTCAGACACCATGGTAGACTATTGTCAGAGACCATGGTAGACTATTGTCAGAGACCATGGTAGACTATTGTCAGAGACCATGGTAGACTTTTGTCAGAGACCATGGTAGACTATTGTCAGACCATGGTAGATTATTGTCAGAGACCATGTTAGACTATTGTCAGAGACCGTGGTAGGATTCTAGACTATTGTCAGAGCCCATGGTAGACTATTGTCAGAGACCATGGTAGACTATTGTCAGAGAACATGGTGGACTTTTGTCAGAGACCATGGTAGACTTGTCAGAGACCATGGTAGACTATTGTCAGAGACCATGGTCCTATTGTCAGAGACCATGGTAGACTATCGTCAGTGACCATGGTAGACTATTGTCAGAGACCATGGTAGGCTATTGTCAGAGACATGATAGGATACTAGACTATTGACAGAGACCATGGTAGACTATTGTCAGAGACCATGGTAGACTATTGTCAGAGACTATGGTAGGCTATTGTCAGAGCCAATGCTAGGCAATGTTAGTCATGTATCATAAACTACTGTATCTGTAATAAACTATGGGTTAAGACCTTATCATAGACCAAGTTCAATAAGAGGTAGCTAAATACCAAATAATGTGCATGTATTGAAATTTCTTATTTCATTATTTTATTAGTTCATGTTTTAAATTCTGCTAGACAGTTATTTCTTTCAAATTGATTGTGAAATTAAAGAAATTTTCATTGAATCGTAAGCTGAAACATTACATTTCTTTTAAGAAAAGTAACACCTCACAATTTTTTTTTTTGCTGACAGTGGAAATTTCAGATTTTATTTAAGGGAATGTTCTTTGAGTTACTTGAAACTTTTTGTTAGCTCACCTGAGCCTTAGGCTCATGGTGAGCTATTGTGACCGGTCCGGCGTCCGGCGTCCGTCAACAATTTTCTTTAAACAACATCTCCTCTGAAACCACTTGATAGATTTTAACCAAATTTGTCCTGAAGCATCCTGGCACTGATGTCTACAAAAGTTGTTCAAATCATGACCACAGGGTCAAGGTCAAGGTCACTGCTGCTAAAAATAGAAATTTAGTCTTTGCTCAATTACTTGAGTTTGCTTTGGCCTATTGACTCAAAACTTGGTGTATGGGTAGCTTATATCAAAAGGCTGCTTGGGGTTGCTACCCAGGTGTCTGTGATCAAGGTCAAGGTCACTGTTGCTAAAAATAGAAATTCAGTTTCTGCTTAATAACTTGAGTTTGCTTTGGCCTATTGACTCCAAACTTGATGTATGGGTAGCTTATATCAAAAGGCAGCTTGGGGTTGCTACCCAGGTGTCTGTGATTAAGGTCAAGGTCACTGTTACTAAAAATAGAAATTCAGTTTCTACTTAATTACTTTAGATTGCTTTGGCCTGTTGACTCCAAACTTGGTATATGGATAGCTTATATCTAGAGGCAGCTTGGGATTGCTACCCAGGTGTCTGTGATCAAGATCAAGGTCACTGTTGCTAAAAATAGAAATTCAGTTTTTACTTAATAATAATTGCTCGAGTTTGCTTTGGCAAATTGACTCAAAACATAGTGTATGGGTAGCTTAAATTAAGAGGCAGCTTGGGAATGCTACCTACATGTCTGTGATCAAGGTCAAGGTCACTGTTGCTAAAAATAGAAATTCAGTTTCCACTTAATAACTTGAGTTTGCTTTGATTTTTTGACTCCACACTTGGTGTATGAGAAGCTTATATCAAGAGGCAGCTTGGAATTGCTACCCAGGTGTCTGTGATCAAGGTTAAGGTCACTGTTGCTAAAAATAGAAATTCATTTTCCACTTAATAACTTGAGTTTGCTTTGGCATATTGACTCCAAACTTGGTATATGGGTAGTTTATAACAAGAGATAAAGTGGGATTGCTACCCATGTGTCTGTGATCAAGGTCAAGGTCACTGTTGCTAAAAATAAAAATTCAGTTTCTGGTTAATAACTTGAGTTACATACTCAGGTGAGCGATTCAGGGCCATCATGGCCCTCTTGTTGTAAATTGTAGGCTGCAAATAATTTTTAAAAGTCCGCACTAATAACTCACGATGGAATTGACTGTTAACTGACTTGTCTAGTTTTAATTATTCAGTAAAGCACCAGCATTTGTGTGGACACTGTTAACCAGTGCTAAAGATTATAAAACTGAGATTTGAAACCAGTCTCAATTCTCAAGCATCTGATTGGCTGAAAAGGCAGCCAGTTGCCATTTCAGCCAATCAGATGGTTGAGATTTGAGACTGGTTTCAAATCTCAGTTTTATAATCTTGGGGCCAGTTTTAGCACCAGTCTAATTACAGGCTTGATTACTGTACAGGCATAAAGTTGAAATGAAGTCTTAGCATTCCTCCTGGTACATAATCCCAAAGACAACATTATTGTGGATTTCCTTTTGTGATTTTCCCATAAAACCTTGCCATTTCAATACTTGTTATATAAAGCATGAATCTCCATGTGATATTGAACTGGAATTAAGTTTGATGTGGTTATGTTATTGTCTTGTTGTACAAATATTGTTACAATTTGTTAGTTTTAGCCAACAGACTCGCTGCTGGACATTGTGGACTACCAGAGAGCAATCTAATAATTTTGTGTGTTATAGTTGTAACTGTTTTATTATTTAGCCCTTTCCTCCATATAAACACATTTTTACACATGTGCGACCAGTGTAGATTCAGATCAGCCGGCACATCCGTGCCATATGATCAGGATCTGCACTGGTGGCATATTGGTCAGAAATATCCTAGTGAATCAAAAAGCCAACAGTTTAGATCAAGATCAGACGGCACAGATCTAAACTGTTTGCCCATGCAATAAAGGTGTATCTATGGAGGAAAGGGTTAATTCTCAAAGACAGTTATTATTGAATGTGTGATTGTAGCACTGAAACAAGGATAATTGGTTTGTTGTGCTATTGGTTGCAGATGTGGCGCTATTTCAAACTTTGTCTATGTGTGGTGATACTACAATCAGCAGATGCTCCTAATAAAGGCAGGATCATTATACACTGAATATGGAACAGCCACAAGGTTAGTCTGCTTACTTACTACTGTATGTGCTATTACATCTTTGTAACCCTTTACTCTATGGGATATGGCTCTTATCCCATAGGCGAACAGTGTAGATCCAGATCAGCTGACATGTGCTATGTTATCAGGACCTATCATTAGGTTATTTCTGACCAAGAAGTGACCATTGCAGATCCAGATCAGATAGTGCAAATGTGCCAGCTGATCTAGATCTTGATCTACACTGGTCACAGACATGATAAAACTTTTATATGGAGTAAAGGGGGTTAAGCAGTGAATCAGTAATATAATGAGTCCAGTAATATCAGTCCAGTAATGTAATGAACTCACCTTATATCAAAATAGGTCAGTCCATTTATTGGTCACAGTTTAGATCCTGATCAGACTCAGCAGATGATCCAGATCTTCACTGGTACTGGATGTGCCTATTTAAAAACTTTAATTTGGCTTTACATGATTGCCATAAATAAATATCATTCTTTATATTCATTTCATAAAAGATATCATTGTGTTACAATTAAAATATTAATAAATGTGAAATGGTAATCAATGCCAAAAAAATACCATGATATGATTTTGTGTCAAATTTTTATTTGGTTCAAGCTAGATTTAACTCTTTACTGCATAAATACACCTTTTAGAACTAAAGGAAATCCTGATCATTTGGCTCATTGATGCTGTATGATTGCAATCTTCACTGTTTACTTATTTGATAGAAATAAACTAATGGATTTAAAAGCTAACAGTGTATATACTGATCAGATGGCATGGATGTGCATGCTGATCTGGATCTACACTGTTCACCTCTCTATCAAACGTGTATCTGTGGAGTAAAGGGTAAAGTGCCAATACCCATGACTTTACTCCAATTTAAAACCAATAATGCCTTTTTTCACGCTTGTGCGACGAGTGTAGATACAAATCAGCCGGCACATTTGTGCCGTCTGATCAGGATCCGCACTGGTCACATTTTGGTCAGAAACAACCTTTTTCTATTTTCACTTTGTAAACAAACAATCTTTCAGTTTAAACATTCAATAACTTTTTTGTTAAGGCCTCTAGAAACATAGGTTAAAAAACCGAGTGAAGCTTACATGTCTGGCCTCCGGGTAGGCGTATTTATATTTCGGTAACAGTGATATAAACCTGCTTACCAGGTCAAAATATCTCCAGAAATGCACAAAATAAAGAAATATTCCGCCATTTTGTTCCGCACAGAACATATCCCTCACTTACTTTTCCGAAAAAAACAAATACGTTGGACCCCCTGGGCCTAGCTAATAAAGAGAAAATTTGTGGGGAGGCATTTAAAATTGCACTAGTTCTTAAATCCGTACGTCTGTACATCTGTACAAATGTATGTCTGTCTGTCCTTACAATGCCCAAAATCTTGTGGCATCAACTCCTCCTAAACTATTGGGCAGATTTCTTTCAAACTTGCATAGATGATCAAGCAGGATATGTAGATGATCTTAAAGAAAGGATTTTTTCCTGCAGCCATTTTTACCAGAGTTATGGCCCTTTGTTATTACAAATGTTGTTGCAGCAGATGGGGCATCAGTGCCCGAGGACACATTCTAGTTTAACAGGGACCGACAAATCCTTTGCCCGGTGCCCGCGGGCAACCAGCTTTGATCTGCCGGGCCAGTAAAATTTTAACGAGCTTGTCCGCCGGGCCACCATTAAAATCTGTAATTAGTTGCCCGGGATGGTAATTAAATCAAGTTGCCAAATAAACAAAAATCTCACAACAATATACGACTTTTGCTAATCATCAGATTATCAACGAACCGTCTACCTGTATAAAAAGCGTCCAATCAACGTTAATCCTTGATGAATTTGCACTACTCTACCCGCATATATTAATAACAATCGGTACCATCTTTATCGCAAGACATTTTGATTCTCGCGAGATTATAAGGCAGTGTGATTACACAAACTGTCAACTGTCAAAATTGTGTCTTTGACTATTTAAAAAGGTGTATATTTAGTCGTTTGTCGGCGCTTAATTAATTTTTGATGAGTAGTGATTAGGTAAGTTGATTGCCAATTATTGAATCAATTAATTTACAGCTGTTACTTTAATCGAGTTATTACAAACTATAATTATCGTACAGTACTAACTAAACCGTTCATTCTACGGAAAATTCCTCAGTTGAATTTTAAAATAATGCTTTAATTTATTGATGTATGTGCTTTACAGTTTTCAGTAATTAGGATTAGATTTTAGAATGGATCGTTTTGTGATGCGAAAGTAAATATTAGTTTTGCGATACATGTTGACTAAAGTAAAAAGGGAGATAATAAGTTTGATTATTAAATTGATTAAAATACAAAATCTCCGCAAATTATTTCGTATGAGCTAAAATATTACTAAATAAATATGATATGAACAAAAGAGATGAAAAACAGCAAACATTTTTACAGATTTGTAGTCCGCTATAGCAAAATAAAAAATCATATAATATACTAATCATTGTATCGTGTCAATGAAAATCACAAAAAACTGAAACATGATAGTTGTGTGTTCTTGGTATATGGTTCTTGTAACAAACAACAACTTATTTTTTCAAATTATTTGCATTTCAGATGGATACTGCCATTTATGTAAACAACAATATTAAAAAAATATCCACTTTGCTATCATAAATTTTGTAAAATTTGAAAACACAAACTCAAAATTCTATATGTGAACAAGTTTGCATTTCTGTTGTCATTGCAAAGAGATCAAGTGTTGGTGTGGAAGATTATGTCCATGAACAATTAAACTTAAAACAAGCAAGATTTACTAATGAAGCACCATTCAAAGCGTTACTAATTAAATGAAAGTGTGAACTTAGAGTTAACAGTATTTACCTCTGGTTTTTGACTGTTATGTGAACTGTGCACATTTTATAATCAGAATAAATTTGCATTAATTTATAATGTGTTATATTTTGCTTAACAAACTGTTGTTTTTTTACGATTGACAATTTCACGCGATTTTCCGGGCAACCAGATAAAAATTCTATTTGCCCAATGGGCAACAAGAAAATTTAGGAATTTGTCGGTCCCTGAGTTTAATGTTATTTTTTTAATCACCACTATTGTAAGGTAGAATGACGGGCAGGTTCAATACTTCCTTTATTCCATACATTTGTAAAGTATCTGTGTACTCAAGTAATATTTTTCTACCTGTTCCTACTACTAATATAGTTAATTAAAGCTTTGTAATCTTCAAAACTACAGTTCTTAAAATATTTGACTCAACGCTGGAGTGACATTTTATCATTATAGTCACCGATGATTTTACATTGTTCCAAAAAAATCCTAACTATATTTCTAAAGTGATGTCTTTGGATTACTTTTAACCCTTTCTTCCATAGACACACCTTTATGCCATGGGCGAACAGTTTAGATCCAGATCAGCTGGGGCATCTGTGCCGTCTGATCAGGATCTAAACTGTTGGCTTTTTTATTCTTTAGGTTATTTCTGACCAAAATATGACCAGTGTGGATCCTGATCAGAAGGCACAGATGTGCCGGCTGATCTGGATCTAAACTGTCCGCCTATGCAATAAAGGTGTATCTATGGAGGAAATGGTTAATTAATTTATTTTGGGACTGTATATAGCTGGTGTATAATGACCAAAAAATTATAGCTGAAAGCATTTCCATATTCTGAATTCAATTTGAAAGGTTTTGTTCCCCATCTTCTTCTGATTTAGTAAAACACAATTTCTAACAAATTTTCTCTCTGTATTTCAAAGTTCAAAGAATCTGCTTCTGACAAAACTACTTACTAATCAAATTCCTATGTAAATTTTCGCCTGTTTTTCTTAATTTAAGGGAAGAAACAAATTGTTGAAGCCAAGTGAAGTGATTTAGATGTCATTTTCCATCTCTTTTATTTTGTCATCTGCTTCTGATGGGACGCCATGGTAACACTATGGTAACGTCAGTCCCAGAATGCTTCACTTCACTTGCAGAACCAATAATCTCAAGGAGAATAAATGTCCCATCCTATACGCCTTTCCAATAAACAGTTTCGCAGTCCTGTACGAGTTACTTCCCGCGACAGAAAATCAATCCAAAACGAGGCTCTGCAGGATAGCTGAACGATCGGGCTAATGGCTTAAGCACATAATAGCTAACCTTATCCGCTATTTTGCAGGTCTGCGTTCGTCGCCGGCGGTGAAAAAATAAGTTGCTGGTCTGTTATTCTAGCCAGACTTTTTTATGTTTACTATTTGTTAGATAATTAGATTTTTAATGATTTAAGAACATGTACCATTCTTGTTGATAGTAGGCAGTATGAAACGCAATTTGGACAAACATAAGCATTAATTTTACCAATTATGTACAACAATTTCTTCTTAATATCTTTTCTGCTGAAAATATATTTTACTGGTGTAAATGTTGCAAATTGCTAAGGCTAGTATTGCGCTATTATCCGGAAATCGTGATATGTCAACATCTGGTTAGATGATCTGTAGACAAAAAATACAATCTGAATTTGTTCATACTTACACATTTGAACAATAGAATTGTCCTAAAAATTTAAGGCGTTTATGGTCAACGAATAAATAATTTGAATATTAAAAATGTTACGTATACTTCACAAGCAAATATGATTGATTCTGTCTTGAAATAAAACAGGATCGGTAATCTGATTGTTTGTTGTAGAAGTATCATTCGTAGGATAAAATCCAAGGATTTAGATGCCGGCTTCCAAAAAGATGGGAATATTTATATCACAATATGGTTGAATATCCAATTTAGATTTCTTAGGTTTGACAGATTGTAATTTTGGCATAAAAGCCCAAACTCTTAATTAAACATATATAAAATGTTTTGACAAGATTTGTTTCTTATTGACGGCTTTTGTTTCTATAACGTGTCGTAATGTTGATTAAGAATCCATTTAAGTGCTAAATCAAATACATTTGCTGGCACATCCAGTAGTTAAAGGACTCCGAAATACTTAAGAATTGGGAGGTGTAGATACCTTGCAAACAGAAATTACACGATCTCTATTGGTCAATGATATCTGCCCCTTTAAGTAATTGACAGATGACCCCGTGTGCGAGACAGTTTGACATGTTTATGGCATGCCGCCTTCAAAATCAATCGCCGCAGACATAATCACAACATGATGTCAGTAGTTGAATAGACACGCTAATCCGGAAACGAGACTCAATTAAGCCGTGAAGAGAACACTGCGACTGTTTGTTAGTTCAAGTCGTTTAGTGTTTGATGCGAGGAATAATGAATTGACACTTTTAGTCAGAAACCTGATTGTTTAATCAATTATTTTCAAAAATATCATGACGCTGATGTATTATTACTAATTCAAAGAGTAAATACATTTTTCAAAAAATAATTTTATGATAAAAATGAAAGTTGTAAGAACATATTCCCTATTACGTTATTACAGCGCGCAATCATATTTCCTGTAAAGCAGTCACGTGACTGGACAGGGGAGGTAACCAAATAAATTCATCGAATTATTGGAAAGGCGTATAAACACAGGTTCTAACTTAAAAGTATAAAAAGTCTCTGTCATAAACAAAATCAGTTCTTTAAATGGATATCTTCAAAAATAGAGTTTGTTGACACTTTGAGACTTCACAAACAAAAATCACAGCATGATAAATCAATTTTAACCAAAAAAGTTCAGATAGGTATAATATAGGTGTGGTGACAGCATAGTGCTAATAAATTGTCTAAGCAATTTAGGAATTATGATTTAAAACTCTTTTCGAGGTTTAATGATAATAAAGCATATGGTTGGGAACAGCTGTCATTGCGATGAGTTGTCATAGTACATTCGTAGGGGGTGGATCCACGCTTACTCTGAAGGTTGAGGAGTACAATATTAAAAAAAGTGTTAAAAAAAAACAACAACACAATTTTAATTTTATTATTGCAAATGGCTTCAGACAGATGCCTGATTTAACAATTTTGCATCTTTCTGTGGAAGTTTCCCGCTTACTCCCTATGTATTTACCCTACCTCTAAAGTGAAGCCCTGGAACTGCCCTTGCAGGTCTTGATAAAATGAACATAATTGTGTTTTCTTTGTTTTGCTATTTTGTAACATCTTTTATCCAATTTGTTTTAAGATACAACAAAACAACAAAATAATAAAGTTTTGCAGTCTGTTTCTGGAATGTGTCACCATTTATTTACAATATAGACTGGGACACTCTCCTTAAATAAGCATGATTTAATTTTCAAATGGCCTTCTGCTACTTCTCCCAGCCACTTATATCTGTCATGTTTATCCAAGTTTGTGTTCTGAAGGAAGCCAGATGGGGATGTTATGCAAATTCTCATACAATTTGTGTCTGCTTCCATTCAATTTCATTATCTGAAATGCTCATTGACAGATCCCTGGTCTGCCCCATGATATGAAGCCAATATTTCTATATCTGGTATTGTTGTCATCTGCTGCAGTAGGTTGATAGGCAGCTCTGGACACTTATCTGGAGGAATTTTCCCTCCTTTTTTGCCTACTGTATTTAAATTATTTAATTTGGTCATCAGAAATAAAGAGATATGCATAGGCTTTGATGTATCTGAATTTTGCTGATAATGGATTTAAGTTAAAGATTCTCTCATTAATGAGTTCTTCAGGGGATTTTAGAAGATCCACTTGTAATTTGCAGTCCTGCCAAGTAAATCTAAGGAATCACTGCTTTTATCAAATGTGCAGCCAGTGTAGATCTAGATCTGCCTGAACAGCCATGCAATCTGATCAGGTGTTTTTACTATTTATAGTTGCTTGTAAATTCTTTAAGGTTATATCTGATCAAAAAGTGAACCCTTCCACTCTTTGTGCAAGCCTCTCGCTTTTGAACACCACAATTAATTTTAATTGAGGGTTCTTTTAATCTGCCCATTTTTTGTGCAAGATTAACTTCTTTCTTCTTTGTTTATAATGATTTTCTGCTTGTCCTCCTTTTCAAAATAAATGTCCTGCAAGGGCAACAGGAAGTGTTCAGTGGTTTCTCTAGGTACTACTGCAGTTAGGAGCGACATTTTGGATTGCCCTTGGAGTCAAAATTTGGAGTCAAATTTTTTAGCAAAATTTTAGAGTTGAATTTTTTGAGTCACTTTTAAATATTTGTATCCACTCCAAAATCTCACTCCAATTTTTGACTCCAATGTCACGCTATAATCTTACTCTTGACTGCAATCCAGAGACTCCACTACAACACTCCACTCTACTCCATAATTATTATAGCATATGCTGGTATGAGTTCGGGCTGTTTACAGCTCTGGTAGGAAACATTAGGAAAAAGACAAAATTAAGTTTAATAAATTTTTTTATAAAATTCATGCAGAAATAACTATGTCAGAAAAGCTTCAAAGGATTTTTGAAGTTCCGCCCCCACAGTCTACTTTCATTTTGACCTTATGTCAGAATCAATGTTCTAATAATGTCTCGAGATTCTCGTTTACCAAATTGTGCATTTGGCAATTAAAAGAAAGTGGTATGCAGGTGGCTGGGAGATAAATGTCCATGTGCAGATGTCGTTATTGATCATATTGAACATTGTGTCAGAACTTTTCTAAATGTAGAAGTTTTAAAGCAACCAGAAATTCCAAAGATAGGAAAAGCACAGGTGCAATATGAATAATTCATTCGTTTTCCTGTAACATACTTACTTGGCCAGCATATTTCACTTAAATATGCTGTTTGGGGTATTTCATTATTTATATTTTTATAGAATGATAATATTTAATTTTGAAGTTTATTGATCTACTTTTGGAATGCTTCTGTGAAAAAATAATATTGAAGGTTTATCTATTCTTATATATTATTTTTTTTAAAAGAACCAACAAATTCTTCACCAGAGTGCAAAAACAGTACAAGTTTGTAACCATTGAAGATAGAAGGAATTGTGTTGTTTCTGAACAAAGGTGACAAATTTTTGATCATTTTCTTACAAATATTATTGACTGTTTTAGTTTTATATTCCAGTTGCCTTATCTGTTTATTACAGCGAAATTCAGTGTCACTCAAATTGCATAAGAGCTTGCGCCCACATTGCACATCTGCACTAAACCTTTTATCCAAATCCAAATTAGTGAATGTTTTTAATCTAAACAAAATACCAAAACATTTCAGGTACTGAAGGGTCAGCATAAATATGTAATTCTTCATCAAAGGCAATTAGTAGCAGCACCTTTGGTAAAGATAATTATATAACTAATAAATCTCTTGACATTATAATTGTTTATACAGCAGAATGTAATTGGCTTGGTGTGAAGGGTTGATGACAGGACAAGCCAGTGATCTTGCTGGGAGATTTATTATGGAAGAATAGCTAGTATGATATTATTATGTGCCGCCAATATGAAATGTTGTTTGGCTCTGAATATTTATTTGTTTAATGCCAATAAAAATTTGACTTGACTTGACTTGATATTATAAACCAATTGTTCAGTACTGTAGGCTGTGTTTATCAGCTGTAACAAATACAGGTTAACAAATAGATGAAAAAAAAAAAAAACTAAAAAAGTCACTGAACACAACAAATATCAAAATATTGCAGGATCCTGTTCATAATCAACTTCCCTTTAGCTCTTTGTAATTATATAATAATAATAATAATAATAATAATAATAATAATAACTTTATTTAAAGAGGAGACACAGTTGGGACAGAGCTCAATCTTCCGTGTGTTCCTCTATTATATACATAATGACAATATATTCAAGACAACAAATGAATTAAGAAATATGAATGAAACAGATAGATAATAAAATAGAAAACAAAGAATGAAGTTCAAATGTTAATAAATACTAATTTGGTTGGGAGTGGTACTTCGAAAATGGTGAACTGAATTCATACGGTTTTTCTTAAAATGAAGAATAGTTGTTAAATTATAAGAATCTATATTAAGTCAACATCTGATCCAGTGTTAACAGAACACCTATGGAGTCACCACCAGCATCTGGGTTGCGGTCTTATACACAATTCGTTTTGAGCAGAATATGAAACCTCCAAGATGCAAACCATTTGTATTATAAATATGTATATGGCCCTGATGTGCCGGTGCAGATGTGCCATGAACAAAGAGTGTAAAGATGGAACACTGCAAAACTGTAGATGGGAATTGAATAGGGAGGTTTTTGTGTGTGTGTGCATGAGGTGTAAGATAGTAGAATAATGCCCTGATTATCTGCAATGACAGATGCTACCATCAGTAAACAATTCCCATAATGCACATTGATATTGTCGTTTTCACGGCGTGCATCACACTTTGTCTACTGAGTATGACACCCACTGGAAACACTGCTATTCATTTAGTTCATATTGTTGCATTAGTGCAATAACAGTATATCTCCTTCATATTTCAATGGTTCTTATAACTATTTTTACCCCAAATGGAAGTAATACCAGATGCTTACACTTTATTGTCGAAGCATCGACCATTTTACTATGAATTGCACTTTTTTCAATTCAAAAACAATTTGTTTTCAAGTAACTATAATGTTTGATAAGACTGCATGGTTGCCCATCAGAAATAAGCCATATCCCATAGCACTATAAATTAAATCAATGAAAAACATCGAATACATAGAGGATATTTTGTTTTTACCAGTGTAACATAGATATACGAGGGTTGCTCAAAAATTAATAGGACTGCGGCTCTACTGTTCAAACCTTTTAATTTACTTACACGATTTTGGAAGCAACGAATATCGGAACATGACCTCTACATACAGTGAAAAAATCAATACAAAATTTAAAAAAAAAAGCGACATATGCATATCAGGAATCGTCACACTCAAAAAACACAATAACAAATCTATGCAATTTACAAACTACGAGGGGTACGCAACCTGGCGCACACTAACATTACAGCAAATGACGTTTATGACGTCATAAAATAAATACGAAATGTCACTAGCGTCATTCTTTCTTAAGGCACTCTTCCATAACCAATTTTCGTCTGTGGTGATCATGTGGAAAGAAATTGGCCACATTTTTACTCCACTCTTATGGGAAAGGCCCGGGAGTCGGCCGTTCTTCGCTCTTAATTGTGATCTTTGATCACCATCTCTGCACCAACGGGCACGGACCTATAATGTAAGTATGTGAATGAAATTAGTGTGTCGTTTTAATGCCAAACACCATCATCTGATCTAAAAATGATATGAACATGTACAGTGAAATATAAATATTGATTAATCGAAAAATATTCCATTCTACTTAACACAGGCTAGCATTTATGAAACAAAATCGGGGAAAATATCTCTAATAATTACTGCGTATCCTTACGTCATTTACTTTTTGAAATACTCATAAATCTGGGTAAACACAATAAAATAGTATAAAAAAATCCTTCTCATATTCAATTCTGTGTTAAGAATCAAAAAAATTGACCCGATAGTAACAATAAATATACGGGACAGCTCGCGACCTGTATACCAACTATCCTTCTGTAGCTCTTATGCAACTAACGTCACTAACGTTTCGTCAATATCCTGCTTTCTCATTGGCCTTTTCTGTCTGTGATCTCTTGTTTGCCATCTTTGAATCGCCTGTGCCAGCTGAAAACACCTGACCTGCTCGCCGATTCATTGCCCTTCATTAATCTAACATTCCATATCAAGCTGAACAAATATCACCCATATGTTGACAAATTTAAACGATCGCGCAAATTTTTATCTTTTAAATGGACGTCAAAATTCTACATTAAACGCAATGACTACTGCTTTTCAAATCGTATTTGTTTAGCAAGAACATGTCCAAATGACATCAAATTTGGAGACAAAGCCACCTGAATATAACGAAACAGGTTGGTGGAATATCAGGAAACACGGACGCCGAATTTTGAAAAAAATCTAGAAGTAAATCTAATCTTCAATAACTTTTTACGCGCTGTGCCGGGTGCGCGTTACCATGGTTATTAAATGACGTAGGAAACTTGGGTTTAGCAAAATTATGTCATAAAATCATGCTCGACTTGTAGACAACATTTCACGAGTGCCGTACATATGAAAATATTTCAGATTTAATTAAATATGAAAAAGCATGACTGGCAGTCCTATTTAATTTTGAACAACCCTCGTATATTCACCGAGTGAGCTCGTGAAAATTCATAATTCCAGGGTTCACAAGTGAAATATAGTTCTTTCTTTCATTGTTAAAAACAAATTTTATTTTTATTTTATGCTTTAAGTGCACAATTTGAGTGAACGTGACCGAAAAATTTAATGAATAGGCACCAAAACATTCGTTTGACGTGACGTTGATATACCCAAACTTCTAAATGTTCTTATTTGGAATCTTATGCACATTTAATTTTGGGTACTAACATGAAAAAAATAGTGAAAATAAAAATGATAACACGTTTATTTCACCGGCAAAATTCTATAATTCACTTAAAAGCATAAAATAAAATATATATTTTGTACATTATGTCACCACGTCTGTTGTATGTGAAAAAAAACATTGTAAACTGTAATTCTATGTAAATCGGAGAATTATTCCTTTTGTGCAACATGTTGTTTTCACCTCATTATTACATGGAAAAAATGTTTATTAAAGACACTAAGAAATTTAATCTCAAACTAATTTAGATTTATGTGTCACCTCATCAATCCACATGCAGGGTTCATTCATAGTTCTTTGTTTATATAAAAGTAAAAAATAAGCCAGTTATTGTTTAAAAGCATCAATTATTTAATTGTATTGTATTTAATTGTAAATTCACTGTGTGGGTACGGCTGTAATTAATGCGCTGAGCACTTGTAACCCGGCCGATTTGCTTTATTTTAGAGGCAATAGAATATGTTTAAATCAATGAAGAGTTAAAAATTAAATAATGTACACAGTTCTTGTTCCAGAGAAATTGCTGCTGAAGGATTCACAGATGAGCACTACAGAACATTAAATCATTTCTCTTGTTGAATTAAGTTATGAGTTTGCAGACACCTGCTTCCCACAATATTTATTGAAACTTAATGAAAATAAAAGCTCTCTCATTGGCTTGATTATCTGCCTGGAACAGCTGATGTCTTAGACCTGTTATCTCAGCAACACCAAGGTGTAGTCCTCATTCATTCTTCTTCGCTTACAGCAGATTTTATTCCATGTTTTTATACAATCTCCAAGAATGCTATATCAACATCCATTTATGTTATGTGAGATAAGAAATTGTATCTGTTGGAAATGTGTCAGGAATTTTAAAGTGGAAGCAAACAAACAGTGGTCTTTATTTCATAGTTCTGAAGTTTTCATCAAATTGAATTGAACGAATTCATAACTGACTTTTCATTATTGCTGGCATGCAGGTCTAAACTGGCACTAGAGAGATGGGGCTGGTCATACATGTGTGTTCTATTAGTCTACTCTTGACTGCCCCCACCCACCCCTCACCCCCATCCCCATTTCTTGTTTCACCTTAAAAGAAATACATCTTCTGTTTGAATCTTTTAACAATTAGACATGAACTTCACAGACTTTATCTTAGTTAACTAGAGAAGAAGTGGGAGTTGTTTCGGTGTAGAACAATACATACAACTCTACAGCTATGTTAGGTGTACAGCTCTACAGCTATGTCTAGGGTACAACTCAACAGCTATGTCTCACAGGTGTACAACTCTACAGCTATGTCTGGGGTACAACTCTACAGCTATGTCTAGGGCACAACTCTACAGCTATGTCTCACAGGTGTACAACTGTACAGCTATGTCTAGGGTACAACTCTACAGCTATGTCTAGGGTACAACTCTACAGCTATGTCTGGGTCACAACTCAACAGCTATGTTCGGGGTAAATTCTAAAGCTATGTCTGGTGTACAACTCTACAGCAGTGTCTGGGGTACAATTTTATAGCTATTCTGGGGTACTACTCTACAGCTATGTCTGGGGTACAACTCTACAGTTATATCTGGGGTACAACTCAACAGTTATATCTGGGGTACAACTCTACAGCTATGTCTGGGGTACAAGTCTACAGCTATATCTGGGGTACAAGTCTACAGCTATGTCTGGGGTACAAGTCTACAGCTATATCTGGGGTAAAACTCTACAGTTATATCTGGGGTACAACTCTACAGTTATATCTGGGATACAACTCTACAGCTATGTCTGGGGTACAAGTCTACAGCTATATCTGGGGTACAAGTCTACAACTATGTCTGGGGTACAATTCTACAGTTATATCTGGGGTACAACTCTACAGTTATATCTGGGGTACAACTCTACAGCTATGTCTGGGGTACAAGTCTACAGCTATATCTGGGGTACAAGTATTATGCTGATGCGCACAACACAAATTTCAATGGGGATTTCTAAAATTAAGAATAAGAAGTTAAGATCCTTTTTCCAGTTATTTAATATGTTATACAACGTAAGCAGTCAAAGCAGATGTGTTATAATATGAAAGAAACAATTCTAATAAAATATGTTTTAAGCCATACATGCGATATACACCTGATGCATTTAACATTACACATAATACATAATGAAACCTGAATTTAACCATTATGTAATGTAATAAACTTTTTAACAAGTTTTTATCAAAATACCCTGACTATATAAACAATGTTATTACAATCAAATTTGTTAAAGAATGCGTCAATTTGCAATACTTAATATGTACTGTTTTACACAACAACCTGTTTGATAATAGAAAACGGACATTCCCGTATTAACTACTTAACGTAATATTTTCTAAAAGAAATATTAAATGCTTGCAAAACTACTAAGATAGAATAGTAAATAGCAATAACTGAGAAATCGCAATAAATAGAATTCTCGTATGTTGTTAACACATTGAGTCCGTGAATATGTTTAACATACACTTGTAAAATACAATACAAAAATAGCTGTTGAATTATCAAACACATTATATAACGATATGTAAAATAAAAATACTAAAGTCGCTTACCTAAAATTAAGAATAAGAAGTTAAGATCCTTTTTCCAGTTATTTAATATGTTATACAACGTAAGCAGTCAAAGCAGATGTGTTGACTGACTGGAAAAAGCGATCTTATAAAGGATCGAACTGCGACCCGGGTTTGGTGGTGTTTGACCAATGAGCGCGTCCGATTTCCCGAAGGCGGAGCTGTGAAAATCATGGCTTAGGGGCCAGAAGCTTGTCTGATTAATAATTGCCCCCAGAACGACACTAAGTCTCAAAATAGTAATTAAAATTATTTATGGCATCTGATAAGAAAACAACTGGCTAACCCCTCTTTTATTCTCTTGATTAGTTGTCAAACTTAAAAGAGAATTTTGAGAAGTGTCAACCAGTCAAACAATAAGAATTATTTTCTCTATTAACACCACATATTGTCAAAAGCAACTTAGAATAAACTTTAAAATTCAACAAAATGATTTCCCCCAAAAAGTAGGGATTTTAATATAGAATTTAATAATTTCAAATATAGAATTTATTTTAAACTTATAAAGTTTCAAAAATTTACAAAGAAATTTACACTAAATTTCAGGGCATAACACCACCTCCCCCTTTAAAATAACTTTATTCCTATAAAGTGTAAAAAGGTATGTACATTTCAACCGACATTAGTTTTCAGATATTGTACACAAGGTATTGTAATTTTACCAAAATAAGAATATTTGTCTACAAGTAAGAATTACAAATAACTACCCAATAAGTAATGAATCTGAAAACAGAAGTAGGTTAACAAATAATAATGTAACATATGTACAAACATGTTGTATGTAACAATATACCTGATTTGGAGGTGCTTCTTGACCTGTTGTAACGCAGTTGGACTGAATTTGTGGTGCTCAATACGGCACTACTCGTCTTGCTTACTAAATTTTTTATTTACTGACGATAGCTGGTTCAAATACATGTAAAACTTCACCGTTTAACCGCTGCAACTCCGTCGGCTTAATACCATCAACCATGGAAGCACAAAGGATCAGTAGGACCATGGTAGACAGCTGATCACCCCAATTAAAAAAATGGAATGCAGTTCAGTCGATGATGTAAAACTTTTGGCCTAAGTTATACATTCTAGCACTATTTTCAGGACCAAAATTGACATGATATAGATCTATGAAAATCATAAAAAAATTTAATCACACACACACAACACAAACACACCCCATACAGATCAATTTGGGTTCCTGGGAGATTGACTTAACTACATAAATTGTCAATGAACAATACAGAAAGCTTTGCATGTACCCAACTGGGATGATGCTGCCGACCTGGTTACCCACATATTAAAAACAAATCCCATGTCTACCTATTTAACACAAAAAGTCCCTTACTTAATTAAAGTAAAAACAAGGACAGTGCTAGATACAAGTTGGTGAGAGTTCATAACAACGATTAAACCTATTGACTATGTATAACCATGCTATCCAGCAAAACGATCTGCTGATTTCTTATAAAATTGCTTATACGGACATTTGCGCATTTACTTCTTCAAAATATTTGGTAAGTAGTCGAAACATTTGTAATACTGATTTATCCGAAACTCTTATGATCGTGCGAGTGGAGGATTCAAATCGCTATTCCTGGTACATAGTCCATTTTGAGGTCCGAGTTCGTTGATTGACAGATGGTAATCGATATCATCTCCGACTAATCTGGAGGGTCGCCGTTCCATCTCCCTGACTGCATGTTTATCTGTGTTCTCGCTTGGTCTAATGTGGAGGTTGGGATCTTCTTCCGTACCCACCACGTATTATGCTGATGCGCACAACACAAATTTCAATGGGGATTTCTAAAATTAAGAATAAGAAGTTAAGATCCTTTTTCCAGTTATTTAATATGTTATACAACGTAAGCAGTCAAAGCAGATGTGTTATAATATGAAAGAAACAATTCTAATAAAATATGTTTTAAGCCATACATGCGATATACACCTGATGCATTTAACATTACACATAATACATAATGAAACCTGAATTTAACCATTATGTAATGTAATAAACTTTTTAACAAGTTTTTATCAAAATACCCTGACTATATAAACAATGTTATTACAATCAAATTTGTTAAAGAATGCGTCAATTTGCAATACTTAATATGTACTGTTTTACACAACAACCTGTTTGATAATAGAAAACGGACATTCCCGTATTAACTACTTAACGTAATATTTTCTAAAAGAAATATTAAATGCTTGCAAAACTACTAAGATAGAATAGTAAATAGCAATAACTGAGAAATCGCAATAAATAGAATTCTCGTATGTTGTTAACACATTGAGTCCGTGAATATGTTTAACATACACTTGTAAAATACAATACAAAAATAGCTGTTGAATTATCAAACACATTATATAACGATATGTAAAATAAAAATACTAAAGTCGCTTACCTAAAATTAAGAATAAGAAGTTAAGATCCTTTTTCCAGTTATTTAATATGTTATACAACGTAAGCAGTCAAAGCAGATGTGTTGACTGACTGGAAAAAGCGATCTTATAAAGGATCGAACTGCGACCCGGGTTTGGTGGTGTTTGACCAATGAGCGCGTCCGATTTCCCGAAGGCGGAGCTGTGAAAATCATGGCTTAGGGGCCAGAAGCTTGTCTGATTAATAATTGCCCCCAGAACGACACTAAGTCTCAAAATAGTAATTAAAATTATTTATGGCATCTGATAAGAAAACAACTGGCTAACCCCTCTTTTATTCTCTTGATTAGTTGTCAAACTTAAAAGAGAATTTTGAGAAGTGTCAACCAGTCAAACAATAAGAATTATTTTCTCTATTAACACCACATATTGTCAAAAGCAACTTAGAATAAACTTTAAAATTCAACAAAATGATTTCCCCCAAAAAGTAGGGATTTTAATATAGAATTTAATAATTTCAAATATAGAATTTATTTTAAACTTATAAAGTTTCAAAAATTTACAAAGAAATTTACACTAAATTTCAGGGCATAACACAAGTCTACAACTATGTCTGGGGTACAACTCCACAGTTATATCTGGGGTACAACTCTACAGTTATATCTGGGGTACAACTCTACAGCTATGTCTGGGGTACAAGTCTACAGCTTTATCTGGGGTATATCTCTACAGCTATATCTGGGGTACAACTCTTCAGTTATATCTGGGGTACAACTCTAAAGCTTTGTCTGGGGTACAACTCTACAGCTATATCTGGGGTACAACTCTACAGTTATATCTGGGGTACAGCTCTACAGCTATGTCTGGGGTACAGCTCTACAACTATATCTGAGCTTTTCCTGCTGCCATAATTTAAAAGCTCAATTTATGATAGAAAAAAATTAAATCAACTTGAAAAAAAATTGCTTCACAGCAATTTGGATAACATGTATGATAAAGGCTGCCTTACCTTTTCTTCTTGTCGAGGAAAATCTATTTTACTAAGAAATTTAAAGTTTCCAATGTTTACTTTTACAACACGCTCAACTTTTTAGTTGGCAAAAGTTTGAAAATGTTTTACCAGACAGCAGTTGGAAAATTTGCAGAAAACTGGAAATAGGCTTATCGGTGACAACACTGGTAGCATGTTCCTGGACTTGATTATAGTGATTGTTTCAAACTCCATCTTAAGTATAAACTTGAACTTCTTATGAAGCCCTCCATATTTTATCAATGGGATACAGATGATAATTACCAAAGTTTTAAATTTATATTGACAGAGAATATAATTTTTTTTATATGCTGGAAATAGAGAACAAAAGAGTGGGGGCAATAAATGCATGAATCTTTTACTAGTGGAAAGTATGTTTCAGAAAGTTCCTATTGCCCTTCTAGAACTAAAATAAATAAAACAAGATGTGGGATAGTGTAATTTGTCAGTTTATGGAGATATCTCTTAAGTGTTAAATTTAAGCTCATTTAATGTCACAGTTGTTGCAGACATAAAAGTTCAATAGCACAGACTGCATATTTTATCAGCAATGTAAGGCACAGATTGCATGATTGCGTCAGCAGTGTTAAAGCGCTGATTGAGAGTCCTCAGGACCTGGTGCCGTCTGTCCCCTAGTGCCGTCAAGTGCACCATACATCCAGCCCCTATTTAGTGTACAAGGAGGTGTATTCTCACACACCAGGATGTTTAATTTGTTGGTTTTTCATTGGTCAGTGATTTTGATCATGTGACTAGGGCCAAAGTAAGACAAAATTTGTACTACGTGGGAACTTCAGCAAACAGATGTTGACTTTCCGAAGGGCAAGTGAATTCACTTCATGTTTACCCTTTAATCAATATTATTATATGCCTTCATGGCATATGCGACTAATGTAGATCCAGGTCAGCTGGCACATCCATGCTGTCTGATCAGGATTTGCACAATCTGCTTGTGATTAGAAATATCTAATAAATCAAAAAGTGAACAGTGCAGATCCTGATCAGAGGGCATGAATGTGGCATCTGGATCAACACTGTTTATCCATGCAATAAAGGTGTACATATGAAGGAAATGGGTTAACTTTTAGCTGTACACATACATGTGTAGAACACTTGTTTTGATAAATTCTGGTAAAATGGTATAACACCGACTTCAAGATCATTGATAGTGAGGCCAAATAAATCTCCCGTTATGAATGAAACTTTCTTAAGACATCCCTGACCTACGCAACTTTTACAACAGTGCTTTTCACATCATAGTTTCTTTGAACAATGAAGTGTTTTTCTCCATCTATTTTAGACAAAACATATTTCATTAAAATTTTGTACCTGGACCATTCACAGGTTCTTTCTAATAGTAATGTAATTACAACAGGTTTTCTAATTTTAGGACTGATATTATCATACAAGATATCACCAAATATTATAGTAAACTCCATATTTGGAATAAGGACCTAGTTCTCATGGACCAGGAAGTGCTATCAGTAGACATGACACTGACATTCTTGTCTGCTGTGGCCTTCATAACTCACATGCTCCTAAGGTCACTGACAGAAAGATTGTGGAACTTTTGATGTTTTGGAATTGCATTCAATAGACATATGGTAGTGGGAGTCCTGTTCCCTTCCTGATTGGTGGGAAGAAAACAGCTGCAATTATATTAAAGCAGCAGTGTCACAAATTTTAACATTTGAACAATTTATTAAGAACGCTCCTACTTGAATCAGAGTCTTGCTACAGAACAACAATAATTCAGTCTTGACATTTATGCAAGTTGATAACTGTTTTCTCCATTGATACACCTTTATTGAATAGGCAAACTGTTTAGATCCAGATCAGCCAGCACATCCATTGCGTCTGATCAGGATCTAAACTGTTTGCTTTTATGTTCATCAGGTTATTTCTGACCAAAATATGACCAGAGCAGATCCTGATCAGACGGCATGGATGTGCCGGCTGATCTGGATCTACACTGGTCACACATGCGAAAAAATGCGAATATATGGAGGAAAGGGTTAACACTGTGCGATCAGGTAATTTTATGATACTGGTAATAAGAAGAGCTTTCATGTGATAATTTCATGTCAGTAAATATTGTGTAAATTAATTATTTTCGTAAGACAAATTATAAATGGTTAAATTTTTTATGTTTAATTAGCTCATTACTCCATGTATAGACCTTTTATCACATGGGGACATGTGTTGATCCAGATCAGCTTGCACAGCTGTGTAGTCTGTGTTCTGGATCTACACTGATCAGATCACAGTCAGTAAAACCTTGTGAACATTTAAGATCCTGATCAGACAACACACTGGTTGCCCACTAGTTAAAAGTCATTCGAAAGTAATAGTCTGTTAATAGTCTGGATAATGTATGCAAATGTAATTACTTAATGCCATAATTAACCCCTTATGTTGCAAAAGCAGAAATGTGACCCTTCCATAGTTGTAAACGGGCATAGTTTGAAAATATTTGCTCTTCTTTAAAAAAAAAACAATAACATATTTTTTTTTTTAAATTCACAGCTTTTAAATTCCCAGGTCTGTCCAGAATGCAAATATAGTGCAAGTAAACATAGTGAATTAGTTTCTCCATAGAATACAATTTTGTCATGATCACTGAAATCACACTGCTGTTTCTGGCAACGGGAATGATAAATCCTGATTGACGATGTTTAGTTTTGTCATTTTGTTTAAAATATGTAGGCTGGCTATCTATTAAAAGCACCATTATGTTACTATTAACCCTTTACTCCATGTTTAAGCATTTTAAGTATGTGAGAACCAGATCTGTTTCTGGGGAAATTTATTTAAAATCTGATAATGTGTTATATAAATCATATGTGAATGAAATGACATGATCCAATTTTGGAAGCATGTTCAATTTTCTTGAAAAAGTATTTGAAAACATTAAAACATTTTACACACATGTCTCGTCAATTTTTCAGGATGTCTATAGCACAGAGATTAACATGCTTTCATATCTGTACATCACATTTTGGTGGTGGTGGGTATGAGCACGGCTAATAGTGTTCGACACTTTATGTAGAATCGCCTCAAAATGATTCAAACTAAATAGGTGATGTTGGGGACCAAATAAGTTTGGTCACTCTAACTGAATTATGTATTGTGAACACAATACTGTAATGAATCAAATTCACACATTTCATATTTATTTTAAACCATGAATTGAAATGTTAAATGTTCTTTGTAAAAAATACTAATTTTCATGTTAATTAGTTTTGATCAAGGCAATATTTCACAAAGTTACTGATAATACACAAAGAAATAGCATATAAACTAAGTTAATTGTCACACTGAAATATTTCAAACCAAAGACAAAAAAATGATTCCAGACTATAGGTCTTCCACAGTTTGTATTTTCAATTTTAATACTTGAAAACATTTTCGTTCTGATACTGAAATATTTCAAATGACCAAAAACCAACTCCATGGTCAGACTCCAAAATCTCACTCCAAATTTTCACAATGAAAAAAATCATCAGTCTTTGTTGTGATGTGTCAAACAATTTGTTTGACCCTTTTATAGAAACCTTAATATGGGATAAGGATATATTTTATTTTATCATCAACAGCAGACATTTCAAATAATATCTCCCACCTGGAACATGTCAGAGGGAGGGATATCTCACCTTTGCAAGTCTGGTACTCTTCAGTACTCTCTAATGCCAGGAGTCAGATATAGTACAGGTATGCCACACCCCAACCACTTGTAAGGTAACATTCTCCAGATGTCCAGCCAATGATACATGAGCTCTCTCTTCTGGTGTTTACACTTGAAGGGGGATCTGCTTACAGGGTTCTAATTTGTGAAATTCAGCTTGCATATTCATCTGGTAATCTTCACTTTTTATTTTCAGATTGACTATATTAGCTAATTTATTGAATATTAAATAATGTATTAAAGAGGTAATAGAATAACAGGTGCCTGTCATTCATTGTTCTTCGTTGTTAGCTTGGTCTTGAACAAGGGACTCAAAGGCTCTCTTTCCATTTACAGTTATTTCAGGCTGGATTCTCTTTCCAATAGGTGTCTCATCTTCCCTCCAAATTTATCTGGTCTTTCCCCCCAACTCTCACCCCTCCCCTTGACTGAATTCTTTTGATAAATATTCTTTTTATAAGATGTTTTTAAACATTTTAAATAATACCTCATAAATAAGAGGGAGGGATATCTCATCATTTCATGTCTGGTACTCTTCAGTACTCTCTAGTGTCAGGAGTTAGAAACAATACTATGCAACGACCTCAACTGATATAAAGGGTCAGGTGATGCTCAATCCTTACATGATCTGGGAAACTTCTCTTTTCTCTATTTCTCTCTTTGATCACCCAATTTTCCAGTTTTGGAGTTATTTTTAGCTCACCTGAGCCATAGGCTCATGGTGAGCTATTGTGACCCGTCTTTGTCCGGCGTCCGGCGTCCGTCAACAATTTCCTTTAAACAACATCTCCTCTGAAACCACTTGATGGATTTTAACCAAATTTGTCCTGAAGCATCCTGGCACTGATGTCTACAAAAGTTGTTCAAATCATGACCACAGGGTCAAGGTCAAGGTCACTGCTGCTAAAAATAGAAATTCAGTCTTTGCTCAATTACTTGAGTTTGCTTAGGGTTATTGACTCCAAACTTGGTGTATGGGTAGCTTATATCAAGCGGCAGCTTGGGGTTGCTACCCAGGTGTCTGTGATCAAGGTCACGGTCACTGTTGCTAAAAATAGAAATTCAGTCTTTGCTCAATTACTTGAGTTTGCTTAGGCCTATTGACTCCAAACTTGGTGTATGGGTAGCTTATATCAAACGGCAGCTTGGGGTTGCTACCCAGGTGTCTGTGATCAAGGTCAAGGTCACTATTGCTAAAAATAGATATTCAGTCTTTGCTCAATTACTTGAGTTTGCTTAAGCCTATTGACTCCAAACTTGGTGTATGGGTAGCTTATATCAAAAGGCAGCTTGGGGTTGCTACCCAGGTGTCTGTGATGAAGGTTAAGGTCACTGTTGCTAAAAATAGAAATTTGGTCTTTGCTCAATTACTTGAGTTTGCTTAGGCCTATTGACTCCAAACTTGGTATATGGGTAGCTTATATCAAAAGGCAGCTTGGGGTTGCTTCCCAGATGTCTGTGATCAAGGTCAAGGTCACTGTTGCTAAAAATAGAAATTCAGTTTCTGCTTAATAACTTGAGTTTGCTTTGGCATATTGACTCCAAACTTGATGTATGGGTAGCTTATATCAAAAGGCAGCTTGGGGTTGCTACCCAGGTGTCTGTGATTAAGGTCAAGGTCACTGTTACTAAAAATAGAAATTCAGTTTCTACTTAATTACTTGAGATTGCTTTGGCCTATTGACTCCAAACTTGGTATATGGATAGCTTAAATTAAGAGGCAACTTGGGAAAGCTACCTATGTGTCTGTGATCAAGGTCAAGGTCACTGTTCCTAAAAATAGAAATTCAGTTTCCACTTAATAACTTGAGTTTGCTTTGGTTTTTTGACTCCACACTTGGTGTATGAGTAGCTTATATCAAACGGCAGCTTGGGATTGCTACCCAGGTGTCTCTGATCAAGGTTAAGGTCACAGTTGCTAAAAATAGAAATTCAGTTTCCACTTAATAACTTGAGTTTGCTTTGGCATATTGAGTCCAAACTTGGTATATGGGTAGCTTATAACAAGAGACAAATTGGGATTGCTACCCATGTGTCTGTGATCAATGTCAAGGTCACTGTTGCTAAAAATAAAAATTCAGTTTCTGGTTAATAACTTGAGTTTCATACTCAGGTGAGCGATTCAGGGCCATCATGGCCCTCTTGTTTATTGTATGACATAACTTATGATGGGCCTATTTTTCTATTAATTTCCTTCATTGAGGATGTGTTGACATGGTATCAGTATTTGTCAGAGATAAGATATCACTGACAGACACAGTTGTTGTTTTATCATCAGTATTAGACAGACAGTGGCAGAACAATACAGAGGCCAGGTGTTGATTGCTAATTAACAGACAGGTGGCCAACTGTTGATTAAAAGATTCCAAGGCCTGGAAATGTAGAGGCTGAAAGCTGCTTCCATCTTTTTTCTCTGGTTGCCTGGCAGCCAAAACTTTCAATGCCCACAGTCAGAAAACTGATGTCCTTTTGACACCTTACCCTTTTTAGTGAGAGACTGTAAGGTACTAGAATACTAATTTTTTGTTGTAACAATGTTTTAAACCTATATTGATGCTGGACACAGTATCATCATCATCATCATCATCATCATCATGATTCATCATCATATTCATGATTTATCATCATCATCATTATTTTTCATCAACATCATAATTATTATCATCATCACGTAGTATTATCCTGTTTTGTTTTTTTCTGGTGTCAGGTGATCTTTTTATGACCATATCCATGGATAAACATTTTTTTTATTTAAAATCTTGAAGAATAGTTTGGCTTGTTAACTATTCCCAAAACTGATTATGTTGCTGGGAGAGCACCTGAACCAGTAACTCTGGTAATAATCTCCACATTACCACATGCTTCTTTAGCTTAATATACTTCTCAAAGTTTGCTAAGCACCAAGATAACCACTTATCATTGTCAAGACTACATAATATATATTTTTACATTGGAAATTGTTTAGTAATGTAGCAAGAAGGTCCCTTAATTGTACACATAACTTTGAATGATAGTCTGCAAACTAGGTGACACTGTATATTCATAGTGTTTAATTACGCTGCGCTGCATTCCAGACATTTGTATCAAATTCAATAAATTTTACTTTCACTTTAAAGACTGAACTTTTATTACTGAATTATGGAAAATTCTAATGTTAGAAGGCAATATTTCGGATGCAGACACCAATTTTTTTATTATGTTTTTTGGCAAATAAACATTTTTTATCACAAAAATCAACATACCCATCTTTAAAATCATCCCATTCAAATTCTAAATATAAACCGAAACACATTACAGTCATTAAGAAGTTTGTTTGTATTCTTTAACCATTTCCTCCATATATACGCATTTTTAGGCATGTGCGACCAGTGTAGATCCAGATCAGCCAGCACATCCATGCCGTCTGATCAGGATCTGAACTGGTCACATTTTGATCAGAAATAAACTAATGAATAAAAAAGTGAACAGTTTAGATCCTGATTAGATGGCACGGATTCCTGCTGATCTGGATCTAAACTGTTCGCCCACGCAATAAAGGTGCATCTATGGAGGAAAGGGTTAATAAATCAATCATCAGGTGCATGAAAAGAAATTAATACTAAAAACTGGCATCCAGCGAAAATATTCTTGGTGCTTAGCAAACTTTGATAAGTATAGCATGCTCGTGTGCCGTTTACCAGTACAACAACAATAGCCTGCAGCACCTGCTATTCTTCTATACTCTCTGAGGATTAATTTGTTGTATGGTTTTAGATGGAATAATAAAAGTTAAGCAATAAAATACAGCTTCTGTCACCTGAGTCTTTTGTCAAGTTGGCAATATATAATGATGTTTCAACAATATTTCTTTACAAGTTCTGTTTTTTTTCTTTGAAAAGTCTTTGTACCACATTATACATTTGCTTATTTTCAGTATTGTAAGTCTGTTGAACTTAACCAGGTTTTAGCATAAAAACTTGAAGACAATAGAAAGCGTGATTTTCAAGTATTTCACATCCATTCTTCAATGACAAATGTAAATTTCCTTTGTTATTCTACAGTGTTACAGACTGATATTTTATCTTTCTAAGACTGGGATTGGAGTTGAAAAACTGGCCATGTCTGTGCCAAAAGTCATTAATATATATCTGGAGACCAGTGTCAAATCTCAAGCATCTGATTGGCTGAAATGGTGACTGGTTGCCATTTCAGTCAATCAGAAGCTTGAGATTTGAGACTGGTCACCAATCTTAGTTTTATGAACTTGGGCCCTGACCAGACCTGGACACATTTGTTCGAAGTTGAAGTTATACTGATAGGTTTACATCAATATTAATTTTGTGTCTGGCTTAAATTTTGGAAAAAAACATACTTCACTTTTTTTTATTGTTTCAGCCTATGGCCTTTATCAAAAAAATTATTGATGAAAACTTTTTTTCATAATCAGAATCAAATAGGAAAATCAATAAATTTATATAATAAATTCTTTTAGTTTATGCTTTCTGGTGAGTATAGAATAATCTCGGTGAAATAAAAATGGTATTTATGCCTCTATGGCACAGTAAATGTTTTTGAAGCAACGTTTTAGGCTCAATTTTGGGGCCGAAAAAGGTATTCTAGAAAGCAAGAAATGATGAAACCATAGGTTCAACTTTAAGTTGTTACATCCCCGATGAAAACGTTTTAAAAAACTATATCTGGTTCCCGTGATGGCGCATTTTCGGCAGACAAGACTGAGAATGACAGTATCAAGTCATTAAGGATGTATGAATGCGAATTTGTGCTTATATTCTTGTGTTAATAAGCTAATTTTTATTTAAAAGTGAAAAGTTTGCTTTACCAAAATATTGTGTTGAGTGAAAAAAGCTGTGACAAATGAGACAAGGGTTGAAGATTACTTGTGGTGGCTGTAGACATGAACAGAAGCCTCAATCACACAATTGCAGCATAAAAAATGTTAAAATAAACCTATTTACAAATTTTTATCCTGTAATATATTGTTTTGTCAGTAGTAAGAGGTAATTTAAATAAAAGCAAACTTGTACAAAAGAGGTTTGAAAGTTGATTGTAAATGACACCTTTATCTTTTTATTTTATTTTTATTTCGACCTACCATACTCATTTTTCAAGAAAATTCTTGTAAGACTAAAAATAAAAAAAGTGTGGCCTTAATGATTAATTATTGTCCTCTGTGATTTAAAAAAAAAGAAAAAAAGAAACAAAATGTGGAAAGTTTTCATCTATAATCATTTTGATAAAGGCCATAGGACAAAAGGTCATAAAACCAGTGGAAATGAGTGAACAAGCTATGCTTTGTTAACATTTTACTATCCCTTAGGATTTTTTTAATTTTTGGAAACAAATATATTGAACAAGTAGTTGATACTGAGAGGAAGTCAGTGCATGTATTGACATGAATTGCTCCCTTGTAAAGCCCCTACTTAATTCAATATTCTATAATTATTCCCTACAACCAAATGTACTGGTAATGTATTTTCTAAACAAAAGACCCACAGATTTTAAGAGTAATGCTGTAATTGCTTGGTTTAAGTCATCTGGGATTGGTTTTTCACAAGAAGCCATCAGCTTCTGTCTGTCAGTGTAGCTTGGGTTGTGGGGTTTTGTGAGTCAGAAGCATGAGATTCAAATATATGTCTCAACATTCTCCATTATTAACCCTTTCATCCATATGCACACCTTTATTACATGGGCAAACAGAGTTGATCCATATATCATATCCCAGCGCACCAGTGCCGTTTGACCAGGATCTGCACTGTTTGCATTTAGATTCATTAAGTTATTCCTGAACAAGAAGCAAACAGTGTAGAACCTGATCAGATGACATGTATGTGCTAGCTGATCTGGATCTACACTGGTCTCTCATGGGTTAAAAGGGTTAAATAATTGAGGTATCTGCTTGGATTACTGTAATCTACTTGTAGAATATGTAAAAAAGGATATAAGACAATTAACAGATGCAACATATCTATGATTCCCCAGAACAAGGCTCCAGTTAGTAAAAAGATTTTGTTTCATAGTGTCCTTTCATTTCTAAGATTTTCATCGCCACTGGCTTTTAATGACTTGATTGTGAAGAGTTACTGTTGTTGACAGGTGCTCTAAATGTGAAAAGCTCTCTTCACAAGGCGCTTCCCTTGCCCAATTTGTTTCCTGACTTAAAATATGGTTTCAATTTTAAAGGCATGGTGTTTTCTCAGCATTTTCATCACTT